>CM069863.1:184530829-185037663 GCA_036172795.1 Pelodytes ibericus | reverse complement strand
AATCTCAGGAACACCTCCAGACAGTGATAAACACACCCTCCCGCAGACCTTGGGGCCTGGTATTCTAAGTGGGACCACAGCGAGCCCTGGCTGGGCTATGAATGCTGCATTGTAATAAAAAGTAAAAAAATAAATTAAAAAAAAACAGATCGTTATTATGTAAGGATTTTGGAAAGATGTTTTTTTTTTTTTTTTATAGCTGTATTTCCCCCGAACTCTCAGACCACAAGCTAAATGCTGAAAGTGGCATCACACCAACAAACATATGAGAAAGCTTGCTGCAAGGAAAGCCAACACACTGCACGGGGAGATGGAAGGGGCCCAGGCTTTGGATAAATAAGATGCCCCTCGGGTCCCTCTCCTTCTGCATTATTTGTAACATTTTTAGGGGTCTATCCAAAATGGTCCGAGTTGGAAGAAGAGATACAAAGATATGTAAAATGTATATATCCATCACTGTTTTTGGGAGGCTGTGTATAAAGATAAAGTACTTTATTGACCTCACTTTGCTTTGCATAACTCTATCAGGGGGCAGACATGTTGTTTGGAATACTGGGTCACGTTACTCAAGATTCCAAACAACATGTCAGCCCCCTGCAGCAGAGATGCATGGAGCAAAGGGGGCTCAATACGGCATCTTATTTGTATTCTTATTAATTTTTTTTTTTGGGGCCTATCATGGAACAATACTATGGGGTGCAGAAATATCTCGGGCGACAAACTTTTCCTCAAACCAATGTTTTGGAACTACAGCACCGTAGACTACATTTCCCACCATGGAGCTCAACCATTCCCAAGACTTACTATGTCTCACTGGGAATCATGGGAAATATAGCGCACGCTGTAGTACAGGCCGACACTTTCTATTTGCGAATATCCCACACGAAGCAAAAAAAATAGGACTAGTTCGGCTTTTGCAATTACAGGGAATTAATCAGAACGGATTGTATGACTTCTCATTTTCCTCCTGAGAAAACTACACAGAACTCAGAGAGTCCACAGCCTGACAGCCGAGACGTCCGTCATATACCCTGCAGGGTCTGCCAATTTAAAGTCACCTCAAATAGACAGGATTACTGCCGCCCCCACACTGCTCCTGTAATATGCAGACAGCTCTACACAAACCTTGCAGCCTGCACTGGCTCACGGGGGCGCGATACCAGTAGTGTCTGAAATAATATTTTTAGTCAAGTACCGTCTCATCCAAAGGAAAGAAAAAAGAAACTGTTCTGTCTCATCAGTTTCCCATTTTCTTAAAACTGCAAATAGGAGCGTGGTTACATGGCCACAGCCCTGCTTCTTGGGGTACGTATGGCAGCACAAAGCTGGCTGATCGAACACCCCTCTACATTCCAAGCACTTCAAATAGCAGAGAGAAAAAGAGAGAGAGGCTGATTCCACAAGGAAACTGCTCTCTCCGTGGCTCGGTGCAATAGAGCCGCAGCTCTGGGAAACGCCAGCCTGCAAGTCTCAAATCGCCCAAAATCCCTTTAAAAGTTGGCTTTTGTCTCATTCGAACTTGTGGGTCGAGACATGTATTGAGGGGGGGAGGTCAGGGAAGACCCAGCTTGTATGTTGAGGCTCCAATTTTCTTTCTCCAGGTGACAATTGTTGCTATAAGTGTGCTGTATAGGCCACAGTGGCACGCTCCTCTTCCCCTACTTTTCTAGTCCAGTGGAAAGGCCGAGCTCGTTAGGATACAAAGTGATACAAATTAGGAGGATATTAAATGCCAATTTGGCCAGTGCCCAAACAGACAGCGACTGCCATCTGAACCCAGCTACGTCACCTCTGTTGGAAGGAACTGGATGGATTCGATCTCAATGAGTCAGCAGCAAAATATTCACCAAGCAAGAGGCTAATTGGCATGATATCCTCTCAGTCAAACAGTAGAAGGAATCAGTAATGCAGTGCGGGTCTCACGCTAGCAACTGCGGAGGATTTCGTTTTAATTACAGAAACGAGAAATGGCTAAAAAGCAGTGTCTGTAATGTATCCATTGTATTAGAAAACAGAATAAATACAAAAGCGTGTGTAAACTTTGTCAAAAAATAAATAAATAGATATTCTCCGAGTGCGTTGGCAAAATCCCAACAGAGCCAACGAATAGGAATAAAAACAAAAAAAAAAAAAAAAAAACAGGGGATAGCGTAGGAACGCGAGAATAAAATCAAAAACAACAAACAGTGTATTATGCCAATAAATACGATTTAAGGGTAAAGTGAGATGGATGCATCTTAAAACTCTTTACATTTATAAAACTGAACAGACACAACGACGGTGCAGTAAAACCAAAAAGTGACAAGTGTCCCATGCAATGTGGAGACTTACATTTTTTATTTGACCATTAATTGGCAGTCAGCAATTAAGGACGGACAGTTCCCAAGTTGGTCACTAGTCCCTCTTTCCTCCTCTACTGTCACTATATTCTAGGAGCTCAGAATTTTAGCTGGGGTTATTATTTAACCCGTATATTGGGGTTCAAATGTTATACCTGTGTTTTACATATTAGTTTTTGTAAATAAAATACATTATTCTTATTCCAAGTGGATTACTAACGGCCATAAAGTCATCTAAAATGCCTTGCACCGCCAGACCAAACACAAAAGTGCCCCTCATTGACCATTTGAAATGTGGTGTGGGTAGGCGTCAGGCCGCTACTAAATGAATCCCTCCAAGCACTGGGATCCATCTAAGGCCTCTACCCATGTTGTAGGCAGCAAATTAGTCCTACAGTAGCAATTGCATGGATGGTGTCACCCCCTGGAGGTAGCCTGCCTACTTTACATAGGACAGACTCTATTTACGGTCATGGTTTCATCCGCCTGTGTTCCCATTCTCAGGGTCATCAAACTGGAAGCAAGAGCCGACACGCCTCGCGCCAAAGCCACGCCCCTGCATTTCACACCAAAGGGTTAACAATATAACAAGGTACCCTTAACCCTGGTAACCCTGGATGTACAACAGGGACCCTCAGAGTGCGCATGGGACAGGAGCCAGCTCTAATTGATGTTCCCGTGGCTCTATCAAGTGTCGGAGATGAATACCCTCCTTTGTGTGGAAGAGAGCTCCAGACGCCTGTGATTTCCAGTACAGTCTGCTGAGTGGCACATGGGATCAGATTATCACCTCTTGAGAACATCAAACAATGAGGTTTTTCTGCGGCACTCCAATGTTCCAGTTGATAAGTTTACTGTGATAATAAAACCCAGCAAATGTGAAAGGCAGAAAAGAAGCACACAACGCGTTTCGCGTTCTACTAATGCTTATTCATAAGTCATGAGCAGATACCCATCTTAAAGGATAACTGATAGCTAAAAAAAAAACCCTGCTATGTTCAAATGAAAGATTGCGTCAACTGTAAGCAAAATAAACATGTTTTTTTAAAGTAAAGTACCTTATTGATTTTTTTTTGCTCCATATTGCTCTGTTAAGAGGCGGACATGTTGTTTAGCATCTCGGTTCAGATGAAGTAAGATCTGACCCAAGATTCTAAAAATCATGTCTGCCTCCTAATAGAGTTATATGGATCAAAGTGGGCTTATTAAGGTACTTAGTTTGAAAAATATTACTATTTAAAATGTCTATACTTGATGCAATCTCAGTTGACCTTTAATAAAACCTAAGCGAGGGACCTTTGATGCTGAAAAAGCAAAACGCTGATCTATTTAAATAGTAAAAAAACCAATACATTTTAAAAGAGTAGAGTCTGAAACTGGGCTCAGATATAAGAAAATGGAAACAAAACTTTTAGTTTTTTACCATCACTTTATCCTTGAAGTCATAAGGAGCAAGAGATTCAGACAATTAAATGTTTAACAAACCCAAAACAATTGGTCGAAAGAAAAACACCCTCTCAAGGGCTCCCAGGGGGTCCTCGAGGCATGCCCCCCCTCCCTCTGGCAGCAGTTAGATTTCAGGATTATTATACAGAGGCCTGGCTAGAATCTCACACACAGTTTGGAAGGCTTCAGCCCCAGGTAGAATATGAAGAGAATGAATAGTCTACAGCCCTCTGGGATATAAACACCACAGTATTTAATGAGTTCAAGATCCACTGGCAGACAGCGCTGGCCAGAGGGCACAGTGACAACCCGGGCACACAGACTGGCACAGTCACATCACGGTAAGCATGCAAGACACTGTGCTCAATCCAAAACACAATAACCTTTCCCGTGCCAGGATCCGGCCAAAGGGGGGGGGGGGGGGGAATTCATGCTAATACCCCCAATAAAAAAAGAACACTAATTATTTGGAGAAGTAACTTTTTACTTTGTATCAACTTCCATATATTATACACATTAATATGTGTGACACACTCACAGCCGTGGTACTAGGATCTGTACCAAACACATGGATTGAATTCTTTGTAACAACAGCTTTAATACGTTTTATTTCTTGTTTTACCGTCAGTGGGAGGAAGCACTAAGAGAAACCATCAATACATCTTTCTGGTACAGTTAGAGGTGCATGGCAGGGACCAGCATTCAAACACACAGATTGGAACAAGCAGAACTAGTCGTTTGCTTAATTCACATTGTATCGAGTCCTTGTGTACAGACGAGCTGCAGATCCAGTATACAAACTGCACTGCCGACAAACAGTCCGTTGCACAAATGAAAGGACCACATATTACAGACCCAATAGTAGGATGCGCTTTGAGTCAGGACGCAGATTTATGGTCGACAGGGACACTTTTTTGTCCCAATTTAAATTCCAAGAACCATCACGGGTACACAAAGCACAAATAACAAAAATCTCTCCAAAATATAGAGTACACCAATACTGGTACAGAGCAAAGACTCTAAGCAACATGTCTGCCCCTGATAGATCTATACAGAGCAAATATTCTAAACATGTCTGCCCCCTGATAGAGCTATACAGAGCAAAGATTCTAAACAACATGTCCACCCCCTGATAGAGCTATACAGAGCAAAGATTCTAAACAACATGTCTGCCCCTAATAGAGCTATACAGAGCAAAGATTCTAAACACCATGTCCGTCCCCTGATAGAGCTATACAGAGCAAAGACTCTAAGCAACATGTCTGCCCCTAATAGAGCTATACAGAGCAAAGACTCTAAGCAACATGTCTGCCCCTGATAGAGCTATACAGAGCAAAGATTCTAAGCAACATGTCTGCCCCTAATAGAGCTATACAGAGCAAAGATTCTAAGCAACATGTCTGCCCCTGATAGAGCTATACAGAGCAAAGATTCTAAGCAACATGTCTGCCCCTGATAGAGCTATACAGAGCAAAGATTCTAAGCAACATGTCCGCCTCCTGATAGAGCTATACAGAGCAAAGATTCTAAACAACATGTCCACCCCTGATAGAGCTATACAGAGCAAAGATTCTAAACAACATGTCTGCCCCTGATAGAGCTATACAGAGCAAAGATTCTAAGCAATATGTCTGCCCCTGATAGAGCTATGCAGAGCAAAGATTCTAAACAACATGTCTGCCCCTGATAGAGCTATACAGAGCAAAGATTCTAAACAACATGTCCACCCCTGATAGAGCTATACAGAGCAAAGATTCTAAACATGTCCGTCCCCTGATAGAGCTATACAGAGCAAAGAATCTAAACAACATGTCTGCCCCTAATAGAGCTATACAGAGCAAAGATTCTAAGCAACATGTCTGCCCCTGACAGAGCTATACAGAGCAAAGACTCTAAGCAACATGTCTGCCCCTGACAGAGCTATACAGAGCAAAGATTCTAAACATGTCCATCCCCTGATAGAGCTATACAGAGCAAAGATTCTAAGCAACATGTCCGCCCCCTGATAGAGCCATACAGAGCAAAGATTCTAAACAACATGTCCGCCCCTAATAGAGCTATACAGAGCAAAGATTCTAAGCAACATGTCTGCCCCTGACAGAGCTATACAGAGCAAAGACTCTAAGCCACATTTCTGGCCCTGACAGAGCTATACAGAGCAAAGATTCTAAACATGTCCATCCCCTGATAGAGCTATACAGAGCAAAGATTCTAAGCAACATGTCTGCCCCTGACAGAGCTATACAGAGCAAAGACTCTAAGCCACATTTCTGGCCCTGACAGAGCTATACAGAGCAAAGATTCTAAACATGTCCATCCCCTGATAGAGCTATACAGAGCAAAGATTCTAAGCAACATGTCCGTCCCCTGATAGAGCTATACAGAGCAAAGACTCTAAGCAACATGTCTGCCCCTAATAGAGCTATACAGAGCAAAGACTCTAAGCAACATGTCTGCCCCTGATAGAGCTATACAGAGCAAAGATTCTAAGCAACATGTCTGCCCCTAATAGAGCTATACAGAGCAAAGATTCTAAGCAACATGTCTGCCCCTGATAGAGCTATACAGAGCAAAGATTCTAAGCAACATGTCTGCCCCTGATAGAGCTATACAGAGCAAAGATTCTAAGCAACATGTCCGCCTCCTGATAGAGCTATACAGAGCAAAGATTCTAAACAACATGTCCACCCCTGATAGAGCTATACAGAGCAAAGATTCTAAACAACATGTCTGCCCCTGATAGAGCTATACAGAGCAAAGATTCTAAGCAATATGTCTGCCCCTGATAGAGCTATGCAGAGCAAAGATTCTAAACAACATGTCTGCCCCTGATAGAGCTATACAGAGCAAAGATTCTAAACAACATGTCCACCCCTGATAGAGCTATACAGAGCAAAGATTCTAAACATGTCCGTCCCCTGATAGAGCTATACAGAGCAAAGAATCTAAACAACATGTCTGCCCCTAATAGAGCTATACAGAGCAAAGATTCTAAGCAACATGTCTGCCCCTGACAGAGCTATACAGAGCAAAGACTCTAAGCAACATGTCTGCCCCTGACAGAGCTATACAGAGCAAAGATTCTAAACATGTCCATCCCCTGATAGAGCTATACAGAGCAAAGATTCTAAGCAACATGTCCGCCCCCTGATAGAGCCATACAGAGCAAAGATTCTAAACAACATGTCCGCCCCTAATAGAGCTATACAGAGCAAAGATTCTAAGCAACATGTCTGCCCCTGACAGAGCTATACAGAGCAAAGACTCTAAGCCACATTTCTGGCCCTGACAGAGCTATACAGAGCAAAGATTCTAAACATGTCCATCCCCTGATAGAGCTATACAGAGCAAAGATTCTAAGCAACATGTCTGCCCCTGACAGAGCTATACAGAGCAAAGACTCTAAGCCACATTTCTGCCCCTGACAGAGCTATACAGAGCAAAGATTCTAAACATGTCCATCCCCTGATAGAGCTATACAGAGCAAAGATTCTAAACAAAATGTCTGCCCCTATTAGAGCTATACAGAACAAAGACTCTAAGCAACATGTCTACCCCCTGATAGAGCTATACAGAGCAAAGATTCTAAACATATCCGCTCCCTGATGGAGCTATGAGGAGTAAAGAAAGCTAAATAAGGTGCTTTATTTGTATTCTTCAATGTAATAATTTCTTTAAAATGTCTACACTTAATACATTTTTCAATTAACTTCTGTATGTGAATATTGGAAGTATGCACCTTACATGGAGCAGCAGGTAGGTAGATGGGTGAAAACAACATGAATAGGGCAGATTGGGGACTCACCGTTCCCTTCCCGCGGAGCGCCGGAATCTGTGAATAAAGTGCTCATGATTTTGTCGAAGTTACAGGTGGGCTCGGCGTTCTCTGGGTCTTCCACAAAGTGCTTGAGCATATCTCGGAGCACGTCGTCCAGAGAGGTGGCCGTCTCATCCAGGATAATGCTGGCTTTGGCAAGGAAACCATCGAGGTCGCGATGCGCCCGCACCTCCTCCTCAAAGTTCTTTAATTTTAGGTACTGCAAAAATAATAGTAATACAATCAGAATAAAAGATATAAAACTACAAAACGGAGGGGGTTATACAATATCCCCCACGTGAAAGTGTCAGGATGTTAAAACAAATATGTATAACGCTGGAGATGCTGCAGCAACCAGGACGCGTTCAAGCGCTGTTTTTGTGCGCATTGTTTTTATGCATCACCTTTAGAGTGGACTGGTGTAACTTCAGACACATTAATAATCATTAGCAAATTAAAAAAACACAACTGCCTGTATTTAACACAAAAAAACAACAACAACAAAAAACCTATCTGCGTTTCTCATCCTAATAAAGTTGGAAACAATTGTATAAATATAATATAAACGGGAGGTTTTGGTTATATGAATTGGCCCAAGCATTATTAAGCTCACTCGCCAGGTCAAGGCACACTCTCAATAGGGTGAGAACCTAACCTCACCTGCTGGATAGTACAGTTTTAATTTTTTTGCATACATTTTGCAGGCAGTCACACTGCTCACATCTGTTGTGGTAGGCCTCATTTTACATGTGTATATTATTTCATCCTGCGACAAGTTTCGCGCACCAACATGTTTATCTTCCCTGCTTATGTTTAGCCAGCATAAAAGAGACCGTAATGTATAGCTGCCAACAGTCCCGAATTTGCCAGGTCAGTTCTGGGGTCCTGTCTCGTCAAATTTGGGGCTGGCCCGACAAACACTGCCTATGCGCAGTGCTTTGCATTTAAACTGAGCATGTCTGGCAGAGTTTCCCAACCTAATTGCCGGGGGAAATGAGCTCCGGACTCCCATTATCTGTACTGGGGGGCCTGGAGCCAAGTGCTGTGGGGTAACGTGGCTTGGCTCTGCCCGTTTAGGCTCCGCCCATTACGGTCAGGTATGGTAATGCTTTAGAAAGATATCATTCATCTGAATGTTAAAGGGACACAGCCTGTTAAAGGGATTGGGTATAGTGAGTTAATACAGGCTCATTTTAAATAATATAATATGCTATCTTGGTGTTTGCCCCCTCTGGCTTAGTTGCCTAATTTTACGGGGCAGACCTGTCCCTGCTGTTTTCCAGTACAAATCCTAGGAAACTATTAAAATAAAATAATGGAAAGGCCATACCTCCCCTCCCCCAAGTGTCCTAAAATATTAAACACTATGGGGGTCATGAATTAAACCAGCGCAGGGGAGAAGAAAAAAAAATAGGTACAATATGAGTATGGAGAAAATTGTAAAAATGTTACATTTTTATTTTTGTTCACTTTAAGACTTTTGCGGAAAATATATATATTCGCAAACACGCCCATTTTTATTTGCAAATATGCCGGTTTTATAATCCCAGTAAGAGTTAAATGTTCAGTACTTTGTAAAAGGAGCAGAGAAAAAAATGTATTTGTTTTTTATTTACTGCATGCCCCCCATGCATCTCCCCCCCCCCCCCCCCCCCCAATAAGGGAGTGCAGCATTTTAAAAAGATCCTTCATGTACCATTTCTGTTTTTTTGGCACAGTATCACATTGTCTAGCATGAGACCCAGGGGTTAACGCAGGAGGAAAGATCCCAAATTATGGACACGAGAAAGAAATTGGCCAATGACGTCGAAATAAATTTGGCAATCGTCTCAGCCATTCATAATCAGAGCCACGTGATTTACTGGATCATACCGCGGCGGTCTGAAACTCCCATCTCACTGTAAGCGGAGACGAAGTACTTCATTCAGAAAATAAAGACTCAAAGCTTTGATTTCTTTTTTAATTGGCTGAGTCCAGACACGTTCGAGTCGGCCTTTGTGTGGCTGCAATTTAATAGAACAATACATTGAGCCTGCTATACCTCTTGACAATACAGGAGTGAATGGGAGCCAATAAAAGCAAATCATGGGGGGGGCTATCTGCTCGTCGCTGAACTTCATGTTACTTATTTTATTTACAGCAAAACAAAGGAGGCGCACAATGCTCACGGGAAAGAAAATAAACACTCTCGGAAAGGTCTTTTATAACGTGCCAAAAATGGGGTTTTCCAGAATAAAAACATATCCATTTATGTCCAACAAATACATTCAGGACTTATTTGCAGAAAGTTATTCATCCTTTTTAAATAACCATCCATGTGAACTTACGTAATGCATACTTTTTGGGGATTGTTAAAGGGGCAGTACAGGCATCAAACTAACGCTGAAGCACTTGGTAGTGTTTAGCTTGTAATTCGCACAGGTTCATTTCTTTATTGCATTAAGGGAATCTTCGGGAAAGGTTTTTTCAAGGATCCCTGCACCAATCCCGCTATTGTTTACATTTGCAAGGAAAATATCAATATGACTGCCTGAAAGTCAGCTTATAACTTGCAACATACATGTAAATTGCATGTGAATCATGCTCCACGAGAGCATTCTTCAGAAGTCTTTTTAATGACACAAAAGTATCATCTGTATAATTAAAAGATCACAGAGGGTTTAATCCCGCTTTAACGTTTTTGCAATACTTAAACTTAAGACCTTCTATGAACTTCCCAAAATGACATACTAAAAGGGACTGTCTGGTGCCCAAAATGCATTTTCCAAATGTTAATGCATATCCAGATATATTCTGTGGAATTCCAGCAGTTTGCAAGAAACCAGGACTGCCCACACTAGCTGAGTAAAAGTAATTTCCTTTTATTTTTTTTGCTGAAGGAACTAATGAGAATAATGCCATTCAAATTAAAGGAATTTCCTGTCTCTCTGGTAAGGTCATCAGACAACGTGTTGCACTGTTAAGAGATCCTATGTGTATGAGAGCAAGGTTACTTAGATTCCACACAGTGCATTGTATTTCAGCAGCACAGGAAGTGACTAAATGAAAAAAACTTGCATATCCTCAGTGTCTATATAATCAGTGCTGACGCACCTGCAGTAAACATGCAGAGTAATCACTGGGGAGGGCTTGAGTCAAATATTACATGTGATTTATGCAGAGTACTGAGATGAGCAAAAAAAGGAAAGGGAAGGGAAACTAAAATGAGCAGAATCTGCAAATAAAAATGGGAAAGAGACAGAATCTTAGAGTAAACAGCAGATCTTTAACTTGTAAAATGGGCTTTAAAAACGTTTGCCATCACTGTATTAGGGTTTGTGGTATGCAAAGTGTGAATTCACAAGTAAAACGCCTGCATTCACATAGCTTCAGAGGGGCTTTTAATTCATCATAGGTGCCTTGGAGGATACAAAACAGGGGAAACCTCCGACAAAAATCCCAACGCGTTTCACACTCACAGGTGCTTCCTAATGAGCTGGGCATAAAACACCTTAGGGGAAAACTACAAAGCATAAAAAACCTAACGCGTTTCACGCCCACTGGTGGGCATGAAACACATAAGGGCAAAAACGACAACAAAAGAAAAGCCCAACGTGTTTTACACCCACTGCTTTTCACGCCCGGTCTCTGAGCACGCACCAGTGGGCGTGAAAGTCCGAAGGCTTTTTTTCCCCTTTAGAGATTTCCTGTCAGGGTTTTTACCTGTGATTTTGCCTACTTGGAGCACATTATGGCGTCACCGTCTGGCCTCCTCTACGGGCCACTGGAGATTACATGTACACCCACCCAAAGAGCTGCCCCAGGGGTCTGTTTATAAAGAGTGTGACTTACTTTTCTCGATGTGTGCAGTAATACGCAGCCAGAACTTTCATTCTCTGCTGAAATGAAAGAAGATCAGCTGTTAAATTAGCAAATACAACATATAAGCAAGTGTACAGATCGATTTGATATACAATCATTACAAGAAAGCTAAAACAGCTGCTGGTTTAAGAGTATGTGTCGATACGATACAGCTCTTCTCACATGACTTTTTTTTATTTCAAGCCTCTTTGACCTATAATTGTGCAGGGCCGGACTCCATCTTCACACGTGATGGACAATGACTGGGCAATATAGGGATGCTCTAGCGATCTTTACCCACCTTGTCACGGACAAGGGATTCCTTACCATAACTGATCCCTGGTCTTGGGTACAGGGGAAACTGAAATTATCTCTACCATTCCTGCCGGAAGATCGTCCCATGTATCCACTCCCCTGCACTTTGCAAAACCCCAGTAGCCCCCAGGTTAAACTGATGTACAGAAGGGATACCAGCAGACTAGCAGTAGTGGGATTCCACTGGTTCGCACTTGTTCAGGTGAACCGGTTACTAAAAATATGTTAGCAATTTGCTGAACCGGTGGTTGATTTGGCTGTAATTGTAAGGGGCCATCATCATGTTCTTCCCGCACGCCACTAGGTGGCAGGATGACGTTTTGCTGGATAGCAGTAGAGTGTGAGAGGGAAGCTACCCGTCAAGCTGCATGGACCTGCATTATACCTCGAGGAAGGTGGTATCTGATTATGCACACACTGCTCCACATTGGCTTCATATACAAAGATTATGCACACACTGCTCCACATTGGCTTCATATACAAAGATTATGCACACACTGCTTCATATACAAAGATTATGCACACACTGCTCCACATTGGCTTCATATACAAAGATTATGCAAACACTGCTCCACATTGGCTTCATATACAAAGATTATGCACACACTGCTACACATTGGCTTTATATACAAAGATGATGCACTGCTCTAAATTGGCTTCATATACAAAGATTATGCACACACTGCTCCAGACTGACTTCATATGCCAAGATTATGCACACACTGCTGCAAATTGGCTTCATATACAAACATTATGCACACACTGCTCCAAATTGGCTTCATATACAAACATTATGCACACACTGCTCCAAATTGGCTTCATATACAAACATTATGCACACACTGCTCCAGATTGACTTCATATACAAAGATTATGCACACACTGCTCTTAATTGACTTCACATATGATTACTACCTCAATGTCCCAATATTTCATTATTTTTTTAGAAAATGTTATTTTATTTATTCTAAATTGTTAATGGCACTATATGACGCTTGAATTATAATATTTTGGTTCATTTTGTACATGTGTAGCTATGACCCACAATGAAAGTGTTAATTCCCCATTCTTAATAGAATATATAAAGACATCCTCGTTGCCTCCTAATCAGCACCTCTGTTGAAGCCCTTACTGGCGAAACGCGTAAGGTGAGAGGAGTTCTCACTGGAGACAGACCGTAATCTCCGGTATCCGATCTTGCGGATATCTATAAGAGATAAGCGCACTTAGGGGGTCATGCACTAAACAAGTGCAGTACGGACAAAAGTAGGTAAAACATGAGTAAGGAGCAATTTGCGACTATTTGTAAAATGTTGCACTTGTTTTCCCTGATTTGCGCCTCTTCTATTTATTTTTATTTAGCGTGCATTTTTCCGGTTGTGCTAATAAATTGTGATTATATTTGCGCATGCTAAAGAGCTTTGCGAATATTTTATGAAAAATAATTCTTATTTGTGTGTGAAAATGACACCATCTTTTAGCGAGCGCTATCAAAAGAGGTAGGAAAAATATTTTTTTATGTTATTATGTTTTTATTCACAATTATGGCCATTTGTTTTGTAATTTGCTCGTATGAACTATTGTAGTGTTAAATGTTTAGTACATTGCAACAGGAGCCCCTCTTAATCGACATAAGCGGCTGTTACGCATCTCTCGTGCGCTACATGCGGTTTTTAAAGCTTTTCAAATAGTATTCACATCCCCTGATACAGGTATATGGAGAAGAAGGGGAGAGGAGTCTGATGAGACATACTAAGGCTTTTTATTTCTTTAGACATTTACTTTTATTTGATTCACATTGATTTTTCCTGGCGTATATTTACCCTGGATTAAGATACTCTGCAAACACTGAATATGAATGAATTGCATAGTTTTTTGGAGTATTGCCATCTCTCTGTGTACATAAACATTACGTAATCCTCAAATACAGCATCTCTCCATGTAGCCGCCACTATCTGTGTGCTCCCCCTTGTATTCCGGGTTCCCTTTTTTTGCACCGTTGGGGATGGCGGATGGATTGGGAGAAGCTGCCCACTCTCGTGCTGCAGAAGGCTGGTGATTGGACACAGATATCCAGCCCTGCATGCAGCAACGCGAGGGAGCAGTGACGGCATGGAAGAAAACACAGGCCGACCGCTTCTACGGCAGCTGCTTCAATGACCAACAATAAGCCCTGTCACCTGTAGCAGAGCAGATAGGCACAATGATGTATGGCTATGGTATGCAATTTGCTGTGCATGTGAATAACGGACAAAATAATTCTAATAATAACAATTAAAACAAACATATGGTGAAACAAAACAAATAAAATAGCATTTTTAAAGTTTATTTAGTAGCCACATCTTCAAAGTACAACATGTATACATACACATACACACACGCACACACACACGCACACACACACACACACACTTGTGCGCACTTGTTACTAGGACACCATTATGTTAGGCCTTGTTTGTGAATGGTTCTCAAGGCCTGTGAGCAATATAATGTTCTCGGAAAGTAACATGAAAGGGGGTGAGTGGGGGGGTTATATCTGTTCACTGTTCAGGAGCGGGACACTGACAAATTATACACATATATAAAAATAATTAATAAACCTTTTAAATCAAACAAACCATTTAATATCCATAAAATCTGCCTGCATTGTATGAAAGGGAATTATGTTATTTCACAGAATACACAATGTGTTTATTAAATGGAAAGAAACATTTTTCCTGGTTTTGATCTAGATGCAGATTTCTCATTGCAGTAGTCAGTCTGTAAGTGACCCGTCTGTATCCACCCATTTACAGGTAAAATAATAAAGAGTTAGTAACACAGTTACTGTATCTCAATCCCAGAGGCACAGGCCGGCGGCAAGGCGAGGGAGCAGAGGCACAGGCCGGCGGCAAGGCGAGGGAGCAGAGGCCCAGGCCGGCGGCAAGGCGAGGGAGCAGAGGCACAGGCCGGCGGCAAGGCGAGGGAGCAGAGGCCCAGGCCGGCGGCAAGGCGAGGGAGCAGAGGCCCAGGCCGGCGGCAAGGCGAGGGAGCAGAGGCACAGGCCGGCGGCAAGGCGAGGGAGCAGAGGCCCAGGCCGGCGGAAAGGCGAGGGAGCAGAGGCACAGGCCGGCGGCACGGCGAGGGAGCAGAGGCACAGGCCGGCGGCAAGGCGAGAGAACAGAGGCACAGGCCGGCGGAAAGGCGAGGGAGCAGAGGCACAGGTCGGCGGCAAGGCGAGAGAACAGAGACACAGGCCGGCGGCAAGGCGAGGGAGCATAGACACAGGCCGGCGGAAAGGCGAGGGAGAATAGGCCCAGGCCGGCGGCAAGGCGAGGGAGCAGAGGCCCAGGCCGGCGGCAAGGCGAGGGAGCAGAGGCACAGGCCGGCGGCAAGGCGAGGGAGCAGAGGCCCAGGCCGGCGGCAAGGCGAGGGAGCAGAGGCCCAGGCCGGCGGCAAGGCGAGGGAGCAGAGGCACAGGCCGGCGGCAAGGCGAGGGAGCAGAGGCCCAGGCCGGCGGAAAGGCGAGGGAGCAGAGGCACAGGCCGGCGGCACGGCGAGGGAGCAGAGGCACAGGCCGGCGGCAAGGCGAGAGAACAGAGGCACAGGCCGGCGGAAAGGCGAGGGAGCAGAGGCACAGGTCGGCGGCAAGGCGAGAGAACAGAGACACAGGCCGGCGGCAAGGCGAGGGAGCATAGACACAGGCCGGCGGAAAGGCGAGGGAGAATAGGCCCAGGCCGGCGGCAAGGCGAGGGAGCAGAGGCCCAGGCCGGCGGCAAGGCGAGGGAGCAGAGACACAGGCCGGCGGCAAGGCGAGGGAGCAGAAGCCCAGGCCGGCGGCAAGGCGAGGGAGCAGAGGCCCAGGCCGGCGGCAAGGCGAGGGAGCAGAGGCCCAGGCCGGCGGCAAGGCGAGGGAGCAGAGGCCCAGGCCGGCGGCAAGGCGAGGGAGCAGAGACACAGGCCGGCGGCAAGGCGAGGGAGCAGAAGCCCAGGCCGGCGGCAAGGCGAGGGAGCAGAGGCCCAGGCCGGCGGCAAGGCGAGGGAGCAGAGGCCCAGGCCGGCGGCAAGACGAGGGAGCAGAGGCCCAGGCCGGCGGCAAGACGAGGGAGCAGAGGCCCAGGCCGGCGGCAAGGCGAGGGAGCAGAGGCCCAGGCCGGCGGCAAGGCGAGGGAGCAGAGGCCCAGGCCGGCGGCAAGGCGAGGGAGCAGAGGCACAGGCCAGTAGCTCCCAGTCCAAGGAAACCAGTGACAAGTCCACAACCTACACCAGAGAAGGTAGATATTTGGAAGGGGGCAGGGGGGAGTGAAGCTGGCTCAGCATCATGTGAACGGTTTTCAACCACCTACCATGAAAAATAAAACTTGTCCCTGATCTTTAAAGATTAGTCACCATAAAACTTCCCTTTCTGTCTCAATTCCTTTTATTTTCGGTTGGTTACTGTTTATTGTAATCGTTAGTAAGGTAATTATATTCTTCTTTATTGACTTGTCCATGCTAATATAATACAACACGCTTCAGCCTCATTGCACTGGCAAAATCTATTAAAAAAGAAATATAGAATAACAAAAGCACAAACCATAGAATGTGAGGTGTAAGAGAGTAACTGGAAGCAGGCTACACACTGCTCCTCTCCATCACTCCAGACCATGCTAAACTCATTCAACAACAACACCCCTGACAAGCCCCCCCCCCCCCCCCCCCTACACACACACACACACACACCTCCCTCACCCCAGCCTGCCACCAGAAACCACAGATCTTGCAGTGCGGAAACATCATCTTTGATGTGAAGGGGGATAAAGGGGCTATGGCACAGCTTGCACCTGCAGAGCTCACATCAGTCTGGCACAGACACTGCCCTCAGGCAGGTTATTTAAAGAGCCGCTCCATCTGTGTGCCCTTATGTCAAAATGCACAGTCACACCAGAGTACACTTAGTCATTCTGCCTTTTGATTTAAGTTGTATTTTGGGTGGAATGACCTGGGACTAAGCCCTATACATTATCAGTTACTTGTTAAAGGAAACTACTCCCTGTTTCAGATCATTGGTTTTCAATGGAATTTCTATGAATTACCATTCAAAAGATATTCTGCAGCCTAACCCTCGATCTACAGCTCACTAAGGCTGTATTTATTTATTTATTTTACTGTAATGTTGCAGAATAGATAAAAAGTGAATAAAGGGAGTGCAGAAAAAAAAAAAATAAACTCTTAGAAATATATTTATGTAATCAATGAAACAAAAAGGGAAAAAATAACACAATCATAAACAATAATGAAGATATTTTGATACTTAGTAAACACAATTTTAAAGATGAATAAGCCACGTGGGGCGAAACGCATGTGACACGCCCACTCCTCTCTACGAGCTTCCCAGCTGAGACTGGCCGGTTTTGCCGTTCATGCTTATTGTGTGAGATACAGGGGTGTACTCACATGTATTTTATGTAAGAGTTTTTAAGTACTTTTGTATATTAAACGGTTTTATACGTTATCACACTATTGTGGCACATTTGCCTTCCTTTTATTGTATATACACATCGTGCTTTGGACACTGCATGCTGCGGGATACCGCTAGTATCCTAAGATGACAAACCCTTATACTCTTATATACAGAGTGAAAGATTCCGATACATTGTCTCAACACGATTTAAAGTGGCAGTACACTGTTTACGTAATTATATTTCTACGAGTGTTTTTTTCCGCGCTTTAAGTGGGAATAGAGGTAGTTTCCCACATTAAAGATGAGCTGCTGTTTATAGAATTATTATTTTTTTACACATTGTACACTTATATTTATTTAATTCTGTAGCGCCTAACACTAGAATATTATCTCACTCAATGTTGCAGAATACATTTTTTCCAAAGCTCCCAAAGATCTTGCTTTCCACAGGGCGGCGCCATATTGGAAAACCGCGCTGCCTTTTAATAGGACTCTTGTGATCTCCCTAAGGGGGGAGATCGTACTGCGTCCAGAGCACCGATTTTCGGTGTCGCTGAATGCCTCAACACGGTGGCATTCCAGCCACGACGGCTGAGCGGAGGAAGCGGTCGTTGATCGCATTGAACGCTCATTTGGACACAGGACATCCATTACACCCAGTGCCGTTAAGGGGTTAACATCACTGCACTGTTTTCAGAGCCAAAACAGTCCTTTTTCTCATCAAATACAAATGCCAGACAAGTCTGTGGACATGTTTTCCTCACAGATAGCCTCTCAATATATAAAAACACTAGGGATTCTGGGTAGGGACATGCAAATCGCCTTTTGCTTCCTTATAAACATTAAACATGGACCCCTCTGGCATATATATATATATATATATATATATATATATATATATATATATATATATATATTGGCATGTCAACCAAGCCAGCTTTTATTCATATGCTTTGATATAGCATTCTTTGTGTGAACACTAGATCGCTGGTGAGGTTAAGGTCTCACCCTATCGAGTGTGCCTTGATATGGCGGGAGAGCTTAATCATACTTTTCCCGTTCATATAACCACAACCCAATATTTCTAGCACTTTTATACAATTGTTGCTACATTTATAAGGGTGGAAATGTATGCAGTCACACCATATTATATATTTATGGTCTGTGACCATTTTAGCCCACCCACCTGCTATTTCTTGCTCCAAAAAGTTATTTAACATTAAGAAGCTCTTTAAAGTGCGTATGTGCACCACTATACTACTTCTATATGTTGTACATGTGTTTGATATGTGACATGCTCATCACTTTTACTTTAAAACATATCTCAGTTCTCTTGTAATTTTACACTAAAGACTATTTCATCGGGCCTTCTAAATTCACACACAACCAATAAGGGAGGGGCTCGGAGAGAGGGGCGGGATGATTGCTGTAGGAACAGGACCCGTCTATTGCACGTTATCAGCAGACAATAAACGGATCTATTTCCTTGTACTTCCAGTTACAAGACGCAGTAATTATACTATAATATTATTTTAGACATTGTAGGTGGTGTTGCTCCTTTAATAATCCGTGTAAAACACAGAAACATAGAATGTAATGTGTTGTGATAACCATAAAAAAACCAACGGAATAAATAATATTCAGGCTTTATTCAGCGTCACAGCTACAAGTATATGGCAAAATAAACTGCTTAAAGGGACTGTATCACCTATACATTGGTTTCACTATGAAACTGGGGAATAAAAAAAAAATGATTGAAAATGATCTATACATTGTATTAGTAAAACTGCCAGCAAATGCCTAAATTAGGAGAACAATGTGTTTTAAATGTGTAGGGGACTTATTGTCCCCTTGTGTAGCTTATGACATCACCTGTGGCCCAGTATGCAAATGAACTGCTTATCAATGGGAAATGTGTAATTTGCATACCGTGCCACAGGTGAATGTGGGAATTTGCTTCTAGTTTTGCTCACACAATGTATAGATCATTTTTTTGTATGCTCTACATCAGGGCTTGACAAATTTATTTTATTCTAGGAGCCAGCAAAATTTTTTAGGAGCCAGACAATCACGCAAACATACACGCAATTCATAAACACACACACCAACCCACGTCACATATACACCCCACACACACCAACCCACGTCACATATACACCCCACACACACCAACCCACGTCACATATACAGCCCACACACACCAACCCACGTCACATATACAAACCCCACACCAACCCACTTCACAAATACACACACACACTTCACATATACACCTCCCCCCACACCTCACATATACACCTCCCCCCACACATATACACCTCCCCCCACACTTCACACATATATACCCCCCCTTCACATATACACCTCCCCCCACACTTCACATATACACCTCCCCCCACACTTCACATATATACCCCCCCTTCACATATACATCCCTCCCCCCCTTCACATATACACCTGCCCCCACACTTCACACATATATACCTCCCCTTCACATATACACCTCCCCCCCACACTTCACATATATACCCCCCCTTCACATATACATCCCTCCCCCCCACTTCACATATACAACTCAAACATACACAAGTTTTTTTTTTTCCCTTCTTAACTTCTGAGTGCTGGGTTGACAACCCAGCACTTAGCCGAAAGAGCCATGAAGATCGGCTGCGGCACGAATGTTTCCCCTCCCTGCTGCCTTACCTCATTGCTGGGGAGGGGTTACATTCGTGCCGCAGCCGATCTTCATGGCTCTTTCGGCTGAACACTCATACACACGTGTAGCGCGAGGGGGCGGAGCTTGCTGTCTGTCCCCTCGCGCTGCAAAAGACGGATGGCAGCGGCAAGGGGAACGGAACCGGGGCGCCAGGCTCCATTTCCAGGTCGCCATGGCGACCTGGCGCCCGGGGTTTGTCGAGCCCTGCTCTACATGCACAGTAAGGATCAGATCATGAATAACAGAAAGAAGTGATTTAGTAATGGCTTTCACAGAATTATAAGGTGGGGTATATTCATTAAAGTGACTCTCTTGAAGCAGGAATGACCAACTGATTGTTTTTATGAAAGTACCATTTACCGGACTCCTAATAATAGCTAGTCTTGGTCATCAATTGGTCTGTCCGGCTTAACAACTATTTGCACACAACCTGTACGTCACATACAGACAAGAAAAATACGTTTAGGATGCACATTATATGGCATTGACTGATCAAAAAACATCTGAACTAGGAAGCCCATCTGACAAGGTCATCTGATGTGACGGATACAAAAAAAAGGGGGCAGGAGGGAATAGCTCATCAACGTATTGCCCCCCCCCCACCTCTGCTAACACAGGCAGGAAAAAATGTACATTTCCAGAGCTGCCCCAGACTTCAAAGCTCTGTCTCAGGAGTTATGAGAGGTGAGGCCCTTGTCAGCATTGTGTAGATTCTCATAAACAAGGAGCCGGCATTAATACGAGGAAGCAGGCCTCTATTGTGTGCTGAGAATACATCCAACATCACCAGACCTCATGCCGCTAGACAGCCGTCTCCCTGGGATTTAAAAAAAAACAAACTTCTAACCACATGGTTTCTTCATTTAACCGTCTGTTCGAAACCTCGGTGCATCTTCACCCTACCATGCTAAGACAGGCTAAGCTTCTAGGGGACAAAATGGGGAAGCAGTCCGATGACTGCTATGAAGAGATGGCCCCAAAGACCTTGTTGCCACGAGGGCATCCGTTTGGAAATATTTAAGAAGTTGGGCTATTATTGGAAGAGAGACCAGGCTTGACCGGCTTTAGGAACATGGGATGGTGTGAAAGGCGTCCATCGCAAATCCAACACGAAAGTACAGTTTGGGTACAGTTCTAGGACACAGTTTGGATGATCGCTTATCAATAAGGAGACCAAAAGAGAGGTCTGGATCTAGCCCCATCCCAAGAGTTGACCACGTTGAAGATACAGTTGGTATATACAGGATTGGTTCCAAACAACATGGACTCCTGTTTGTCAGTATTCAAGAACAGTTCATGGGTAGCAACCCTTGTTCCTGTAGCGTAGATTCAACTTGTGATAGGTCTGGCCTGCTGGTATAAATGATGGCGTCATCGTAAAACATGCGCACAGTTGCCACAGTCCACAAGGCGACGACCATTTATAAATGGCAGTGAGAAACCCTGTCTACAAGGCTTATAAAAATCAGTATGCATGTTGTTTCTCACAGCCATAATTAGTGTATAATGTAATATAAAGAAACACTGTTTGGGCCTTAGGTACAACTATCTCCTGCAGAGATCTCCAGGCAGCTTCTAGAGGGGCAGCGGCTAGAGGGGCAGCGGCTAGAGGGGCAGCGGCTAGAGGTGCCGTGGCTGCAGAGGCTGTAGCTCCCAGCAAAGGATTACCACCTTTTTAAAAAAAGGTTATTAACTATAAAAATTAATAAACAGTTTATCCGGATGAACTGCAGTCTCAAGGACTCCATTATTTACGCGAGTATCAATCAGGAATATGCAACTAACCAAAATCAATAGACAAGAGCATTACTGCGATGGATTGATCTACTGCAACGAAAAGAATGAAAGAAATTAATTGCCCACTCACTGAACAGTTCATGGTAATAAAACACTATGAGAAATAAAAACAAAACCTGTTAGAGAACAAATACACCGACCCTGTATGAAAAGCACTTAAAACCAGATATGATATACAGTCCACGGCCAACATAACCTAAACACGGATATATGAATACTGTACAACACTGTGACTTATACACTGCATTTAATAACTCACACATCATGCATGTGTTAAATGCGGATTTATGCCAATATCTACCATTTACAAAAAATAATATTTGTGTTCAATAAAGCTTTATAAAAGGTTAAAAAACAAACAAAAAAAACTTGTTTGCAAAGTGGACTGGACTATGCCAATCTTCGCAAGATTCTCTGGACTACAACTTCCATCATGCCCAGCCAAACTGACAAGAATCACATGACCGCTTAGTGACAGACAGGCCAGTTATTGACTACAACTCCCATCACGCTGAGCCTTGGTTGACGGCTGCACTTCCCACAAGCATTGCAAACAGCTCAGCAGTAGGTATCCTGTGGGAGGTTGTTTTTTGGACTGCAACTCTCATCATGTGAAGTGGTAAGCGTGCACAGATCACATGCCAGTTATAAGCATGTGCGTCCTGTAAATGTAGCTTATTCCTTTCTAATGGACATGCAGTGTCTTGGAAGTTAGGGTTTGATTAGTTGGGCTGAGGCTATTCTGGAAGCAGAGGCTACATTATCCCCGGCAGTGACTGGATGTGCTGTCTATCTGTCTGCACATTGCTAGTGTGCATTATTTATACTGGAGATAAATGGCAGCATTACGCACAGAGAGATGGCAGATAGCTGCAGCAAACATACGCCAAGCGATGAGGGAGATGTATTTCTGCAAACTGAAGCCTTCTACAATATTTATACACACCGAGGCTGGCACAATGCAGCATGGGGGAGGGCTGGAACAAGCGGGCACACTGCCAGAGGAAACCAGTTAAATAAAAGCCCAACACGTTTGGGGTTTAGTCACAGAGAAAGACGGGGGGAAGAAATGGTGCAAAGGATCAGTGCAGACAAGTTCTATCCGCGACCTTCATCTGCTCATAGCTACCACCAAAGGGAATCCCGCCATACGTTGGACAGAGGCCGATTCCCGACACCATGTGACTCGCAATAAATTAACAAAAAGCAAAAAATGAAGTTGTCTTTAATTAAAGGATTGCATCAAGTGTAGGCATTATACAAATAAACCTTACTGAGGCCTCTTTACTCCATATAGTTCTACCAGGAGGCAGACATGTTGTTTAGAATCTTTGGTCAGATCAAGGTGAGTGAATATCTGACCCAAGATTCTAACCAACATGTCTGCACCCTGATAGAGCTATATGGAGTAAAGATTCTAACCAACATGTCTGCCCCCTGAGAGAACTATATGGAGTAAAGATTCTAAACAACATGTCCACCCCCTGATAGAGCTATATGGAGTAAAGATTCTAACCAACATGTCTGCCCCTGAGAGAACTATATGGAGTAAAGATTCTAACCGACATGTCTGCCCCCTGAGAGAACGATTTGGAGCAAAGAAAGCTTAATATGTCACTTAATTTGTATTTTTTCATTAAAGAATATATTTATAAATCATTTACACTTGATACACTTAATTAAACAGAAGTTATTTTTTTTTCTACAGTTGTACTTAATCTTGTTTTATCAGTGTTATCTTGCCAGGTGTGTGTCTGAGCATCTCCTGAATCTTGTTTTATCCATGTTATCATGCCAGGTGTGTGTCTGAGCATCTCCTGAATCTTGTTTTATCAATGTTATCATGCCAGGTGTGTGTCTGAGCATCTCCTGAATCTTGTTTTATCAATGTTATCATGCCAGCTGTGTGTCTGAGCATCTCCTTAATCTTGTTTTATCAATGTTATCTTGCCAGGTGTGTGCCTGAGCACCTCCTGAATCTTGTTTTATCAGTGTTATCTTGCCAGGTGTGTGTCTGAGCATCTCCTGAATCTTGTTTTATCCATGTTATCTTGCCAGGTGTGTGTCTGAGCACCTCCGTAATCTTGTTTTATCAATGTTATCATGCCAGGTGTGTGTCTGAGCATCTCCGTAATCTTGTTTTATCAATGTTATCATGCCAGGTGTGTGTCTGAGCATTTCCTGAATCTTGTTTTATCAATGTTATCATGCCAGGTGTGTGTCTGAGCATCTCCTGAATCTTGTTTTATCAATGTTATCATGCCAGGTGTGTGTCTGAGCATCTCCTGAATCTTGTTTTATCCATGTTATCATGCCAGGTGTGTGTCTGAGCATCTCCTGAATCTTGTTTTATCAATGTTATCATGCCAGGTGTGTGCCTGAGCATCTCCTGAATCTTGTTTTATCAATGTTATCATGCCAGGTGTGTGTCTGAGCATTTCCTGAATCTTGTTTTATCAATGTTATCATGCCAGGTGTGTGCCTGAGCATCTCCTGAATCTTGTTTTATCAATGTTATCATGCCAGGTGTGTGTCTGAGCATCTCCTTAATCTTGTTTTATCCGTGTTATCATGCCAGGTGTGTGTCTGAGCATCTCCTTAATCTTGTTTTATCAATGTTATCATGCCAGGTGTGTGCCTGAGCATCTCCTGAATCTTGTTTTATCAATGTTATCATGCCAGGTGTGTGCCTGAGCATCTCCTGAATCTTGTTTTATCAATGTTATCATGCCAGGTGTGTGTCTGAGCATCTCCTGAATCTTGTTTTATCAATGTTATCATGCCAGGTGTGTGTCTGAGCATCTCCTGAATCTTGTGTTATCAGTGTTATCATGCCAGGTGTGTGTCTGAGCATCTCCTTAATCTTGTTTTATCAGTGTTATCATGCCAGGTGTGTGCCTGAGCATCTCCTTAATCTTGTTTTATCAGTGTTATCATGCCAGGTGTGTGTCTGAGCATCTCGTGAATCTTGTTTTATCAATGTTATCTTGCCAGGTGTGTGTCTGAGCATCTCCTGAATCTTGTTTTATCCATGTTATCATGCCAGGTGTGTGTCTGAGCATCTCCTGAATCTTGTTTTATCAGTGTTATCTTGCCAGGTGTGTGTCTGAGCATCTCCTTAATCTTGTTTTATCAGTGTTATCATGCCAGGTGTGTGTCTGAGCATCTCGTGAATCTTGTTTTATCAATGTTATCATGCCAGGTGTGTGTCTGAGCATCTCCTGAATCTTGTTTTATCAGTGTTATCTTGCCAGGTGTGTGTCTGAGCACCTCCTGAATCTTGTTTTATCAATGTTATCATGCCAGGTGTGTGCCTGAGCATCTCCTGAATCTTGTTTTATCAATGTTATCATGCCAGGTGTGTGTCTGAGCATCTCCTGAATCTTGTTTTATCAGTGTTATCATGCCAGGTGTGTGCCTGAGCATCTCCTTAATCTTGTTTTATCAGTGTTATCATGCCAGGTGTGTGTCTGAGCATCTCGTGAATCTTGTTTTATCCATGTTATCTTGCCAGGTGTGTGTCTGAGCATCTCCTGAATCTTGTTTTATCAATGTTATCTTGCCAGGTGTGTGTCTGAGCATCTCCTGAATCTTGTTTTATCAGTGTTATCTTGCCAGGTGTGTGTCTGAGCATCTCCTTAATCTTGTTTTATCAATGTTATCATGCCAGGTGTGTGCCTGAGCACCTCCGTAATCTTGTTTTATCAATGTTATCTTGCCAGGTGTGTGTCTGAGCATCTCGTGAATCTTGTTTTATCAGTGTTATCTTGCCAGGTGTGTGTCTGAGCATCTCGTGAATCTTGTTTTATCAATGTTATCATGCCAGGTGTGTGTCTGAGCCTCTCCTGAATCTTGTTTTATCAATGTTACCATGCCAGGTGTGTGCCTGAGCACCTCCTTCATTGTCTAACCTGCACTAATGAGTCGCCAGGAATCGGCCCATGCATTGTTCATGGTGATCATTTAACAGACTTTGGCCAGGTCTATAGAACATCATTACATGGTCTGTTGCTCAGCCGCCAGTTTGATACTGTTGCAGTTATTATACTGGCGTTACGAATGGGGCACAGTGTTAGGTCACATACCTGCGGCACTTTGTGGCACCTCCAAATTGACATTCACAAAAAACCTGATGCTCTCTCCGGAAACAATGGACGAGTGCACGGTGTCGAAAAGCTCCTCCCCTCCGCCTCCTTCTTCCTCTTTGGGGTCACAGCCGTCATCAGTGTCACATTTAAGGTAGCCTGGAAGCAAGCAAATGTTTCATTGAGTAACATCGCACGAGATACAGGATAGCATAATCCCAAAACACTAATGAATAACAAAGTCTGGACTACAAGGCCCAAAAACCTCTGCTGCTCCTAAATGCTTAAGGGGAGGTTATGGGATTGTTAGTCCATCGGTACCTGGGGGGCTACATATGAACCTAGTCATATAGCTGTATGTCTAGATCATATATCTGTACAATAGAATGATGTAATGATCATCATTTGGCAAAATAACTTGTAATTATCAGGCCAAAATAACCCATTTGGAATTATAATTTAATTATATATATATTTATTTCTTTAATATAAAATTATTTATTATTATATATATATATATATATAATCATTTTATATTATATTTCCAAATAGTGGAAGAAGAAGTGGAGAACTTTAATAAATAAAAATATATATATCTTCACCACGAGTTTGTTAAAACAAAAAAAGTGTACACCATTATTATACTAATATTTAAGAATATATATATATTCAGAATAAATGTACATTTTATTTTTGCATTTTTTTAATCTTTATATTTGTCAGAACTGGCCTCCACCGTCTGGACAGTTCTCTTTTTGTTCTTTGTTTAATATTTCAGAACCGCAGATGGAAAAAGCTGTAAGACTAAAAAGCAAGAAAACAATAAAGACCAATAATCTATCTCTCTATAACCGATTCAACGTACATAGTGAGTAAATACATTAAATCTCACCCGTGAGAAAAAACAAAAACACTGTGGCAGTTGGGGTCGGTGGGTGGGTGGTTTTGTGAATCCCCTGTGAGTGTTAAGAGTGCAAGGTACTGATGTCACAGTGAGATCTTTAAATGGCTGATCCCACCGTGGGGGGGCTGTACACCCGTACTGCAAGCTGGGTAATAAAATAAATGTCACGGGTAGAGTTGAGCGGACACCTGGATGTTCGGGTTCGGCCGAACTTCGGAAAAAAGTCCGGGTTCGGGGTCGAACTTGACCCCGAACCCCATTGAAGTCAATGGGGACCCGAACTTTTGGCCACTAAAATGCCTCTAAAAAAAAAAGTCCTGGAAAGGGCTAGAGGGCTGCAAAATGAAGTAAAATGTGGGTGAGTGTCCCGAATCATTCTATTTCGGTTTATAGAATAGCAATAGCATTACATGTATTCCATAAAAAGAAAGTCTTTAAACCGAAAGACATTCGGTTTATATACTTTCGTTTTATGGAATACATGTAATGCTATTGCTATTCTATAAAAAGAAAGTCTATAAACAGAATGTCTTTCGGCTTATGGAATACATGTAATGCTATTGGCTTTCTATAAACCGAAATAGAGTCCCCATTCATAAGTGCACCACAAGACGCAAATGTACTATTTACCTCCCAAAAATATTAGAATTTTTCAAAGTGCGCTGTAAGCACAGTATTTGACGGTTCTATTTGACTCTCAGATGTAATACATGTAATGCTATTGGCTTTCTATAAACCGAAATAGAGTCCCCATGCATACGAATAGGTCAATTAACCTATTCGTATGAATGGGGACTCTATTTCGGTTTATAGAAAGCCAATAGCATTACATGTATTCCATAAACCGAAAGTCTATAAACCGAAAGACATTCGGTTTATAGACTTTCGGTTTATGGAATACATGTAATGCTATTGCTATTCTATAAACCGAAATAGAGTCCCCATTCATAAGAATTTCTTATGAATGGGGACTCTATTTCAGTATATAGAAAGCCAGTAGCATTACATACAATGTAATCGCCGAACCCCAACACGAAGATACAGTGAAATGTCCGGGTTCGGGGTCCAAAAACCGCAAAGTTCGGTACGAACCCGAACAGTGCGGTTCAGGTTCTCTCAACACTAGTCACGGGCAGTAATTAGGAAATGAGGGGAGGATGTTAAATACAAATAACATAGGCAGACGGAGCTACTGCTGATAAACTGATATTCAACTAGCGTAAATCAAAAGCACAGCATTAATCCAAATACATAACATGAAAAATCATTTAAAAAAAAATCAATATATAATTAAAAAGCACCAAAGGCTCAAGGCAGTGTGTGTGCTCTCTGAACCTCAGATTGGGGTTGGTTCCTCAAATCTACATCTCCTCTTTGTGTGGTTTATAATAATCAACATTAACGAGATTTGGCAAGCTGAGCTGTTACCAGCATGCAAATGCTAGAGTTTCTGGGAGTTAGATTATTATATTAGAGCTTAAATAATCCGAGGAGCCAAGGCGCCTAAATGCCCCACTGCTGGCATGTAACTTATTTTTTATTTTATTTTTTTGCCCGTTTCATTTTTCTGGCTCCTAAACTAGGCCTGCCTCGGAATTGTTCAATACGGATCCCAAAGTCTACAAATATATGTCAAACCCCGATCTATATGCGTCCATTTCCATACAGAGATCTGTTATGCAATTTCTATTTTATTTTATTTTTTTAAATGGACCACGGCTATTTGGTTTGGGTGGGTCAAAATCCCACTTCTGTCAGGGGACGCGGAGAATTCGAGAGACAAAAGCTATTGTGGAATAAACAATTTACTAAATGCGATTATATATCCCGTTTCCTTTTAATACGGTAGAAAGCATTACAAAATCCCTTTGAAACCTGCGTTTGCCATCTGAACGATTACACAAGGGAATCCATTAAGCTAAATTTGGGTATTGTAAATAAAGGCTAGAGACATGTCCCCCACTCCTGAAGTTCTTTTAATTGGCAGCTTTGGAGGAGTTATTAATGGAGGAGTTAATAGTATGTGCTTGACGGTCTAAAGCTAGGGAGAGAGTGTTAGAAGAGGTACTTGTGCCCTTCAAGATCATACTATTAGCTCCAACATTAATTAATAGGGCTGCTTCCTTCTCTTTAGAGAAATACTGTCCAGAAATAAAAATCTGCCATTATAAAGGGACTGAACCACTACTGATCATCAGATTTAAGGCCACTTCAGGGGGTTTGAATGTGGCTCCTGGGGAACACCGTGTAAAATCAGTCCAAGTTTTATGTCTACAGGTAACAAATGACACAAGCTGTGAAGAAAGGAAAACTAAATACTCAGGCGTCCAGAGAGCTAAATGGAGAGCTTAGCAGACGGTGAACTGTTTTCTTAATTTTTTTTTTTTTTTTAAAGACACTGGCCATGCTATTGTCTCCCCAGACTTAACACTGGCTTCCAGTACAGGCTGGATGGCAAGCCTACTGGGGAATGAGGTATCCTGAGAAGAAGAGAAAAAATAGACCATAGCGTGGACAAGATAAAGGGGCAGAATAGACCATAGGTTGAACAAGATAAAGGGGTAGTGCTCAATGCAGAATAGACCATAGTGTGGACAAAGATAAAAGGGCAGAATAGACCATAGTATGGACAAGATAAAAGGGTAGTGGTCAATGCAGAATAGACCATAGTGTGGACAAGATAAAGGGGTAGTGCTCTACGCAGAAAAGACCATAGCATGGACAAAATAAAAGGGGAGAATAGATCATAGCGTGGACAAGATAAAAGGGGAGTGGTCTACGCAGAATGGACCATAGTGTGGACAAGATAAAAGGGCAGAATAGATCATAGTGCGGACAAGATAAAAGGGCAGAATAGATCATAGTGCGGACAAGATGAAAGGGCAGAATAGATCATAGTGCGGACAAGATGAAAGGGCAGAATAGATCATAGTGCGGACAAAATAAAAGGGCAGAAAAGATCATAGTGCGGACAAGATAAAAGGGCAGAATAGATCATAGTGCGGACAAGATAAAAGGGCAATGGTCTACGCAGAATAGACCATAGTGTGGATGGGGCAAGAGAAGGAGCCTGGTCTAACAGTGGGGAAGTGGCCAGAGTAAAAAAAAAAAAAGTGTGGTGGGGACCATGGAAATGGGCAGTGTAGAAAAGACCATAAACATGGATTACATAGCATCTCTGAGCCCTGGCAACTAGTGATGAAGCACTGAGATTATTGGTAGTTATCAGACACTACAGCGCATACAGTGAGAATCCAACATCCTTTACTGTGAGTGTAGAGAATAAAAAAACAAATGATTGAAAATGATCTATACATTGTATAAGCAAAACGGCAAGCAAATGCCTAAATTAGGAAAAAATATATATTTTTAAGGAGTCTGTGGAGTCTCCTGTTTATGACATCATCTGTGGCATGGTATGCAAATGGACTGGTTTTCAATGGAAATAATCGCGAGACTCCACAGGCGACGTCATAATCGCGAGACTCCACAGGCGACGTCATAATCGCGAGACTCCACAGGCGACTTCATAATCGCGAGACTCCACAGGCGACTTCATAATCGCGAGACTCCACAGGCGACGTCATAATCGTAAGACTCCACAGGCGACATCATAATCGCAAGACTCCACAGGCGACGTCATAATCGCAAGACTCCACAGGCGACGTCATAATCGCAAGACTCCACAGGCGACGTCATAATCGTGAGACTCCACAGGCGAGGTCATAATCACTGGACGCCAAAGATACATTTAAACCTCACTTTTCTCCTAATTAGGCATTCACTTGTAATTCTGCTAACACAATCAATCATTTTAAGGAGGGATGAATACAGGGAGAGAAAGAAAAAAAATAAGATTTTCCACCTTTAAGTCCTAGTTTTTCAGGGAGTGCTTTTTTTTTTTTTTTTTTTAGATTATCTGACTTTACATTCAGCTTTTTAAAAAAAAATGTTCTATTAGCATAATTTTCCATTATTATAAGATGAGCCATGAAATTATTAATAATCTGGAATTAAGTATTAAAACAAAACTTTGCCTTTATCCGTTATTTTCCCCCCAGCGTATTTAGATTTTTTTTCTAATGAGCGAGGCTGTAAGATGATCAAAGGCATGGATCTGAAGCGATCATAAATAAACTAGTGGTGAGGAATATCAAACAGGCAAAACATGGCCTGAAAATGGCTCAAAATGAAAGATCTGAGGGCTTGTAAGCTGTGCATAAAGCAGTAGTCACAGCGTAGGAGGTATTCCCCACAGCAAACACTTTCAATACTATTAACATGTGTATTCATTTGATTTCCTTAACTTTTATTTTTTTAATACTACGCTACTCTAATTAGCCACAAGCATGTCTAGCGTTAATTAAAGAGAAAAAATATGTATAAATGTATATATATATATATATATAAAATTACCCTTGAAAAAAAAATGTAAAATACAAAAAAAAATGATTAAAGCTTAAAAAAATAGTAGGCAGGAAAAAGTGCAAATGTTTGCATAAAAAACGTCCTCCTGTCCACATACTAACACTTGTTGAGACCATCAATATTAATGTTTTTATTTTATTTTGAAAAAATAGCAAAAGCCTTTGGCAAGCGTGCACCACGACACAGCAAACATACACACCAGGAGAGGTAAAAAAACAAACAAATCACACATTGGGTAAATAAAGGATAGTATGGAACAATTTAGGACAACAGGTTGGATACTATCAGATGCATCAAAGTTAATTTGATGCCTAGAGTGTCCCTTTAACTTTTTTTAATGAATAGCTTTTTATTATTTATGCATCTGAATTGGTACAGAGAGGGATATCTCTGAGCGTCTGGTCTTGATGGATTTTGTGTCCTCTTTCCAAACTGACTATATAACAATCAACACATAAAACCTATGCCTTCCGTGGAGATACCGCAAATAATTCCTACTTCCTGTGTCTCTCTCCAGAGCTGATCATGAAACAGACCACATTTTTCTGCTCTACGCCATGGTCACAAGGTCAGAGATTACTTTCTGCACTCTAGTATGATCCCCCCCCCCCCGCCGTGATCAATGATGGCGACAACAAACCTACTCCCCCATTATCTTCTGAAACAATCATTAAGAAATTATTCTATCTGTATTTTACACGAGATAAAGTTTGAAATTCCCGCAGTGCACCAAAGCTCCTAACTCATGTGATTGTTTTACATATAACGCTATAGAGTCACCATTTCTCAGACTAAAAAAAACAAAGTGACCAGGCTTGGCTCCAAAGTCTTCAAAAAAAGATTGGTCAAGACCTGGGTTAAATGTACCAATGTATCTATTCTTTTGGCTGGAGAGCCGCAACTGTGATTTGTAGATGAAAAAAAAAAAAAAAAAGAGAGATTGAAAACCAAAATCCCGTTTTATTCAGGCAGAAAGCCTACTTCTGGCTGATTAAAAGAGACATTTTGAACTAAATGACTTCCAAGCAGCCTCTTCGATCTCTTCTCCAGGCCGGTTATACCTGAAATGCTCCGAGATTCGCTCCAATGATGGTCTTTGCTGTGTCGAAAAGATCAGATGTATCTCCCAGCTAGAAGGGGTGATTAATGTGTCGTAGGAATAGCTGTGATCATTCACCCGGGGCTGCGTTACATGGCAGCTTGGAAGTCTTTAGTTAGGCTGCTAAACAGATATTTTCTAAATAAAACATTAAAGAAATGGAATTAAAAAGTGAATAAAAATCAGCAGAAGAAGGGTGCGCGTTTTAAAAATTTTAAGATTTTGACATTAATCCCACCAGCCCAGCGTTTGTGACAAACCTAGAAATATAAAAGTCTTTCTTTTTCCCACAAATCCAGCCGTTGTGTAACAAGGCAGAATAATCGGATCTGGGATTGAAAGCCTCTCTGTATAGGGAGACGTGTGCCTGCCCCGTAGGTCAGGAGCATTTCCTTCTCATCTCACAGTGTGTTACACGTGTCTTGTCACTGCCGACACTAGTCTAATCAGTGAGACTGACAGGCCACGGCGGGATTCCCGTGGCCATTATGCTTCTCTCCTTCCATGTTGCGTCTGACTGGCAGAGGAAGCTGAATGGAGTTGGAAGCAGCAGGGTGGGGTGGGGGTGGGGGGTTCCCCCCTTACTCTTTTCAGCTGCAAAAAGCTACTGAGTTGCATGTCACGGTAATGAATGCCACAAATAGCAATGCCACTAAATTATACCTGCAGCCAGTAGCACACTATGCGAGTACACTCATCTACAGGGACCACATTTTAATGCTACCATTCAGGAACACGTTATATAAATTATTATGAAGCATGTAGATTTCAGATTTATTTATAATATACATTAGAGTCATTCCCAGACATGAGCAGTTACACAGAATTAACCCCTCTATTAGCAGACAGGAGCAGTTTCAGTGAATATATAATAGAGGGACGAATTCTCTGAAACTGCTCATGTCTGCTAATAGAGGGGCTAATTCTCTGAAACCGCTCCTGTCTGCTAATAGATGGGCTAATTCTCTGAAACTGCTCCTGTCTGCTAACAGAGGGGCTAATTTCCTGAAACTGCTCCTGTCTGCTAATAGAGGGGCTAATTCTCTGAAACTGCTCCTGTCTGCTAATAGAGGGGCTAATTCTCTGAAACTGCTCATGTTCTCTGAAAACTGCAATGTATAACTAACTACATTATTACAAGTATAGTCTACTGCCCCTCGTCTTCGACCCTGTAGCCATCTCCAGTATGCTCATATTGGGATCGAAAAGACTAAAACCCTATGCGTTTCACACAGTTTGTGGCACTTTCTCATAGACATTTATGTTACAAAATGCTGTGTATTTGTTGTTTTTAAAAGTCGTGTATTTGGTGGAATTTTAAGGAAGGTGGGCAGTGTAGAGCAGATTTGACATGGTAGAAGCCTTATAGGCTTTTTGTACAATTTCCGGATTTTAATTCCTAAGGTCGTTACTGCCTTCGTTGCTGCTATTTATCCTGTTTTTATGCCGCTTGCCATTTTCATACACCTCTGTACAGAACCTGGCAATTTTACACGTAATAACCTTTATTGCGGATTAAATTATCTATGCACTTACTATTCTAATTGGCTGTCTTTTCCATGTATTCATTGGAGTGCATTATCTATAGTGGTCTGCATAGAACAAAACCAGCATCCCGGATTCTGATGGAGAGATCTTATTCATAGATCTGAAGTGCCTTCCATATACCCCTTTATTCTATGACTTCAATAGCACGAGCACGCGGGGGGGTATTAAAATCCAACATTGGTTGTACTTACATACTACATTATATATATTGTATTTGTGTTTTTCCCCACATATCTGGAGAGATCATCACATCTTTATTAAAAGTTTGTACATTTTTTATTTATATTTGGTTTTTCGTTAAAGCGCACTTGTTCAGTTTTGTTTGTATTGTATTTGCTGTGTGGTTTAAGGTAACACACTGATTCAGGTGCAGCTGACGTTACCTAATAATTGCTTTGAACGAGCATGCCGATATCTCAGCAGGTACCTGGAAGTGGCTTAAGCAAAAAAAAAAAGGGGAAGTCTCACTTTCGAGTCTTTCTAGCGCGCTGGTTGGCTTATTTGTGAGCGGTGTTATGATCCGCAAGGTCAAAGTTCAGTAAAAAAAAAAAAAAAAAAAAAACACAAATGGCCAAGCAGATCAGTTCAGGAGAAAGATTATTTATTTTTAGGAGCCAAGGACACAGTGCTTCTATGGAGCTCTTTGTAAAACAATCAAAAAGGTTAGGAGCCAGCATGGCAAATTGAGAAGTCCTGGCTCCTGAGATTTGTCAAGCCTTGCAATAGGTGGTGCCCTTGCATTAGGTTTGCGTATATGGCTCGGTCACACCGAAAACCTAAAGAAAATTAATTATACAGGACAGAAAGGCGTTTTTTTAGCAAAAGGTATATCCTTTGTTGTTCGACATTCCGCCTCAGCCTGGAGAGGCTTCCCCCATTACCACAAGAAATCTCTAATCTGACGTTGACGCATCCAGTAAGTGCGAGATAATGCGGGAGTTAAAAATAACTCGGGATCAGGTGCAAAAAAGGAAACAATAATCAAATTCTGATTAATGCATAAAGCACTTCACAGACAGACTGACAGATGTGCAATGAATCTTCTAACAATGCCCTGCCAGCCCAAGGACCAAAACGGTAAGAGTCTAGAAAATGTTTATTCCTAAATGGCCACATCAAAATAGAAGGAATTAAAATTCAAACAGCATTTTACTCGTCAGAAAGATCCCTTTCAAATCAAGAAAAACATTTTGGGGGGGGTCTTCACTATATGTGGAATCAGAGACTTTATAATAATAATTCACTTTAAAAAAAAAAAAATCCCTCAGAATTCTTCTGATCAAGGAAATGTTCATTTATTGGTGGAACTGGAAAATTGTTTAAGAAGAATAAATAACTCAGAATAAGATATGTGCTGGTACATGGTACCACGGGGTACATGGTACCAGCACACGCAAAAAAAAAAGAGATACGTTCTCGAAAAACCTGAATATCTTCCATCTCCAGCTCTGGGAATGCAAAGTATGGTCCTCGCATATGTCACCTAACTGGTTATGTTGCTCTTCTCTTGGCAAATTAACAAAACGTCAGGATAACTGGAGCGTTTTTTTTGCTTTGAAGCAGTCCGGTAATTGTGCTGCATTATCAGATGTCAGTGACAGTGACCTGGTACCTGTCAGTCATGCATTTTTTCGATGTAACTCTCCATTTAATTCCATGAATTCCAGGTTTGTTAACGAAGAGAAGACTTTCCACCCTTGCGACAGGCAGCTGAAACGGGCAGCATGTACGAAACCCGTCCTAAATCATATTTATTTCAAATAACCGAGCATGAAGCTTTTTCTTTTCACCCAAGATGTAATTATGCAGAAATCCCAAGGTTTCTGACTGTGATTTTATTATAATATTTTTCTATAGAGACACCCGTGTTGGGCAGGAAAAGAGATTAAAAAAAAAAAAAATCTACAAAATGCGTAGCAGAGCAGTAAACGAAAAGCCTCCTCAAAGTATTCGATAATGTCAAACCAGGTTTAATTAGCATAAAATGCGTTGGCAGATAAGAACCATTCAGCCCATCGACGCTTCCCATCCTACCAGCTATAAAAGCCTCATACCTTAGTTCATCCTTAACCTCTGCACAGGATAGCCATATTCCAGAACCCGTCTTAAAAAGGATTATATTTAATGGAAAGATTAAATTATAAGCATTTTAAAAAAGCTTTAATGAAATAATACAAAGAGACTTATGGAGCCATCTTTGCTCTATATTGCTCTGACCCAAGATGTCTGCCCCCTGACAGAACTATTTGGAGCAGAGAGGGCTTCATTTGTATTTTTTAATTAAAACATTTCTATTTAAAATACCTACACTTGATGCATGCTTCGTAACATTTTGCGCTTGTTTTCCCTGATTTGCGCCTCTTCCGTTTATTTTTATTTAGCGTGCATATTTCCGGTTGCGCTAATAAATTGCGATTATATTGCGCATGCTAAAGAGCTTTGCGAATATTTAGTGAAAAATAATTCTTATTTGCGTGTGAAAATGACATCAGCTTTTTTAGCGAACGCTATCAAACGAGGTAGGAAAAATATTTGCAAAATTTCCTGTTTTTATTCGCAATTTGCGCGTATGTACTATGTGAGTGTTAAATGTTTAGTACATTACAATAGGAGCAAAGAGCAAAAATTGATTTGTACTTAAAATATATTTGCGTGTTTTTAGTACATGTCCCTCTATATGTTCTAAAAGTGGATCAGTCACCATGGAATTTCTCGGCTGATTGCTGTGGTTTCAGAATTTTGCAACATAGCTGGGCTTCAATCATAACCCATGCTACTCCCCTCAATAATCCCCTCTCACTCTGTGCCCCCCCCCCCCCCCCTCCCCACCACTATCTGCAAGTCCCGAGGTGTATATAGAGTATAGAGAGTAGTGCACACTTACACAACGTGCTTTTCACAAACAGTGCAGTATTACATTTTTGGAATAGCAGCATTGACAAGCAATCCTTCACATTCACGTGGGAGATATACATCAACAAGACAGGAGGCTAGCTCTAACACAGAGCATTAACAGACACGTGTGTGGAGTGGAGAGAACCCACAAATATCTATACAGAACAAATGGAGAGTCTTCCGTTTATGACATCACCTTACGGCTTCAAAAGCAACCAATTTCAAACGTGTAATCATCTGCAAATCAGGTCACCGGGTGATGTCATAAGCAGGAGACTCCACGGAACCTTTTTTGGGGGGCTGAGATTTTTTTATTCTATAAATTCACAGTGAAAGCAAATCTTTAATAAAAGATTAATAATAATAATAATAATAAATCAGCTACCAATTTCCACAAAAGTATTAGGAGTGGATCCAAAGGCATAGCAATATTTAAAAGGGGCCATTACACCTCACCCCCTTATTGTATGATACATACCTCCCAACGCGGGAAAGTCCCAATGTGGGAGGTCTGTCTCGGCCGAGCTCGACCACTGTCCTGCTTTTCGGGACTGATGTAGAGCTCAGTGGGCCAGCGGACCTAATAACATTACAGGACCCCAGAGAATGCTTACTGCTCGGGATCTGAAGCCATAGCGACACTGACCAGAGTAGTGGCGTCAGTTTGAGTAGCGGCACTGCTGCGCATGTCTGGTGGTGCTGTCACTCACCCCACCCTGACTCTGCCCCCCGGCATCCTGATTCGCCAGGGTGGTATATTGGGTTGTTGTATTTGGGAAATGCAATTATTTCTAACGAGAACCTCTAAATTCAGTAACATCCGATAAAGAGATAGAGAGGTAAGACTGACGCTATAGAAGACGGCAATAAATTGGTTACTGGCCCTATAATGAATTTCCTAAATGGAGTAACATAAATCTCTTTATTTCCAGTTCTAGTTATTAAGTTCTTAATCGAACACTGTATTCTGCAATGAGTTCGGGGACACAGCCGGCGAACAAATAAATAACAAAAAACACACCAGAACAGAGGCGCATGTACAGGAGAAAAAAAAAGAAACCAAATATAGTGTAATACAGTACAGTATAGGAGGAGTATTGTTCTATATTATTATTCACTGTGTCACCTGCGTTAGTGCCTTTTTTGGGATTAAAAAATCATTCAAAGGAAATACACCACCTAGTTCTAGGAGGTTTTATATTATGTTAGGGTTATTAATTATTTTTCTACCACCCCACATTCCAATGGGGCACCTAGGGGGTGTTTTACACGGGGGGGGGGAGGGGGAGGGGGAGGGGGGGGAAGGAAAATGGCAAAAACAAAAGACTAAAGAAAAGAAAGTCAATGAGGTCAACACAAGTTCATGAAGGTATTTGCACAGATCAAAACTAATAATAGAGCCAGCATTTGACGGGACACGCACAGCATCACCTGTCCACAGACATACGTGGACAGGGGAACAGTCATAAGGCATTTAAAGGACAACTACACATAGATTTTTTTACACGTGTGCTTCCAACGTAAGGATCCAAGAGAGAATTGCAGGGACTCGAGATGGGAAGCAGGCAGGTCGGCGACTGTCTCTCTGAGGAGAGAGAGAAGGAGTTCCTCGTCTAATCTCCTGCTATTGGCTGTATGTAGCACACAATGATTCTGATTGGAGGAACAAAATCTACAAACCATCGAAAAGGCAGAAAATGGCCGCCTTCCGGGTTAAAATGAATTTTTGGCCTGCTAGATTTTTTTAAATTATTATTCATTTATTTATTTCAACAATCTGAACTCTTTGAAGGAAGCTTGCTTAGTCTTCCAGGTCGCCAAGGAGTTGGAATTAATCAAACGATATAGTATAGTTGCCAACATCGGGCATGTTTCCAGGGACACATATTTGTTCCACATGGTGCAGAAAGAACATGCAAAGTGCAGCCCATCAGTATGTAGGATTCATATACACACAGACACAAGCCAATTAATTAATCAGGGTGGAGATCTCAAGGACCTACCACGATTAATTAATTGGATTGTGCGTATATCAATCCTAAATACTGCCGGGCTGCACTTTGCATGCTCTTTCTGCAGCATGTGGAACAAATATGTGTCCCTGGAAACATGGCCGATGTTAGCAACTATGATATAGCTACCACTTAGTGTAAAATGGCACCTACGCAAGACAGTACTGGAGGGTAGGTTTCTTAATACCATCCTGTCTCTTTAACGGTTAGAGGTTGCATCTGGAGAAACACCCCCCTGAACCACGATTCTAGTTCGGTGGTCCTAGTGACACGGCTTCCATCGGAGGAGAGATTTCGTCCATTATCTGCAGTTCATCATCATAAAAAAAAATGACTGAAAAACAGCAGCAAATCCCATTGTCTGTTTGAGCCGCTACAGGTTTAAATTTATTCTGTTGCTGTGGAAGCTGCCTGGGTCTTGTTAAATGGACATAATACACACACGTTGTACAACAAAACGAGGAAGATACGCTCTGCAAGATACAAAGCCGACACAGCAAAACATACTGATCCAGGAAGCCTGCAGAGCGCCGTCTCAATGCCTTTCAGCTACACAGACTCCCCCCAAGTAAATGCAAAAAAAAAAAAAGTGCAACTGTCCCTTTAAATTAAAGGTTTTTTTTTTTTTCAGTTTTCGCTGGATAGCTGTGTATTTGCATGCAATCTCTATCGCAAGAGCTACACGCAACATGTATCTATAACAAGCCAAAAAAGACACGTCTAGTAATTAGCAGAAAATGCCCCAAGCTGACGCGCATACTGCTTTAAAGGACAACTTTGTTTTTGTTTTTCATCAATAAGTTAATAATTAAATTAAACTTTTTTTTTATTTTTTGGGGGGCACTTACTTTATACTTTGATTAGTAGAGCCCCCAGCCACCGCTACTTTCATTCCCGACCCCTTGACTCAGTTGTGTTATTGACACATTTCAACCTAATGTTTACATCTGAATTGGATTTCTGACGCAGCCTGCGTAGGGAATGACACTCTGTAAGATGCTCGACCTTGCGCGCAGGCGCGATCGCGGCTTCACAATGAAAGCAGAATCAATGGGAGCTGCATGTCCCATGATTCTGCGGTGGAAAAGGCCAAGGTATCTTCCGAAATTGCTTTCCTGACACAGTTGTCAGCAATGCAATTCAGATGTAACATTCGTAGACCCCCAGCCCCCAAAAAATTAAAATAAAATAAAAAAAAAGTTCACTTAAGTTAATTATTGACTCAGTTTTAAAACAGGTCTTGACACATATTTGTAGATTTTTAGGAGCCAGTCTAGTAACTTTAGGAAACCAAAATAGGGGCAGCAGAATGAAAACGCTGTAATAAAACTGGAAGGTACATTCACTAGCTTGCAGTAGGTTCCAGGACGGCCGCTGTATCCCATTAATTTAATGGTTATATCATAAAGAGCAGTAGTGACAAAGAAAAAAAGAAAGCGCACTTCCTATGACAATGATCCAAATAAATCCAACGGGGTGCACAAGAAAATGACTATTTAGGTTTTATTTGAAAATCATGTAAGAACAACAAGGCATGAGAGAAGCAGTCCCACGCGTTTCGCCTTATAGGCTTGAATCAGACCATGACGATTAGGCCAAAAAGGCGAAATGCGTCAGACTGCTGCTTGTTCTAACATGAATTTCAAATAAATCCTGAATATTTTATTCATTTTTTTTGGTCCCTTGTGAGAAGTATTTGTATCAGGATTCTATGAAGTGTGTTGTATTTCATGCTCTATTATAGTATTTTTTTTGTCAAGTGCTGTATTAAGTACAGGCCATCTAATAGGTTTTAACTGGGGGCACAGTACAAAGCCAAGATGCAAAGAGGTAGAAACAATGAATACAAGAGGGGATATTACAAAATATTACCCACATTCCTATATTAATGTCAAGACACAACAAGAAAATGGAAAGAAAAAAAAAAAACCTTGTGCAACCTGCAGAGTCAGGTCAAATGAAGCAACATCGCTGCGGGTAGGGAAAAAAAGCTTTATATTTAATTGTAAATACTTTGCACCAGGCGAAAACCTAACTGGGCAGAATTTAGGATGAAACAAGGACACAACAGGGGGACATCTAGAGCAGACTGTCTAATCAGGAATCAATAATGTGAACAGCAATTGTAACCAGCCTTTAGAGGTCCGTCCAGACGAAAACAAATAAGTCGTAGCATTAAAAAATATATTTATTTTTTTTTACAAGAGAAGTTAAGGTTAGATGTAGAAATAGCACATATTTTTTTTTTAAATATAAATCTCATTTCTCTTGTTCCTTAAACCTGATGTGAAATATAGACTCATTCAGCTGCCAGGACTGACACTCCACTGCAGGTTCATGTATGGAATAGCCTTCCAGTAGAAGTGGTAGAGGTTAATACAATGAAGGAGTTTAAGCATGCATGGGATAGGTATAAGGCTATCCTAGATATAAGATAAGGCCAGGGACTAATGAAAGGATTACTTTACTGAGAGGGTAGTGGATGTATGGAATAGCCTTCCAGTAGAAGTGGTAGAGGTTAGCACAGTGAAGGAGTTTAAGCATGCGTGGGATAGGTATAAGGCTATCCTAGATATAAGATAAGGCCAGGGACTAATGAAAGGATTACTTTACTGAGAGGGTAGTGGATGTATGGAATAGCCTTCCAGTAGAAGTGGTAGAGGTTAATACAGTGAAGGAGTTTAAGCATGCATGGGATAGGTATAAGGCTATCCTAGCTATCAGATAAGGTCAGGGACTAATGAAAGTATTACTTTACTGAGAGGGTAGTGGATGTATGGAATAGTCTTCCAGTAGAAGTGGTAGAGGTTAATACAGTGAAGGAGTTGAAGCATGCATGGGATAGGTATAAGGCTGTCCTAGATATAAGATAAGGCCAGAGACTAATGAAAGTATTACTATACTGAGAGGGTAGTGGATGTATGGAATAGTCTTCCAGTAGAAGTGGTAGAGGTTAATACAGTGAAGGAGTTTAAGCATGCGTGGGATAGGTATAAGGCTATCCTAGATATAAGATAAAGCCAGGGACTAATGAAAGGATTACTTTACTGAGAGGGTAGTGGATGTATGGAATAGCCTTCCAGTAGAAGTGGTAGAGGTTAATACAGTGAAGGAGTTTAAGCATGCATGGGATAGGTATAAGGCTGTCCTAGATATAAGATAAGGCCAGAGACTAATGAAAGTATTACTATACTGAGAGGGTAGTGGATGTATGGAATAGTCTTCCAGTAGAAGTGGTTGAGGTTAATACAGTGAAGGAGTTTAAGCATGCGTGGGATAGGTATAAGGCTATCCTAGATATAAGATAAGGCCAGGGACTAATGAAAGTATTACTTTACTGAGAGGGTAGTGGATACATGGAATAGTCTTCCAGTAGAAGTGGTTGAGGTTAATACAGTGAAGGAGTTTAAGCATGCATGGGATAGGTATAAGCCTATCCTAGATATAAGATAAGGTCAGGGACTAATGATAGTATTACTTTACTGAGAGGGTAGTGGATGTATGGAATAGTCTTCCAGTAGAAGTGGTAGAGACTAATACAGTGAAGGAGTTTAAGCATGCATGGGATAGGTATAAGGCTATCCTAGATATAAGATAAGGCCAGGGACTAATGAAAGTATTACATTACTGAGAGGGTAGTGGATGTATGGAATAGTCTTCCAGTAGAAGTGGTAGAGGTTAATACAGTGAAGGAGTTTAAGCATGCATGGGATAGGTATAAGGCTATCCTAGATGCAAGATAAGGCCAGGGACTATTACTTTACTGAGAGGGTAGTGGATGTATGGAATAGTCTTCCAGTAGAAGTGGTAGAGGTTAATACAGTGAAGGAGTTTAAGCATGCATGGGATAGATATAAGGCTATCCTAGATATACGATAGGGAACTGGGGACTAATGAAAGTATTACTTTACTGAGAGGTTGGTGGATGTATGGAATAGCCTTCCATTAGAAGTGGTAGAGGATAATACAGTGAAGGAGTTTAAGCATGCATGGGATAGGTATAAGGCTGTCTTAGATATAAGATAGGGAACTGGGGACTAATGAAAGTATTACTTTACTGAGAGGTTGGTGGATGTATGGAATAGCCTTCCATTAGAAGTGGTAGAGGATAATACAGTGAAGGAGTTTAAGCATGCATGGGATAGGTATAAGGCTATCCTAGATATAAGATAAGGCCAGGGACTAATGAAAGTATTACTTTACTGAGAGGGTAGTGGATGTATGGAATAGTCTTCCAGTAGAAGTGGTAGAGGTTAATACAGTGAAGGAGTTTATGCATGTATGTAAATACTGTGAATCCATGGTGACAAGTGTATAGCAAAAAAAATTGTTTTTATATAGAGGGGGAGAGGGGGAGAGGGGGAGAATTCACAGTATTTACATCTGGGAAATACAACACTAAATTTGCAGTATAAAGGTCGACTTAATTCTACAAATAAACTTATTCTTATCAAAAGGGCAAATGTTTAAGCTAGTTTTACATTGCTCCTGCTCCAAGGGAGAAGTGGCATGGTATCTAGCGGTTACATGCTGCTTCTCCCTCCGTGTTACAATAGAAAAAACTGATATTGTCTGAGCAACTGATGCACACAGAAACAGAGAATGTATCAACAGAAAATAACTATTTGGTCCATCTAGTCTGCCCAATTTTATAAATACATTTCTGCCTATCCCACGCATGCTTAAACTCTTTCACTGTATTAACCTCTACCACTTCTACTGGAAGACTATTCCATACATCCACTACCCTCTCAGTAATGTAATTCTTTCATTAGTCCCTGGCCTTATCTTATATCTAGGATAGCCTTATACCTATCCCATACATGCATAAAGAGGGAGAGGGAGAGGGAGAGAGGGAGAGAGAGAGAGGGAGAGAGAGAGAGGGAGAGAGAGAGAGGGAGAGAGAGTGTGAGAAGCGCTCAGAGATAGCTTTCTGAACATCCAGGAGAGTCCTGCCTGTGGAGAAGTCCACATAAGTAATGAATTAATTATGAAATTGAAGAAATCTGGCACCTGACGATCCAGTTCAATATTTAAATATGAATAAAAAGTGCAAACAAACACACAAACACGCACACATACACACACACACACACACACATACACACACACACACACACACGCACGCACGCACACACGCACATCCATCCCTAGATTAACATATGTAAACCATCAGCCATCCATTCATTTCACGTACATGAACATTAAATTAGATTTGGAGATGAGAGCGCAGCACATCAAAGTCTGTATTTCCATCAGATCTGTACATTTAGACACTTTACAACCATCGTGTGTGAACAGCCAATGAAAGGGCCGGAGCCAAATTAGATTTGGCCCATGCGCCCGTTCATTACTGGCTTTGATCTTTACCCATCTGATGGATTTGTCTGGTTAAAGTCACACAGCCCATTCCAGAGTTAGCAAGAGAGAACGTAATGTGAAATCATACAGTGCACTTCAAAAAAGACCCCAGCACGGACAGCCCCCCTTTAATACCATCGTAGACTGCTCAGGAAAAAACGGACTTTATATTAAAAAAAAAAATGTAAAAAAAAAACGCAAACGCCTCACAGTTGGGCATAAACAACGAATATTCATGTAAAACGAACGTTGTAATTTAAATTTAATGCAAAAATATGTAATGTATTAGGTATGCCAACAGGACAACCTTCTCTGCAGTCATTTAACGGTCTGCATATAATATATTGTGTGAGAGGAGAGGAGTGCACAGACAACACTATTGGTTTTATGGACAAGCATCTGGGACTTTTAAAACGTTTTTAAATGTAAGATCTTACTGTTTGTTGGTTTTATTACTTATATTAAAATACTTACTTGTGCAATCCTGCCTTCTCCTTCCCATGTGATCTGGATATCTGGGCTGCCTCTGGAGCTGGTTTACAAGATCTACCTGCTCTTATCTGAGCTCACCCACGCTATTTATCTTGAGCAGGGTATTGCAATCATTTAGTCTCATAGAAAAGGGTAATGCTCTTTTTTTCTAGTGTTGGTCACTAGCGCACATGTTCACTTTACTGTATTTGTTTTCACAAGTTTGCTAGGAGTGAGACACTAGCTGTGCACAAGTGCTAGCTTACTCCATCACAGTTATTGGCGCAGTATACTGTATTGTTTGTTTATTGCATATAATATATGCCAAAATCAAAACAGAACAAAAAAAAAATCAAGGAATATGACATCAATCCCCCCCCTAAAACCTGTAGGTAATGAGGGGTCAGTATTCTTTAATCTGTTTAATCTATGTTAACGTTAAATTCCATATTTTAATGTTTACAAACTTGCTTTATAACTTGTGCTGGGCCCTGGACACAAACAGGAGGGACAATTGGAAAATGAATATATTTTTTTTTTAATGGCACTATTGCTTTAAGGAATACTCATCAGGAAAGGGTTAAGATTTATATTTTGGGGGGTTATGCTACAAGTTCTTTGAGTACAAACGCGAGAGTCTTACAAGACCAATCAGGAAGCAGAGATTAACTCGGCAGCCAATCAGGTGAAGAGGCCTTCTCCGCTCCCCAAAGAAAGTCTGCGGTTAAACGGATCAGACTATTCATATTAACTTTACAGGTAACAAACGGAATAATATGAGCGGGTTATAAACCAATTCTTACATTATTTGTCTGCACGCATACGCCGGGGGTGGTTTGCCAAATATATGAAGAATTTAGGAGAATAATCCAGGAGACAGAGAAATGGTTCGTCCATGGAGATCTATGGAAACCCATCCCCACACAAGGCTAGGGGGGCAGCTTTACAAGCTGGCTCAACGACTCCTGGAATTTATACTCAAATACTTCAAATTTCTGGAAATACTACAGTTTATATTAGATAAATTTTTAAAGGGCCACTAAAAACATAACTTTTTGCTTGTGCTTGTAATATAGAAGAACAAGTGACATGTTAGTTGTCCCTAGTGGGAGTATAAACTGGTAGATACTTCTGATCGTACACGCCAGCAGCGGACTGGCTCCCTCGTCTTTTGCATGGGATCAGCAGGGGGGGGCCCTGATCTAGGTCCACTCGGCAGATCCCATGCACAAAAAAAACGAGGGTCTCCCTGCACTAGCAGAGAGAGAGAGACCCCTGCATCAAACGAGCGGGGCGAGTCCCTGCTGTGATTGGTTGTGCGGGCGCCGGCACCGTCAGAGAGTGCCAGTCTCCAGACCGGCTATGTCTCAGCGGTGTTTTGCTTAGGAGACTGAATGCTCCTTCAGGGAGAAAAAAAAAAAAGTTTAATTGTCCTTTAAGCATTTTTCACACACTGGTACTTGTGACGTTCTTTGCAGTAGGGTGCCAAAAATGTCCTTAATTAGGAAGGACAGACGCCTGTGTACAAATATTCACAGTGGTTGGAGGTTTTGCTAGATATGGAATGCAGACTGGCTTGGGGTCCAGAAGGATTTTTTTTTTCCCCCTTTAAGATGATATTTGGTTTAGTTTAAGGGTTGGACTTGGACTATATGTCTTTTTTTCAACCTTAATTAACTATCTGCACCAAATGAAAAAAAGTTACATAGTGTGTGTAAATACTATATACAGGGAGTGCAGAATTATTAGGCAAATGAGTATTTTGACCACATCATCCTCTTTATGCATGTTGTCTTACTCCAAGCTGTATAGGCTCGAAAGCCTACTACCAATTAAGCATATTAGGTGATGTGCATCTCTGTAATGAGAAGGGGTGTGGTCTAATGACATCAACACCCTATATCAGGTGTGCATAATTATTAGGCAACTTCCTTTCCTTTGGCAAAATGGGTCAAAAGAAGGACTTGACAGGCTCAGAAAAGTCAAAAATAGTGAGATATCTTGCAGAGGGATGCAGCACTCTTAAAATTGCAAAGCTTCTGAAGCGTGATCATCGAACAATCAAGCGTTTCATTCAAAATAGTCAACAGGGTCGCAAGAAGCGTGTGGAAAAACCAAGGCGCAAAATAACTGCCCATGAACTGAGAAAAGTCAAGCGTGCAGCTGCCATGATGCCACTTGCCACCAGTTTGGCCATATTTCAGAGCTGCAACATCACTGGAGTGCCCAAAAGCACAAGGTGTGCAATACTCAGAGACATGGCCAAGGTAAGAAAGGCTGAAAGACGACCACCACTGAACAAGACACACAAGCTGAAACGTCAAGACTGGGCCAAGAAATATCTCAAGACTGATTTTTCTAAGGTTTTATGGACTGATGAAATGAGAGTGAGTCTTGATGGGCCAGATGGATGGGCCCGTGGCTGGATTGGTAAAGGGCAGAGAGCTCCAGTCCGACTCAGACGCCAGCAAGGTGGAGGTGGAGTACTGGTTTGGGCTGGTATCATCAAAGATGAGCTTGTGGGGCCTTTTCGGGTTGAGGATGGAGTCAAGCTCAACTCCCAGTCCTACTGCCAGTTCCTGGAAGACACCTTCTTCAAGCAGTGTTACAGGAAGAAGTCTGCATCCTTCAAGAAAAACATGATTTTCATGCAGGACAATGCTCCATCACACGCGTCCAAGTACTCCACAGCGTGGCTGGCAAGAAAGGGTATAAAAGAAGAAAATCTAATGACATGGCCTCCTTGTTCACCGGATCTGAACCCCATTGAGAACCTGTGGTCCATCGTCAAATGTGAGATTTACAAGGAGGGAAAACAGTACACCTCTCTGAACAGTGTCTGGGAGGCTGTGGTTGCTGCTGCACGCAATGTTGATGGTGAACAGATCAAAACACTGACAGAATCCATGGATGGCAGGCTTTTGAGTGTCCTTGCAAAGAAAGGTGGCTATATTGGTCACTGATTTGTTTTTGAATGTCAGAAATGTATATTTGTGAATGTTGAGATGTTATATTGGTTTCACTGGTAAAAATAAATAATTGAAATGGGTATATATTTGTTTTTTGTTAAGTTGCCTAATAATTATGCACAGTAATAGTCACCTGCACACACAGATATCCCCCTAAAATAGCTAAAACTAAAAACAAACTAAAAACTACTTCCAAAAATATTCAGCTTTGATATTAATGAGTTTTTGGGGTTCATTGAGAACATGGTTGTTGTTCAATAATAAAATTAATCCTCAAAAATACAACTTGCCTAATAATTCTGCACTCCCTGTATATATATATATATATAAATAATAATAATAATAATAATAAACCGCACATTACAAAAGAGATTACAGTTTGCGCACATTATAATGATACAAAAGGAGTACTTTATCATCAATTCGAAACTCACCGGTCTCTTCAAAGAAGTATCCATTTCTGGACATTGCTGCCGGAGGACTCTCTGAAAAGAAAAAAAAAGAAAGTATATTTAGATTACATGTATATTATTTATATAGAATTATTATTATTATTTTTAAAAAAGCAAACATTTTAAATCATCTTTTCGGTATTGTTCAGCTCTCCGCATACTTATGGATCCGTGTTATTTTAAAGTGAGTTTTCTCAGCCTTTTTTCAGAACCAATAAATACTTACATTTAGGTAGATTTTTTTGTTTGCAAAATACCATGAATTTCTGAAATTAAAGAAGTGCCTCACTTCCTCTTACTGTCATACCCCAATGGGAAAAGACTGGGTTCAGAACCACCGCTACACGGGTAATGTATGAGAATCAACTCTGGGACCAAGTAATCCACTAACCAGGGATGCATGCGGATTAGATGCATTTTAAAACCTAATCCCCAGAAATCTCACTTATATACAGAACCGTTTGTAGGACACAAAAGTTCAACTCTGAAAATAAATAATATATCTGTAGCTAGTAATACAACTTATTTTTTTAAGCCAACCCTGGACACATGCCCAATTCCAGAACAAAAGTCTCTTGCAAGCAATGAATATTTTAAAAGCCACTTTCTACAGGCCATACGGATAGGGTGATCACCAAAACCTTAAAGGGACAGTCTAGTCCCCAAATTCACTTTGGTGCAAGATGAAGATTACTGCTTGATAAGTGCACAGGCTTATCCCGGTGTGAAATCACATTTTTAATATTTGACTCAAGCCCTCCCCGGTGATTACTTTGCATGTTTACTGCAGGTGTGGCAGCACTGATTATATAGACACTGAGGATATAAAGTTTTGTTTCATTTAGTCACTTCCTGTGCTGCAGAAATAGAATACATTGTGTGGACTGTGATAAATTTGCTCTTGCACACAGTCTTAACAGTGCAACACATTGTCTGATGACATCACAAGAGAGACAGGAAATTACATTCATTTGAATGAAATTATGCTCATTGGTTCCTGCAGCAAAAAAAATAAAAATAATAATCACTATTCCATCTAGCTGTAAGTATGTTATATCTTTAGCAATGCAAAATGTAAGACATGCATTTTAAAGTACTTATAAAGTACATCGATATGCATTAACAATTTGGGCATCAACTGTAACAAAAAATGAAGTTCTGTTTAATTGAAAGATTGCATCAAGTGCAGGCATTTTAAACTGAAATGCTTTCATGAAAGAATACAAATAAAGTATCTTATTGATTCCTCTTTGCTCCATATAGCTCCATCAGGGGGGCGGACATGTTGTTGTTTAGAATCTTGGATCAGCTGAATTAAAGTGAATTAAGATCTGAGCCAAGATTCTAAACATGTCCGCCCTCTGATACAGCTACACAGAGCGAAGAGGGCTCAGTAAGAGTGCTTTATTTACATTCCTTCATTAAATCATTTATTTATATCAAACATCTCAGTTAACTTTTGCTACAGTTCTCCTTTAAGATTTGTAAAAGGAACAAAATCAACAACAATATCCCCCTTCTTCCAAGAGGCGCTAATCGTATCCTAATCACGGGCCCCATGCTGCAAGTTGGAGGGCAATTCAGACTGCAGTGAAAAGCAGTAATTATGGGTTTGGCTTTAAAAACAGCAATCCACTGATTTTATGTTCCCCCCTCGCGCGCTCTGCCCATAATTCATTACAAAGTAAACTAGATTCTTTTGGCCGGAGCAGTGTGTTTTTCCGTATTTTCTTGTAGCCTCCTGGGTCAGGCCTGTAGGATGTGTGCCTGTGATTCGGGGTACGTCAGGTTTACTATCAAGCTGGATAGAGAGGTTTATTACGCAGGTTATTTTTCTATTGTTCGATGGGGATTCCTGCAGATGAGATTCGGAAACCCCGGCAGTTTAACGACTCCCCTCTCTCCTGAGATAGATGTAGCCGGTTTGGGAGGGACACACATGGTGCTCGCTAAAATGACCCAAAAGAATAAGAGGGGGAAATGCTTGGAAAGTGAAGCCATCTCCAAGACATCCCACCGCGACATCCAAGCAGAGAATGTGCTCCCTGTAAAAAGTACCGTTTAATGAGACGATATTTGGCTTCACGCCCTCTGCACGAGCATCAATGTCATGTTTGGAGAGGATTTCTGCATTGCCCGACTCCAATCCCATTAATCACATCCGCTTATGATGTATAATTTACTATAACAGATCACGAAAGTCAATGCTTGCTCCAGCCAGGGGTATGTGACCTGCGACACGCCCCCCCAACAGGCCCAGGAGAAGGGTTCTCATCACCTGAGACCAAGCACTGCTGCAAGCTGATGTATACTCAAACATCTTGCCTAACTAGTCCCTTGCACTGCACCTGTCCCTATCTAACAATCATCACACACACACAAACACCCCGACGTGCTGATTCCTAGACTATACCCAGAGCATGACATCACAAACGTGAACCAAACCTTGCTGGCAGGCAGGAGAAAATTACACAGAAAGCAATAATCCTTAGTACTGGGGGAAAGCGCCAATCATTACTACAATAATACAAATAAAATAAAAAAAATTCCTGCGCTTTTTGAAATTCACTCCAGAATTGTTTGGTTTGAGTCGGACATTGAACACCGGGGTATGTACACCGGGGAAGCTGAAGCTCAACTTCCTGTGCGGAGCCCTGCCCCCGTTTAGCTCCACCCCTGAGCATCTCGGGATAGATAACTCCAGGGGAGAGACAGCCAGGTGTCGGGATCTAGACTCTCATTTACTGATTAAATCTCCACTATACAGAATACACGTGAGATGTGTACTACAACAAACATGTAAAACTCTGTATAGATGTAATGAAACTGCAGATACAGTCTGCTTCCTATTCCAGAAAGCAAGCATTCAGTGTGTGTATAAAATATATAGAGACATCCGTATTACAAAAATCATCAGCCTGACAAAAGTGCAAATCTGCAAAAACTGCTAATCTCTAGTTTACGGAAAATAACACATTTATTTATATGTACCTCAGCCAGCGCTGCCGGGGTCCTAGTTGCAGACAGATTCCCAGCTGCACTTACATGTGAACTGCAATCAAGTCTAATGTGACCGTTAACAAGGGCAAGTTCCTCCTGAATGGCCCAAAAGCATATATTAGATGCATGTAAAAAAAACAGATGAGTGGAACATAGAGATGCTGATTCCACAGTAGTAGCTAATGGCAACACTTTCTTAGAGGGCGGCATCAAAACAGCAGAAGCCCGCCGATGTAGAATTTAGAAGCCCCGCTGAAATTATTCGCAATCTAAAACGTCAGGAAAATGATCATTTATTATCAAGAAAAAAAAGTGCATTTCTTATTTAAACTGAAAGTGGGGGACACGTTTTGAGAACATGATGTAAAGACTTAAACGGCTTCTTATTATCAGCTGTTCACACAAGTTTGCCGCAGCCAAGTAAAGCCCTTTAATCTGCGCAAAACAAATCCGAAATCCCCGATATGAATTGTCTGCATTCCTCCGTGATCGGCCAGCGTGGCCGATCAAATGATTAAATTCATATGCTTGGAGGCTTGTAATAAACTCGCCCTCAGACATCACGTATTCCTGGATTATTTCTCCACGCTGTGCCCCCTCTGCCCCCCCCCCCCCCCCCCCCTCTGCTCCAGAAAAAAAATAAAATAATACACACATTCCCTGCATGCTTCAAAGCAAGAAACAGATGAAGCGCCACAGGCATTTAATTAGTAGGATGTACTCCGAAAACACTCGCTTTATTTCTACCAGAGGAGCCAAAATCTCAGGGTCCTACCTTTAGGGGCCGACACAAACACAATCCTATGGGCTGGATTCATCTAAAAGGGGAATTGAGGCCAAAGTAGCAGAGTGGGGGGAAAAAAATCTCCCATTTAGTTCAAACTCGGCTACTTTGGGCTTAAATGTGCATATCCCTTCTTAATTCCCCACCCCACCCCATTTGTGCTGCCAACAAAATAGTGAAATATCTAATGGTCCTAATAAGAGAGCAAGTACAGACAGTCCTTAATTAGGTCACCTATTAAATGTCAGACCACCAGACGTGAGCAGGGGGTCCTAACCTGATTCTCCGTGGGTCAGTGCCGACCGCCGTCTCTGCTTTCAAAAATGGAGCGTAACAATCACACGTATCTCAGATATGTCATGTTTCCTCCAGGCAGGTGGAACCAACATTTTTACTTCGGTTTGTATTAGTTAAGCAAAAGTAAAACTAAAAAAATAAATAATAATAATTTGGTTTCACTTTAAACTTAAAGTGACCTTCAGAAAACATAATTTTACTTCTTCGATCGGCGCATCAACAAGTGAAGATGCCCTGGTTGATGCAGGTCATCCGTAAGAGACTGGTTTACCTCTGTAAAACTCTGCTTTCTCTTGTTATGTTGGCACGATTTGGACCCATCGGTCTCAAGCTGCCAGAACAGACCACCGTCCCTCAAAAAGGATGTGCGGGGGAATTTAGCGGAGAATTACAAGACAGTCCATTGGTCTACGGAATCAACAAGGCATTGATACCCATAGGACAATCATTTCCAAGGGACCAGAGTAACTAACGCAGACTTGCTTCAGTCACTAGATATAACAACAACTACTATAAACAGCTCTATACGAATGAGCTATTAATTAGTCTGTGCACCTTGATTTGCAAAGTATCCATAGATAAAGCAAAGACGATCGTTAATTCATTTTTTTTTTTTTTTTGCTGACGGTTGTTCTTTAAAAGTAATTATAATATTTAACTTCTACTGGGAATGTTAAATAGTGAGGAGTGCAGATGGATTGCTAACGATAGATACATTAAAAACCTGTTCGCTAAGTTTGTTTTTTGAGGCAGAGAAGGCCTCTTACATATTAAAATGAACTAGATGTATTTTCATTGCAAAATAATAACAGAAATACAAAAAGCTCGCCTCTGTCGTAGCCGCGGTATCGTAAGGAGCAATTTGCGAATATTTGGAACATTTTGTGCTTTTTAGCCCTGATTTGTGTCTCTTCTGTTTATTTTTATGTAGCGTGCATTAGAGTATTTGTTCATAGAAAGCATTCCACACAGGACATGCACATAACACACAGGACATGCACATAACACACAGGACATGCACATAACACACAGGACATGCACATAACACAAAAGGACATGCACATAACACACAGCAATGATGTTCCACTAACAGGAGAGGGGATGAATCTTTACCGACTATGTATGCACTAGCAGCTAGCAAATGGATCAACCTGCATGCTACACAGTGAAGGTGGAAGATAAAATGGCATTACTTGGACACCACATTGTATCCTCATACCAGGGCCACTTTTCAATAGTACTTCCGATAATAGCATAGTTGCCAACAGTCATGAATTGGCCGGGACAGTGACATTTTTGGGGGGATTCTGTCCCAACAAATCTAGGTCTGCTACAGCATGTGCACAGACAGCATTGCACTTGTGCGTTGTACTTCTAAAGCTGGAGAACATGCAGGGTCAATATCCCTGGGTCAAGCAATGTAGAACCTGCAGGGTCAATATCTCAAGGTCAAGCAATGTAGAACCTGCAGGGTCAATATCTCAAGGTCAAGCAATGTAGAACCAGCAGGGTCAATATCTCGGGGTCAAGTATTGTAGAACCTGCAGGGTCAATATCTCGGGGTCAAGCAACGTAGAACCAGCAGGGTCAATATCTCGGGGTCAAGCAATGTAGAACCTGCAGGGTCAATATCTCGGGGTCAAGCAATGTAGAACCTGCAGGGTCAATATCTCGGGGTCAAGCAATGTGTAGCCTGCAGGGTCAATATCTCGTGGTCAAGCAATGTGTAGCCTGCAGGGTCAATATCTCGGGGTCAAGCAACGTAGAACCAGCAGGGTCAATATCTCGGGGTCAAGCAATGTAGAACCTGCAGGGTCAATATCTCGGGGTCAAGCAATGTGTAGCCTGCAGGGTCAATATCTCGTGGTCAAGCAACGTAGAGAAGGCAGGGTCAATATCTCAGAGGTCAAGCAACGTAGAACCTGCAGCGTCATTATCTCGGGGTCAAGCAATGTAGAACCTGCAGGGTCAATATCTCAAGGTCAAGCAATGTAAAACCTGCAGGGTCAATATCTCAAGGTCAAGCAATGTAGAACCTGCAGGGACAATATCTCGGGATCAAGTAATGTGGAGTCTGCAGGGTCAATATCTCGGGGTCAAGCAACGTAGAGAAGGCAGGGTCAATATCTCGGGGTCAAGCAAAGTAGAACCTGCAGGGTCAATATCTCGGCGTCAAGCAATGTAGAACCTGTAGGGTCAATATCTCGGCGTCAAGCAATGTGGAGCCTGCAGGGTCAATATCTCGGGGACAAGCAATGTGGAGCCTGCAGGGTCAATATCTCTGGGTCAAGCAACGTAGAAGCTGTAGGGTCAATATCTCGTGGTCAAGCAACGTAGAACCTGTAGGGTCAATATCTCCAGGTCAATATAGCGAGGTCAAGCAACGTAGAGCCTGCAGGGTCAATATCTCAGGGTCAAGCAATGCAGAGCCTGCAGGGTCAATATCTCGGGGTCAAGCAAAGGTGAGCCTGCACGGTCAATATCTCGGGGTCAAGCAATGCAGAGCCTGCAGGGTCACATAACACACAGGACATGCACATAACACAAAAGGACATGCACATAACACACAGCAATGATGTTCCACTAACAGGAGAGGGGATGAATCTTTACCGACTATGTATGCACTAGCAGCTAGCAAATGGATCATCCTGCATGCTACACAGTGAAGGTGGAAGATAAAATGGCATTACTTGGACACCACATTGTATCCTCATACCAGGGCCACTTTTCAATAGTACTTCGATAATAGCATAGTTGCCAACAGTCATGAATTTGCCAGGACAGTGACATTTTTGGGGGGATTCTGTCCCAACAAATCTAGGTCTGCTACAGCATGTGCACAGACAGCATTGCACTTGTGCGTTGTACTTCTAAAGCTGGAGAACCTGCAGGGTCAATATCCCTGGGTCAAGCAATGTAGAACCTGCAGGGTCAATATCTCAAGGTCAAGCAATGTAGAACCTGCAGGGTCAATATCTCAAGGTCAAGCAATGTAGAACCAGCAGGGTCAATATCTCGGGGTCAAGCAATGTAGAACCTGCAGGGTCAATATCTCAAGGTCAAACAACGTAGAACCTGCAGGGTCAATATCTCGTGGTCAAGCAACGTAGAACCAGCAGGGTCAATATCTCGGGGTCAAGCAACGTAGAACCAGCAGGGTCAATATCTCGGGGTCAAGCAATGTAGAACCTGCAGGGTCAATATCTCGGGGTCAAGCAATGTGTAGCCTGCAGGGTCAATATCTCGAGGTCAAGCAACGTAGAGAAGGCAGGGTCAATATCTCAGAGGTCAAGCAACGTAGAACCTGCAGCGTCATTATCTCGGGGTCAAGCAATGTAGAACCTGCAGGGTCAATATCTCAAGGTCAAGCAATGTAAAACCTGCAGGGTCAATATCTCAAGGTCAAGCAATGTAGAACCTGCAGGGACAATATCTCGGGATCAAGTAATGTGGAGTCTGCAGGGTCAATATCTCGGGGTCAAGCAACGTAGAGAAGGCAGGGTCAATATCTCGGGGTCAAGCAAAGTAGAACCTGCAGGGTCAATATCTCGGCGTCAAGCAATGTAGAACCTGTAGGGTCAATATCTCGGGGTCAAGCAATGTGGAGCCTGCAGGGTCAATATCTCGGGGACAAGCAAAGTGGAGCCTGCAGGGTCAATATCTCTGGGTCAAGCAACGTAGAAGCTGTAGGGTCAATATCTCGTGGTCAAGCAACGTAGAACCTGTAGGGTCAATATCTCCAGGTCAATATAGCGAGGTCAAGCAACGTAGAGCCTGCAGGGTCAATATCTCAGGGTCAAGCAATGCAGAGCCTGCAGGGTCAATATCTCGGGGTCAAGCAAAGGTGAGCCTGCACGGTCAATATCTCGGGGTCAAGCAATGCAGAGCCTGCAGGGTCACATAACACACAGGACATGCACATAACACAAAAGGACATGCACATAACACACAGCAATGATGTTCCACTAACAGGAGAGGGGATGAATCTTTACCGACTATGTATGCACTAGCAGCTAGCAAATGGATCATCCTGCATGCTACACAGTGAAGGTGGAAGATAAAATGGCATTACTTGGACACCACATTGTATCCTCATACCAGGGCCACTTTTCAATAGTACTTCGATAATAGCATAGTTGCCAACAGTCATGAATTTGCCAGGACAGTGACATTTTTGGGGGGATTCTGTCCCAACAAATCTAGGTCTGCTACAGCATGTGCACAGACAGCATTGCACTTGTGCGTTGTACTTCTAAAGCTGGAGAACCTGCAGGGTCAATATCCCTGGGTCAAGCAATGTAGAACCTGCAGGGTCAATATCTCAAGGTCAAGCAATGTAGAACCTGCAGGGTCAATATCTCAAGGTCAAGCAATGTAGAACCAGCAGGGTCAATATCTCGGGGTCAAGCAATGTAGAACCTGCAGGGTCAATATCTCAAGGTCAAACAACGTAGAACCTGCAGGGTCAATATCTCGGGGTCAAGCAATGTAGAACCTGCAGGGTCAATATCTCGGGGTCAAGCAACGTAGAACCTGCAGGGTCAATATCTCGGGGTCAAGCAATGTGTAGCCTGCAGGGTCAATATCTTGGGGTCAAGAAACGTAGAGCCTGCAGGGTCAATATCTCGGGGTCAAGCAATGTAGAACCTGCAGGGTATTAGAGCAGTGCTTTTTGCCTCCTGGGTTTGGTTTACACTGATGAAAGAAGAGAGGTTTATTTTTCTCCATTCTGATAAGTAAACAGGTAAAAAGTTCACCAGAGCAGGATCTAAACTTTCAGCAATGATCTCCCACTGTGGACATGTGATCTAATTTCCTACACGCAGCGATTATTTGTAATAATAGCTGATGATGAATTCCATTCATTCAGCTGATAAACTCTCAAAACCCATTATTTTTCCGAGCAGCCCGTACGCCCCCAGACTCCCCGCTGCTATAATTAGTGACTTAAAAAAAAGCAAAAACAAAATTTCAAATCAGAAGCTTATCGTAGACAAAAAACCGCAAACGAGATGCCGAAAGTTTGACAAAATGTCAAAATAAAAACTATTCAATGGATTTTGAGGTCACAAGATTAACCGTTATAAAAGAAAGAAGGGTATTTTATTTTTTTCAGGGTTCTGTACTTGGACCCATTCTCTTTAATATTTTTATTAGCGATATTGCAGAAGGTCTTGTTGGTTAGTTGCGTCTTTTTGCTGATGATACAAAGATTTGCAGCAGGGTTGATATTCATGGAGGGATAAGCCAAATGGCAAATGATTTAGCTAAACTAGAAAAATGGTCAGAGCAGTGGCAACTGACATTTAATGTGGACAAGTGCAAGATTATGCACCTTGGGCGTAAAAACCCAAAAGCAGAATATAGACTATTTGGTACAGTCCTAACCTCAACATCTGAGGAAAGGGATTTAGGAGTAATAATTTCAGAGGACTTGAAGGTAGGTAGGCAATGCAATAGAGCAGCAGGAAATGCTAGCAGAATGCTTGGTTACATAGGGAGAGGTATTAGCAGAATGCTTGGTTATATAGGGAGAGGTATTAGCAGAATGCTTGATTATATAGGGAGAGGTATTAGTAGAATGCTTGGTTACATAGAGAGGGGTATTAGCAGAATGCTTGGTTGCATAAGGAGGGGTATTAGCATTATGCTTGGTGGCATAGGGAGAGGTATTAGCAGAATGCTTGGTTGTAAAGGGAGAGGTATTAGCAGAATGCTTGGTTGTATAGGGAGGGGTATTAGCAGAATGCTTGGCTGTATAGGGAGAGGTATTAGCAGAATGCTTGGTTGCATAGGGAGAGGTATTAGCAGAATGCTGGGTTGCATAGGGAGAGGTATTAGCAGAATGCTGGGTTGCAAAGGGAGAGGTATTAGCAGAATGCTGGGTTGCATAGGGAGCATTGTACAGAGCATTGGTGAGAGCTCACTTGTATTGTACGCAGTATTGGAGACCATATCTCCAGAAGGATATTGATACTTTGGGGAGAGTTCAGAGAAGGGCTACTAAACTGGTTCATGGGTTGAAGAATAAAACGTACCAGGAAAGGTTAAAGCATCTTAACATGTATAGCTTGGAGGAAAGACGTAACAGGGGGGATATGATAGAAACATTTAAATACATACAGGGAATCAACACAGTAAAGGAAGAGAGTATATTTAAAAGGAGAAAAACTAACACAACTAGAGGACATAGTCTTCCTATTCCTTCCAAGTGGTAAAGCAGTTTAAGGTATAAGGTTATCCTAGCTATTAGATAAGGCCAGGGACTAATGAAAGTATTACTTTACTGAGAGGGTAGTGGATGCATGGAATTGTCTCCCAGCAGAAGTGGTAGAGGTTAATACAATGAAGGAGTTTAAGCATGCGTGGGACAGTTATAAGGCTATCCTAGATATAAGATAAGGCCAGGGACTAGTGAAAGTATTACATTACTGAGAGGGTAGTGGATGTATGGAATAGTCTTCCAGTAGAAGTGGTAGAGGTTAATACAGTGAAGGAGTTTAAGCATGAATGGGATAGGTATAAAGCTATCCTAGATATAAGATAAGGCCAGGGACTAATGAAAGTATTACTTTACTGAGAGGGTAGTGGATGTATGGAATAGTCTTCCAGTAGAAGTGGTAAAGGTTAATACAGTGAAGGAGTTTAAGCATGCATGGGATAGGTTTAAGGCTATCCTAGATATAAGATAAGGTCAGGGACTAGTGAAAGTATTACTTTACTGAGAGGGTAGTGGATGCATGGAATAGTCTTCCAGTAGAAGTGGTAGAGGTTAATACAGTGAAGGAGTTTAAGCATGCGTGGGATGGGTATAAGGCTATCCTAGATATAAGATAAGGCCAGGGACTAATGAAAGTATTACTTTACTGAGAGGGTAGTGGATGTATGGAATAGTCTTCCCATAGAAGCAGTAGAGGTTAATACAGTGAAGGAGTTTAAGCATGCATGGTATAGGTATAAGGCTATTCTATTCAAGATAAGGTCAGCGACTAATGAACACATTCAAATAATTGGGCAGTCTAGATGGGGCAAATGTTTTTCATCAGCAGACACATTATATGTTTTAAATCACAGATCACAAACCTATTTAAAACATATTATTCTCTGCTTTTATGCATTTGCATGCAGTTTTGCCAATAATTTGCTGCTCTCCAAACTGACAACATAAAGCCACTGGCCGAGTCTCTTTAAGAGCCGGAGGGTCATATTTAAAGCTAAGCTCCCCTAAATTGATAACCCCTGCCCCACAATCTGTCAGTGCCATCTCACAAGAAATCTTCCCTACTGTATTATTTGGCCCACCAATAAATTCACATCAAACCAGCCGTTTGAACAGTTACAAAGCAGATCTGTAATAATCTCATCAAACCTACCGGCTGGTGCGGATTCCTGATCTTTTCCTAATGCCCCAGATAAGAGGGGTGACACGCAGCCTGTGCTCCTTCCAAAGGGTTTCCTTTCAGACCAGCCTCTGAATAATAATTCTATAAAGGGAAATTATCCTGGGCTCACGGATAACCCTCACATCCAACCACACGCGGAGTTCAAAGCTATGCATCCCAGGCCGTCAGTCACATGCTGTCCACTTAGACATTATAGTATAGGAGCAGGATGTAAGCAAGTGAGACAATATGTTTAACCCTATACATACACATATAACTGCATGGAACACTTGGCTGTCATTTTACATGAAGAAAGTGATAATGCCGGTTAGGACGGCATCCTAACCTGCAAGAGGATCAGTGCAACACACTGGGAAAGAGCTGGAAAAAAAGCTTGGAGTGAGGTCAGGGGCACATATATATCTCTTATAGCAGTAGTCCCCAACCTTTTTTGCACCGGGGACCGTGTCCATTGAAAAAAAGAAATGTCATGGCCGGGGGGGTTGGAGTTATGGGTAGAGTCTATAGGGTTGGGAGCAGTTTGTCAATATGCCAGTATTTAGCCACTCAGAATGCCAGTATTTAGCCACTCAGAATGCCAGTATTTAGCCACTCAGAATGCCAGTATTTAGCCACTCAGAATGCCAGTATTTTGCTCGTTATAAACAACATGTCTGCCCCTGATAGAGCTATACAGAGCAAATATTCTAAACAACATGTCTGCCCTTGATAGAGCTATACAGAGCAAAGATTCTAAACAATATGTCTACCCCGTGGTAGAGCTATACAGAGAAAAGATTCTATACCAGGGCTTGACAAATTTAATTTTATTCTAGGAGCCAGCAAAAATTTTTAGGAGCCAGACAATCACGCAAACATACACGCAATTTATAAACACACACACACCAACCTACGTCACATATACACCCCACACACACCAACCCACGTCACATATACACCAACCCACGTCACATATACACCCCACACACCAACCCACTTCACATATACACATATATACCTCCCTTCACATATACACCTCCCCCCCACACCTCACATATATACCCCCCTTCACATATACACCTCCCCCCACACATATATACCCCCCCTTCACATATACATCCCTCCCCCCTTCACATATACACCTCCCCCCACACTTCACACATATATACCCCCCCTTCACATATACACCTCCCCCCACACTTCACACATATATACCCCCCCTTCACATATACACCTCCCCCCACACATACCCCCCCTTCACATATACACCTCCCCCCACACTTCACACATATATACCCCCCCTTCACATATACAGCCCCCCCACACTTCACACATATATACCCCCCCTTCACATATACAGCCCCCCCACACTTCACATATATACCCCCCTTCACATATACACCTCCCCCCCACACTTCACATATACATCTCCCCCACACTTCACATATACATCCCTCCCCCCCACTTCACATATACAACTCAAACATATAAGTTTTTTTTTCTCTTCATAACTTCTGAGTGCTGGGTGTCGTCTCTTGACAACACAGCACTTAGCCGAAAGAGCCATGAAGATCGGCTGCGGCACGAATGTTCCCCCTCCCTGCTGCCTTACCTCATTGCTGGGGAGGGGGAACATTCATGCCGCAGCCGATCCTCATGGCTCTTTCGGCTGAACACTCACACACGTGTTGCGCGAGGGGGCGGAGCTTGCTGTCTGTCCCCTCGCGCTGCAAAAGACGGATGGCAGCGGCAAGGGGAACATTAGGGCAACGGCACCCGGGCGCCAGGCTCCATTTCCAGGTCGCCATGGCGACCTGGCGCCCGGGGTTTGTCGAGCCCTGTTCTATACAACATGTCCGCCCCCTGATAGAGCTATACAGAGCAAAGATTCTAAACAGCATGTCCGCCCCCTGATAGATCTATACAGAGCAAAGATTCTAAACAACATGTCTGCCCCTGATAGAGCTATACAGAGCAAAGATTCTAAACAACATGTCTCCCCCGTGGTAGAGCTATACAGAGCAAAGAGGGCTCAATACAATGCTTTATCTCTATTCTTTTATTAAAGCATTTCTATTTAAAATTGATGTAATGTTTCAATTAAAAACATTACTTAATTATTTGCCAGCAGTCATCCATAAAGTGGATTGTCTGCTTGATCTGCATGGCATTACATGAGATGCCAACCGCAATTACCCAGGGTTTCGGTTAAATTAAAATGGGATGGCAGAAGGGAGAAGGGTAATAGGTTTGCAAATAATCAATGCGAGTGAGAGTAGAGGGGGGCGAGGTTTGAAAGGGCGCTCCTGTGCCAAAAAGCAGCTGTGCTCACCGACCCCAAGAATAGAAATTTGGGGGCTTATTACCCTTTTCCATAGTGCGGGTAATCTAGTAAAATGCAGGGGTTTTGACAGCAGATTAAGCCATTTAGATCTCATCAGATAGACAAGCACTCACCTGCAAAATACAGACAGATCTCAAAACAAAATAAAAACCAATCAGACTACACTTTGAGACCAGCAAAAGTTAAACAAAATAAATGATTTGCAGCATAGCCCCCATATCAACAGACCAAATCCAGTTAAAAGTTATTTAAAATGCCATTAAGCCTTTTTTTTTTTATATTAAAATAATTGCAGGAGACGGTACCGATGTGCCATGGGTGCTCCAGGAGAGTAATACACATCTGGCTGCTTGCTGGATATTGAACTTGGATCATATGGAGGATGTAGCAAAAAAAAAAAAAAATATTACAAATATAAAACCCTTATTTTCCTGAACCTCATCTGTTTGAAAGCGGGTGACATGATCGTACAAATTGCTCTTTAACTGCTTGTAAATCTCATAGAAGGAATTTGGACAATTTCCAAATCAATGTAACCCTTTCATTTCAGGATTCAGTGCTCTGGTTTACTGGGAATACAGAGGCTGACTATTTGCAGGAGCCAAGACTCCCTCCTGCTGGCTGGCTCCTAACATTTTCCTCCTTCCTAGTACAGGAGACAAGTAGAAAGTGGATACCTTTATTGGCTAATGGAGTATATTTATGGTGCAAGTCTCCAGACCCCTTGGGTCTTCAAGTACACATCACATGATCAGACCCCCCCCCCCCCCCCCTTTTAGAATTAAACCAAGAAATTATGATAACGTTTGACATGGCTTTAGAACGTTGCTTGATGTACACACAACTGAATGGTCCACCACCAGATTGTAAAAGAAAGGGGGAAATAATGCGTTAGAAATACACAACAGATCTGGTTAAACCCGGACTGTTACAGCTAGGGGGACTGGTCCGTCACGTTAGGTAATAAGAAACAGCAATGAACACCAGCTCAGATTTTTAAGAAAGAGGAATTGGTTGAGAAATACTTACTTTCTGCAGAAATACCCAAAAAACGATAAAAGACCATTTTCCGGTTAAAGTTTTTTGAATTTTTTTTTTTTTTTTAAGGCGCGGGTCTTCCAAAACAAGGGGCGACTTTGGGTAAAGGAACAAGCAAAGCGTAGATTACAGCGGTAGCCCCTAGATTTGATTATTCCCAAGGCTAGCTGCATGAGGAGCAAAGAGGACTCAACAACGGTACTTAGTTTGTAGTCTTGCATTTGTCTGCTCCGAACAGACAGCACAAAAACCCCGAAAATATACGAAATAGAGCAGAGAGGCCGACGGCAGCAGCGAATACGGCATCAGTCACTCAATCTGTTGCCGATTCAAAGTTATGTTCGTATACATCAGAGTAAGCGAATTCGATGCTGCCGTCGGACTCTCGGATCTGTTTCGTGTTGGTGTCCGTTGGACACACACCTATTCTATATGGGCAGGATACGCCCCTGGTAGTGGATGGATGGAATAGCCTTCCAAAAAAAAAAAAAAGCCCCCAGGAAAATGCAGGCCAAAACATATGTACATTTAATAGTCAATACTAGATTTATTGTAAACAAAATGTAAGGAAAGAAGTTTACTAGAATCAGGAAAAGAAAGATAATCACACACACACACGTTCGATTGAGCAAAAAAATACAAAACAAACAAAAAAAATATATATTTGTTCTCATTCTGAACAAACAGACTTTAAACGCCTCGGATCTGATTTTCCTCTACCGGGTTACGGCATGAAGACTTGCAGTCTAATTCCTGTTATTACTGGTAATGCAAGTCTGATATTAAAGTGACAGAAGATGTGATATTACTCACAGCCTGTTACTTACCATTCATTAGGAATACTACATGTTATTACACATCCATTACTTGCAGTGCAGACAATACATACTCAGCAGGGTTACATTGCAAATCTGCACTTATTGAGCACTAAGGTAATTACACACACACACACACACACACACACACACACACACACACACACACACACACATAAAAACTTGACATAAGTAAAGCATAGAAAGTTATTTTGTTCTAGAAAGGATACATTTTTCTTAAAAGACATAGCAAAGATAATGAATAAGTTCTGTTTAATCGAAAGATTGCATTGAGTGCTGGCATGTTAAATAGAAATGCTTTAATGAAAGAAAAAAAAAAAACAAATAAAAAGTACATTACTGAGCTGCCTTAGAAGCTCTAACTAGGGGCTGAAAGATCAAGAAAGATCTGACTCAAGATTCTAAACATGTCCGCCCCCCGTGTTAGGAAAAAGAGGGCTCAATAAAGTACTTTGAGAATGTACTAAAAAAACGCAAATATATTTTATGTGCAAAACTATTTTTGCTTTTTGCTCCTATTGCAATGTACTAAACATGTAACACTCACATAGTACATACGTGCAAATTGCGAATAAAAACAGGCAATTTTGCGAATATTTTTCCTACCTCTTTTGATAGCGCTCGCTAAAAGCTGGTGTCATTTTCACACGCAAATAAGATTTAATTTTCACGAAATATTCGCAAAGCTCTTTAGCGTGCGCAAATATAATCGCGATTTATTAGCGCAACCGGAAATATGCGCGCAAAATAAAAATTAAACGGAAGAGGCGCAAATTGGGGAAAACAAGTGCAAAATGTTCCAAATAGTCGCAAATTGCTCCTTCCTCATGTTTTATGTACTTTTTTCCCCACTGCACTTATTTAGTACATGACCCCCTTTATTTCTAGCCTTTCACGGTTTGTAAACCTTTAGGAGCAAAACAGACCAGTTAAGGAGCCAACATTTTCAGTTTTAGGAGCCAGGGTGGTGGTACTTCCATACAGAGTCAGCAGTAGGGTAGCTAGGAGCCAGGGCTTCCTGGCTCCTGGGATTTATCAATCCCTGTACTAAAAAGAGTTTCTGTTGAAATGACCTATGCATGATGACATCTTTTAATTGAACTTAAGCTAATTTCTTGCCATCAGTTATCTGTTAAGACTTTAAAAAATGATTACAATTCAATATCCAGAAACAATGGTGCAATCCACACTCCATAAATGAGCAAACTGCCAAAGACAATGTCTCCCTCGTGTGTTAACAAGCACTCTGGGAATCAACTTCCAGCCCCGCGTAATGATGTTACAGGATGCTGGACTTCTGCAGCATGTACCGGTCCTGTCTGAAACACTACTGCAGTATACACAGCTAGTCTAAGCACAGAACTCAAATCCACCCAAAGCCATCCAGCATACAGCTAATCCAAATCTCTCAATACCGACACAGTGCATGCATGCCGAAAGCTAGCGACACATCCGAAACGAGCGCCAGAAACTACAGCATACATAAACCATACTTTCCTCAACATCGTGCCTACCTGGTATCACCAGTAACACATCAAAAAGTACCTATTAAAAAACAGCAGTTCCATAAAACATTACAAAAAAATTTTTTTGTTTGTTTTTTTATTATATATTTATTATATCAGAGAAATAAAGAAAAAACAGATCTGTTATTTTTTTCTGCAACTCCCCATCTCCTGTATCCTACAAACAAACTGCAATTGGTGTATAGCTGTTGCTTTAGCAACCAGCCTGTCCTCTCTTTCCAAAATCCGGATTTAGAAGTCCCGGAAAAATTATTTTTAATGTAAAAAAAGTACTGGAGAACTGTAAAGTAAAAGGTAAGTGCATGTTGCATGTATTAAAACACGTGTACAACATACAGTAAAATACGCTAGGTGGTATGGCCCAATAAAGGTGATAAAAGTAACTTAAAAAAAAAAATAAAAACACAAAACAGGTACAGACAGGTCCTCAGGCCTCTTCCAAAGTAAACCACAGATTAGATCAGTATTACAGTATTAATAAAAACACACTGATGTAACAATATCAAAAAGACAATAAAATAAATAATTCAAGCAAAGCATTACAGTGAAGATCCAGGGTTAAAAAGCAAAAAAATTCTAGAGCAGTTTGCACACAGCACAATGAATGAGAAAACAGCCACAGGTAGCATCACTCTCTGCCAGTCCTGATTTCCATACCATTCCTCAGCTCTATTTGCATCGGGGATGTTAAACCACATGCAAAAAAAACAAAACAAGGCTCAACAAACAGCTCTTCAGCATGAAAAGACGGACGTTGCTGGGGTAACTAGAATTCTGGATGTGCAGGAAATGGTTAAATCTTTCTCGTTAGGGATTCAACGCCCCACTCACACCCAGAGTAGCCCTTTCAATCGATGGCTTAATTGGAAGAAGTGCGAGCTCAGTGATCTCCCGAAAAAATTCTACATCAGCCGTCTTAGAGCAAGGTACCTCTCTACCCAAAGCTGGTACCCATTAACCCATTAAGGTAAGCCACTCATTGCCGTCATCCCCTGTGAACACTAGAAGGGTTAAGTGTTATATATATATATATATATATATATATATATGATTATTTTTTTTATACCTATTATTTCTAAATTTAAAAAAAAAAAAACAAATAACTTACCTATCTGGAGAAGAATGATAACAAGGGGAAAAGATAAATAATGAGAACAGGTAGCAAAGTTAGGAGATTTTGGATACGCTGTTTGCCCCAAAAAGGATTAAACTTGGATCGATGGATGTTGAAACTGAGGGGATTTGTTGCTGGACATTCATGGGTGAAGGTTGTACAATTCTCCCAGCCGCTCTTCATTGGTGTGCGGTGAAACGAGGAGGGGTTACAGCTTTACTGACTGTCAGCCGTCAGTGGAATTACACACTTTCTGCTGTCAGCCAGACAAGAATGACCAGGACAACAGTACAAGGGGAGAAAAAATAATAATAATAGATGGGAATGAAGTTGACAGATGCCCAGAATGTGGGGAAGACCACATTACATCAACTTCTGTACATGTCGTCCCTTATTCTGTGCAAGTAACACAACAACAACAAAAACAGCTGAGTAACGGGAAGCGTATATCGGATGCACAGTGAGAAGTGTACGGATAATTCCACCAAGGAGAGAGAGACACAGAAACAGAGAGAGAGACACACAGAGACAGAGAGACACAGAGACAGAGAGAGAGACACACACACACACACACACACACAGAGACAGAGAGAGAGACACAGAGACAGAGAGACACACACAGAGAGACAGAGAGACAGACACACACACAGACAGAGAGACAGACAGACAGACACACAGACACAGAGAGACAGAGACACACAGAGACAGAGAGACAGACACACACAGAGACAGAGAGACAGACACACAGAGACAGACACACAGAGACAGAGAGACAGACACACAGAGACAGACACACAGAGACAGAGAATGCTGCCAGATAGAGGATGCTGGAAAACAGAGCCTGTGAGATCACTGTGACCGCCACAATTACTGCACATCAAGGCAGAATTATAGGTAACAGCAGTGTGTTGTTTTGTGTTTTGTATTTTTTTTTTCCCATCTGGAGGTAAATAATGGGAAATAGCCTCACGCTGCCAGAGCAGCAATTTCTTAAATATTTTATTTTATTTTTAAAGCTTTTTATTTTATTTTTTTTAATATTAATTCAAGGTCTTGATTATATGCAGCACATCCAAAGGGGGCCTCTAAAGAGACAGAAGGCGAGTGCGTCCGCAGCTGGAATGGAGCCGCGCTGTAACCCCTTCATTGACAGAGGTAAGTTTGTCAGACAATACTAAAGTGGTGCGGATGGGACACTTTTTAACCCGCGCCATATGTTATGTCCGGTCAGCGTGGCAGAGCTGGTTAAACACCCCATTTCTAATGTGCCTTCTCTCATTGGTTGAATTAAGCACTGTGGGGATGAGGGGTAAATAACAGATCTGGGGCAAAGATCTAAAACTGGAGCAGTCACCATGGTAACCATTGGAATGTTCCTGCTGATCACATCACTTAGGAATACACGAATCGGAAGTTATAAAACTTATATAAAAAAGTATTTGAAGGGGAAGAAAATACTGGGATTTCTTTGGTTTCCAACTACAAACCTTGGGACACCTTACAGAAGTATATATATATCCAGGTATAACTTCATTCAGTTACAGGTGTAACCCTACATAATGGTTCTATCTGTAACTTTGTGGACCAAGTAAATAAAGATCTCCATGCAAGTGAACTGGAAGATGATTATTAGATCAAGATGACGAATAGTGAAGTCTTCATGGGACCTACAGCTCCATGGGATCCAAATTTAAATATTAAACTGAACAATTACCAAAGGTTTCAAGATCTGCGGTTTGTGAGGCTCTAGATGTGATATACATCTAGACGCAGACCCACTCTACACATCAGGCTGGGCACAAGAAACCAAAAAGAAGCTGACAATCTTTAAAAAAAAATATATATATATATATATATATTTTTTTTTTTTTTTTAAACTATATACATTTCATTTAGCTGTATAAAATACTCTGCACAGGTGAACAGCAGCTCATAGCATGGACTGGGGAGAATACGAATAGGTCCTCACGGGTACTAGAAGGGACATGCTCTTCTTTAAAAGGGGCTCTGCCAACTTAAGCATTGCTTCTGAATGTCCCTACTGCGAACGAGAGAATAGAAAATGGTGAAAACTGATCTATACATTGGGTTAGCAGAATTGCAAGAAAATATATATACACGTTTTAAATATGGTGGTAGAGCTCGGCAAGAGAGTGGGATTGCTTCCCAAAACCGGGACTGTCCCGTGCGAAGCGTCCCTTTAAGACTGCAAATCCCATCATGCTCAACGCATCCTTAGGATAGGAGTTGCCGTGAACAGAAACACATTATGAGTCTTTTTTTTTTCTTCTGTTTTTAATATACACCTATATGGAGCCGAGTCTAGATCACAGGAGAAGAAACCTGAAATGTCAAGTCCGGAGAAGAGAGAAGAGAGGCTGTCCCAGCGCTAAGGGAAGTATAATGTCCGCGCTAAATAGACCCAGTATTACGAGCAGACTTTATTTAGATGAAATCATGTTAATCCCACGTCCACTTTCTGACAAAGTGTAAAGACTTGGAAGGAAATCTGATCACCTGACAGAGGAACTAAAGCCCCCCCAGGGCAATCCCACTTCTGACTGATTAAAAATACTTTTGAACAATTTCCTTTAATATTTTTTTTTTTCCCAAGAGAGATATAAAATAAGCATAAAATGGGTGGAATTTAAATCAAACTTGGGTGGGGTTAAAGGAGATAGGATCCTTCGTGACTTGAAATAAAACTGAAGTTGCGTTTAATTGAAAGATGGTATTGAGTGTAAGGATTTGATATAGAATTGCTTTAATGAAACAATACAAATAAATTACCTTATTGAGCCATCTTTGCTCCATATAGCACCAACAGGAGGCAGCCATTTTGTTTAGAATCTTGGGTCAGATCTTTCTTCATCTGAACCAAGATTCTAAACAAGATGTCTGCCCGCTGAGCGAACGATATAGAGTAAAGGAACTTTATAAGGAACTTTCTTTGTATTCTTTCATTAAATAATATCTTTATAAATCATCTACACTTGAAACAATATTTAAATTAAACATAAGTTAATTTGTTGCTACATTTGTCCTTTAAATCAAAGTGTGTGAATGAATAAGAACAGAGTGACACAGGAGGCAGAAAGCCAGCTCACTCATCTTATCCAAGGCATTGAAGACTCTATACACTGCGGGTGCAAACACTCTGTAATTATACGATTTCACCATTATCACAAAGGATGACACCAGCCACAGGGCACGTGGTCTCCAGTATCAGTGCAAAGGGTGGGCCACAGCTAGGACCACGTGACACATAATTAAAAGGCAGACATCTGCACAATGTATGTTACCTCCCTGTGCCAGCCATTTCCAGTAAGGTTCAGATAACGAGGTTATCGAATTAACCCTCGCATTCATTAGAGATATAAATACACGTATAATGACCACAGGTTACAAGATCTGCTGTTTTATAAGTCAACGGGGTGGAAATATGTATTGCAGAAATCTATCCATAAAGTGCTAGGTTAGCAAGGTATTAAAAACCACAGTTTCTGCTGTGAATATAGAAAACTAATTTTAAAAAATATATATTACATTGTGTTGACATAATTGCAAAAATACATGCATAAACTAACAATTGGTTAATGATATACAAACAAAAAAAAAAAATACATGCTTTTCGGGTCAGAGATACTGCCTCAAATTCGAGACTGTCCCACGTAAAGACTTTAAAAATATATATATAATCAAGCGTCAGGTTGATGTCATAATACGTAGCAGTTATGTCAAATAGTGCTACTGCGCTGGCACAGTCACTCTAACGGCTTACTAGCTCCGCCCCCTGCGTTTCGATTTCACAGGGGCGGGAGACAAACTCCAATGCTAGTGTGATCATCTATATTTGCAGTCTCCCTAACATAGCACAGTACAGCGGCGCTAGCAATCTCTCCGGAGACTGACTGCCCTTCCACATGCAGGATTCCAGGAGAGGTTGATCACCCAGACTGGAGTGTAGCAGATCTCTCCAGATTCAGTAGGAATATTCCACCACAAGAGGATGTGAATCCAGGTCATCCAACCAGTCACAGTGCAGGGAAATAAAACTATATCTACGGCCATAGCACCTGCACTGTATCTTTAAAAAGGCTGCCCCACCCAGAGCGCCGGAAAAATATATCTGTAGACAAGTGCTGCGTCATGTAAATAAAAAAAAAACTCCATAGAAAGTGTAACATAGTTATTAATGTTATAGCAACTGGCCTGCCAAGCTCTCCAAGCGCACCTTATAATGAATTTAGAAGCCCCGCAGAAATTAATTTTCAATGCAAATGTTCGAGAGAACTGAAAATAGTTTTAAAAAGTAAAAATAAATGCATTGCACATACATTAAAATACACGTGTACAACATACAGAATATAAGCTAGGTGAGACACTTTAACCCTTACTACCCAAGTGTGTGGTCATCTTGAATGTAGTGATACATCTACATATCCACACACATGGGGAGGAAAGTGGGCGACCTTGAGTAGCGCTACCTTGAGTATTGGATGTGGCTTTATTTGTGAAAGAATCCCCCCAAAATGCCTCATCTAGTTTTAGCTAGAAATCTTTTTCAGTGGATTTAAAATTTGCTGATAAGTTCATTTCTTGAAAAATTTATTGAAAATGTTGAAAAAGATATGGATAAAAAAAAAAAAAATTTTAAAAGTACATTAAAAAAAAATCAGCAGATTGAGTTTTTGTTTTTTAAACACATTTCAGTCCACTGCAAAAAAAAAAAAAAAAAAAAAAAAAACGACATAAAAAGTGCATCATTTTTTGTTTCCTTTTAGTTTTGCTGATTGTTTGTTTCTAGGGTTGAGTAATGCATGTTTGGTCACCTCTCACCTCCGGAGCTGAACACAATGTGCAAAATTCAGGAACCCAGCAAGAAAAAAAAAAAAAAAATCAAGTGCAGAGATATTTCTTAAAATACATGTTCTGAGCATAACCCTGGAAAACATGGGACATCAAAGAGAATTCTATAGTGATCGGAAATACCACAATGGCAAAAATGTGAAGTGTAAAGTGACCCCAGTGACAATAAAAGAAAGAAAAGAAAATATTTTTTTTTTTTTTTTTTTTTTTTTAAATCAATAGCAGGTAATTACCAAACACCTCCAGAAAATGTATGCAGGTCTCATAGTCCCTCCCCCAAAAAATTCAAAAAAAAAGTTCCACACGAATGCACCTGACCCGTTTCTTATTTTAATATATTGTTTTCACATTTTTATAATGTGTTTATAGGTTTGTTGCAGACTTATACATTGTACCAGCAGGTCTTTTGAAAATGGGGGTTAGTGGGCTGTGGATAAACTAAACAAAATATTTTAATACCCCCCAAAAATACTGCCAATTTAATTATTCACATAATTACAGCATTTCCATACCTTGTGTGGCAATATTTTTTTTTGCAGTACATATTTGCCAACGCTGAGGCCCCCAAGGAAGGAAAAGGAGGAGGTGGAGACTAAAGAGGGCAGAATTACAAACCACGCCTCTTTATACAATTGAAATAACAGAGAGAGGCTGATTCCACATTATTGATGAGCCAGCTAACTTTCCTTACAAGCATATGATTTAAATTGCTACTGTAATATATTTTAGAAGTTGAATAAAACAAATGTAAAAACCAAATATAAATCCACTTAAAGGATAAGGAAGAGGAGGAGAGATATTTTTTATATTAAATGAAATCGAATTCTTTATCACGATATACTGAAGGAACACTTGATATTCCAATTAGACTTGTGATCATTGAAAATCGAAATCTAGCATTCGGAGAGGCAGATCATTGGATATATATCTTAGTCAATTTAAAAAAAAAAAAAAAAAAAAAAAGAAGAAGAAAAATCACACTGTCAGCAATAATAAATAATAAATGAGCATTAAACGCTCCTCTCCAAAACAAGGAATTGATTTTTGGATTACCCGTAAAGTAATAGAACTGGATGTGGCTTTTCCGTAATGGAGAGACTGAGAGGGTCACGTGACCATTAGAAAGACTGTTGCAGACAACACAGTGTGGACTTTCCAGCCGATTAATGCAGATTTCTCAAACCATGCTTTAAGCCTGATATTTCATTAAAAGTGTTTTACAAGCTCCATATTATATTAATGGACCTTTTTCAGGATGATAGAAATCTATACGTCTAAGCTTGACATATAGAACAGATCAATAAAAGGTCATTTTCTCCATAATATACATTAGAGAGTTCCATAACATTTATTGTATAGAGATTTAGGATAATGGTTACACCCACAGTTTACATGGCGCTTGGTACAGAGCATAGAGGAGAACACTGATACATGGAGGTAGGAGAGCCCTGCTTGCAGAGCTTACAATCCAAAAGTTAACCATTCGGTCGATCTGGTATGCCCAGCTTTCTGAATACTTTCATTAGTCCCTGGGCTTATCTTACAAATGCTAGCCTTATGCCTATCCCTTGGATGCTAAAACTGTATTAACCTCTACCACTTCCACTGGAAGGCTATTCCATGCATCAACCAACCTCTCAGTAAAGTAATACTTCCTGATATTACTTTTAAACCTTTGCCCTTCTTATTTAAGGCTATATACGTTGTTACAAATCGTTTAAAGGACAATTCAACTTTTTTTTTTTAACCGTTGTTTCCTTGGAGAAATAGGATAGAAACATTTAAATACAAGAAAGGGAATCCACACAGTAAAAGAGGAGAATATATTTAAAAGAAAAAACAGAAAAATGACCATACAATAGTCTTAAATTACAAGGGAAAAGCTTTAAAAGGTAATATTAGGAAATAGTCCTTTACTGAGAGGGTAGTGGATGCACGGACTGGGCTTCCAGTAGAAGTGGTAGCGGTTAATACAGTGAAGGAGTTTAAGCATGCGTGGGATAGGTATAAGGATATCCTAGATATAAGATAAGGCCAGGGACTAATGAAAGGATTAGGTTACTGAGAGGGTAGCGGATGCATGGAATAGTCTTCCAGTAGAAGTGGTAGAGGTAAACACAGTGAAGGAGTTTAAGCATGTATGGGATAGGTATAAGGCTATTCTAGATATAAGATAAGGCCAGGGACTAGTGAAAGGATTACGTTTCTGAGAGGGTAGTGGATGTATGGAATAGTTTTCCAGTAGAAGTGGTAGAGGATATTATAGTGAAGGAGTTTAAGCATGCATGGGATGGGTATAAGGCTATCCTAGTTATAAGATAAAGCCAGGGACTAATTAAAGTATTACTTTACTGAGAGGGTAGTGGATGTATGGAATAGTCTTCCAGTAGAAGTGGTAGAGGTTAATACAGTGAAGGAGTTTAAGCATGCGTGGGATAGGTATAAGGCTATCCTAGATATAAGATAAGGTCAGGGACTAATGAAAGTATTAATTTAGTGGATGTATGGAATAGTCTTCCAGTAGAGGTGGTAGAGGTTAATACAGTGAAGGAGTTTATGCATGTATGGGATAGGTATAAGGCTATCCTAGATATAAGATAAGGCAAGGGACTAATGAAAGTATTACTTTACTGAGAGGGTAGTGGATGCATGGAATAGTCTTCCAGTAGAAGTGGTAGAGGTTAATACAGTGAAGGAGTTTAAGCATGCGTGGGATAGATATAAGGCTATCCTAGATACAAGATAAGGCCAGGGACTAATGAAAGTATTACTTTACTGAGAGGGTAGTGGATAGGTATAAAGGCTATTCAGATTTTTTTATACACAGAAATTGGACAGACTGGATGATACTGGTTGATGGTACCACCTTGCCTAAGGGGTGTAAAACCAGTTGCTCGGTCTCACTTACTGAAAGAGTTAAAAATCCAGGGCATTGTCTGCAGCACAGATTGTGTGCGGATCTACAGGTCAGTGGAGCGTGCAAAAAGAGAGAGTTTGTGTGCACAGCTCTGTGTCACCAAAGTACATACCTGCAGAACACACGGGGCTTCACTCACGAAAGAGGGGGTTGCAGGGAATTGAGAAGGAAATGTCAAACTTTAGACCACAGAAAACAAATTCTCCGTTTCCCAGCTAAAGTTGGAAATTCCCTGTAATTCCCTCTTACATCAATAAAATCCAAAGTTAAAATGTCCGGCCTGGGTCTGAGGACTTCATCCTTAGCACCTGACCAACTTCCTAACCCACACCATGCAGTGTGCAATATTTGATCTATACATCTTGGTAGCCAATATGCTAGTTCATACATGGCTCAAGCAGAGCTGTGTTGAATCACCTAAACATGTGAATATATAGGGGGGTCATGTACTAAACAAGTGCAGTGGGGAGAAAAAAGTAGGTAAAACATGAGTAAGGAGCAAATTGCGACTGTTTAGAACATTCTGCGCTTTTTTCCCCCAATTTGCGCCTCTTCCGTTAATTTTTATTTAGCGTGCATTTTTCCGGTTGCTCTAATTAATTGCGATTAGATTTGCGCACGCTAAAGAGCTTTGCGAATATTAGTAGCCTGCTAGGAAAGCTAAAAACAGCGATTCAGATAAAGGAATAACATTTTAAAAAAAAGTTAAATTTTGACAATGTTATCTAAAAAAAAAAATTACAATTTTAAAAAAAGGACCTATAATAATAACAGCCATGGTGTAGCGTCACTTCTGTAGATGTGCTAATTCAACTGTGAAATCAGTCTTTTCAACAAATTTAGCATGACACAGATCGGCAAAAATGTATGTGAACAGGACCGTCAGGATGAGTTTGCCAGAAAGCTTGATCGATCACTAAAATTAGCAGTCGAGAGAAAAAAAGAAAAAGAAGAAGAAAAAAAAAAACACAAAGTTGATAAATTCTCCACGACATCCGAAAAAACTATTTAAAATGGAGACATGAAACATTCCGACCGACTTGGCAATTAATGAAGTTATAAATCAACAAAACAAAAAGAAAATAAAAAAGAAATGGAAAGAAAAAATAATAATAATAATCATTTGGATGACGTGCGGCCGTAGAGATTCAATTTGGATGATGAGCAGGTACTAGACGGATTATATACAATAAACTGATTTACTTTTAGAAGAGACTGCCGCCAGATGCAGCATTTTGTTCCATGTAGCATGTAGGAAGTGTATCTTTTTGCTGGAAAAAAAAAATCTATACTGTTCATATATTTGTAGAAACATTTACATAAAGTGAAGCAACACAGTAATTGAGGACAGTCCTGCCCCTCGCTCCAAGCCCCTCCTTATTGGATGTACCTGCATTTAGAAGCCCCGGTGAATTTATTTTCAATGTAAAACTGCAGGAGAACTGGAAGTTGTTTGAAATTAGAAATAAGTGAAAATACACTCACATATCCCTGAGCAGTATTCTGCTCAGTACATAAAGCCTCATGGGAGCAAACGCGGGCTAGGTGATCCAAGCGTATCCCAGAAGATGAAAGAGCAGAGGAGAGAAGTTAGTAAGGATGTAAAAATTTATTGTAGACAAAATATAAAAGATCTTACATTAAAATAAACAGGATCCAGCAGGTACATGCAGAATACAATAAGTCCCAGTGTCCTAAAATAATCCCAGCAAGTCTCCTCCTCTCCACAACGCGTTTCGCCCAGTAGAAACCTTTTTCTACTTCATTCTACTTAATTTCTACTGGGCGAAACGCGTTGTGGAGAGGAGGAGACTTGCTGCATGTACCTGCTGGATCCTGTTTATTTTAATGTAAGATCTTTTATATTTTGTCTACAATAAATTTTTACATCCTTACACCAGGGCTTGACAAATTTATTTTATTCTAGGAGCCAGCAAAATTTTTTAGGAGCCAGACAATCACGCAAACATACACACACCAACCCACGTCACATATACACCCCACACACACCAACCCACGTCACATATACACCCCACACACACCAACCCACGTCACATATACAACCCACACACACCAACCCACGTCACATATACAAACCCCACACACCAACCCACTTCACAAATACACACACACACTTCACATATACACCTCCCCCCACACTTCACATATATACCCCCCCTTCACATATACACCTCCCCCCACACATATACCCCCCCTTCACATATACACCTCCCCCCACACATATACCCCCCCTTCACATATACACCTCCCCCCACACTTCACACATATATACCCCCCCTTCACATATACACCTCCCCCCACACTTCACACATATATACCTCCCCTTCACATATACACCTCCCCCCCACACTTCACATATATACCCCCCCTTCACATATACATCCCTCCCCCCCACTTCACATATACAACTCAAACATACACAAGTTTTTTTTTTTTTCCCTTCTTAACTTCTGAGTGCTGGGTTGACAACCCAGCACTTAGCCGAAAGAGCCATGAAGATCGGCTGGGGCACGAATGTTTCCCCTCCCTGCTGCCTTACCTCATTGCTGGGGAGGGGTTACATTCGTGCCGCAGCCGATCCTCATGGCTCTTTCGGCTGAACACTCATACACACGTGTAGCGCGAGGGGGCGGAGCTTGCTGTCTGTCCCCTCGCGCTGCAAAAGACGGATGGCAGCGGCAAGGGGAACGGCACCCGGGCGCCAGGCTCCATTTCCAGGTCGCCATGGCGACCTGGCGCCCGGGGTTTGTCGAGCCCTGCCTTACACTATATTATTATTATTTTGTTTCTGGTTTTCCCTCCATGTATTAATCAAGTGGATTGCTACCGAATTGAGGGTAATCCTTTTTTGTTGTATATTAAGTGTTGGTTTAAGCGCACTTTTTCCACTATTTTTGTTGTTTATTGTACCGAACCAGAAGTGAAACACTGGTTGATTGAGTTGCTGCTATTACTATCACATTTTGGCGCAGTGTGTTTCTTGTTTTTCTATGTATAAATATGCAGAAAATAATCTGGGAAATTCCCAGGGCAAGAGGAGAGTCCTAGATTCAAGACACTTCCCATTAGACTCTCTCTCATTTCTTTAAATCTTCTGAGTGCCAGAGTGCCCTATCTGCAAGAAGATAAAGCTGTTGCACAATCATTTAATCATGCACTGTTTTCCAGTTATGCAATATCTAAAAAACAAAAACAATTAAAAAAAACAAAAAAAAAAAAAACACTTTACATTAAATGGATGTGATCACTATACTTTGATGAGATCAGATTTCGTTTTTGGACCTCTGCCTCGTGTTGGGTAATATTTAATTTCATACTAAATACCATGTGCTGACGACTGTGTGTTTATTAGTGATATTCTTGGAATCGACACATCCACATGGCTGAATTTACAATCACTATCCTCTCCCCGCCTCTAATTCTACTAATACACGGCTGTCAGATAATGACTCAGACAGCTCTGAAAATAACACCAGGCAGCACCCAACTATTAGAGCATCAACACAGGAGTACCAGGGGAGGATGACACAGAGGGTTATTTTTAGAAACCAGTTAGAGGTATTATTCAATATAGAAAAGAATTAAGTAGGTTTAAAAAAAAAAAAAAAAAAATTTAAAAAGTGCAAAAGAAACCAATTTTTGGGGAGGTAGCTCTCTAGCATCACCTAAAAAAAAAAAATATGGCACCTGAACTCAAAATGCTCTGTGCATAGTGTGAATGCTTTTCTAGATTCTTAAAATATATTTAATAGTAGACTTTATGGAGGTCATCTCATCTAACCCCATCCTACATCTGCTCCAGAACAAAAGGGAAAACAATACACAATTAGCGATGTGAGAAAGGCCAGCTGCCAGCTGGAATACACAATTCAAATTTAAGACATATTTTCCTTAAATGGACTGTCTAATGCCCAAAATGCATCTTACGAATGTTAATGCCTATTAATGTGCTTGCAAAGTACTTTAAAATGCATGATTTGCATTTTGCATTGCTTAACATTAAAAAAAAAAAATTTAAAAAAAATTACAGTTCGAGGAAGTCCAGTATGTGAAATTCCAGCAGTTTGCAAGAAACCAGGACTGCCCACACTAGCTGAGTAAAAGTTATTTCCTTTGTGGGGGTTTTTTGCTGCAGGAACCAATGAGAATAAATTTCATTAAAATGAATGGAATTTCCTGTCTCTCTAGTGATGCCATCAGACAATGTGTTGCACTGTTAAGAGATCCTACTGTGTACAAGAGCAAGTCTATTATAGTCCACACAATGCATTCTATTCCAGCAGCACAGGAAATGACTAAATTAAACGTAACTTTATATCCTCAGTGTCTATATGATCAGAGCTGCCGCACCTGCAGTAAACATGCAATCACTGAGTAATCTACTGAGGGAGGGCTTGAGTCAAATATTAAAAATGTGATTTATGCATAATGCCTGCATCAGATCACAGGGAAAAGAAATCCTGTGCATTATACAAGCAGTGATCTTCGGGATATTATAAGAAGAAATATCATATTGTCCTGAATATCGGCTGCACTTTCATCTTAAGTTTAGATCTGTAAATTGGAAGTATGAACTAGAATCTGTTCAGTATGACTAGCGGTGGGTGGCACCTCCTTCTGGGTATACCAGCTCTGCCCCCACTACTACACAAACGATATCCAGCAGCCAAAAACATCCTGCCCAACTAGATCCTCAGAAAAGAAACATTTTGCAGGTTATGTGGACATTACCATTATATTTTTTTAAGACCTGTATGAAGGGTAACATTCAAGGCCAAAAAGGTCACCATGCAAGCAATGGACTGCTCTTACCGATCACTTTTACCACAGAATCTATTTTTATTAAACCTCAAAAAGTTCTACAAAGTTGTAATGGTAATTGATCCAATTTTACCACATTACCCCAAAATAGCTCTTTATAAATAACCCATTATGTCCCCACAGAACATAAATAATAGAGGCAGCACAAATGATATATATATTATATTCTACAGGTGCTAAAACTTGCACAAGGAACACAGCTGATCTGATAGATCACAGGTAAGGATCCAAAAGATCCCTGCAGCTTCTCCGTACTCCACACACACACACGACACTATTCTATACTACAAAACGAGCAACGAAAAGAAACTAGAAGCTCGATCCAATAACAAGGCAGCGGGGCATTCGCCTAGACCATTAAATGATGGATAATAAAACAGCGGAAGACTTGCAGGGTGTAGCTATAGAGCAGCACGGAAATAGAGAGAAGGGTGAGATAGAGTAATATGTACTCTCCCATCAACACATACAAACAGGACTAGTCACACACTGACGGGGGAACTGACACCCCCCTCTTATGAAGCCAGCTGTACTGGTGAATGGGGGCTCTGTTAAAAGGAGATACGCAGTATGTTCACCTTGCTGTGACTTTCACAGCAGTTCACGGGTAGACGGTGAATCTCTGACCTCTGCGCGTGTCTGGATCTGGCACACGGGGATTTCTGGAGTCAAAAAAAAATATTTAAAAAAATTGAGGAGTTAAGATGCCGAGGCTCGTTATCCTGGGAGAAGTGATTTAAAGCAGCATTGCAAACTAGCATCAAACCGAGTGCAAGTGTCAAAGGGAAACTAAACTTTACCACTCTCCACTGGCAGAGAAAGACCCGCGCACCCTACAGACCTCGCTCTGATCGGCTGTGCATGCGCCGACGCGGTCGGTCAGCCGTCAGACCCGCTGCGTCTGAGCTGTGAGATAGCTAACCTAGGCACTGCAGGCGTTTGTGAACTAGATATCCCATGGTGGCATAACGGAGCATAGCTAAATATCCCATGAAGGTCCTAACGCTGACTAAGCATCATGTATTATGTAATAAATGTCTGCAGTGCCGAGGTCAGCCATCGCCAATTTAGTCCATGGCCCCCCTCAAGATTACGCCTACAAAACAATAAAAAAAAATAAGCACACAGATATTTCTGTGATGCCCCAGCGAGTGACTTGTGCTACCCTGGAGTTATGTATGTGGTCAAAGAGAGTTTATTCTTGGACTGGCTGTTCTAGCTAGATTTAAAAGAGATAATTAAACAGCATTTTCCCAGTTTTTAGCCCCCCTGCGGCCGTGGCAGCAGCATCCATATCAGCTGTACAAGGACAGAGGTCAGGAGAGGATTCTTCCAGATGGTAAGAGGCAAAATGTATTATATGGCAACAGTGTGTAAAGCGGCAGGGTCATTAGATGTCTGTACAGAGTGCAGCCTGGGTGAAAGCAATGTGCCAGTACATTCCCAGGATGTGCAGCAATCTGTGCAACAAGACCAACACAAGGTATAAAGAGTAGATTACACAGCTTGTTGTGGCTACTCCAGGGCTTGCTAAATAAATGAAGGCCTTTATTCACAAGAGAGTGAGAACTGCAGGAAATTGAGAAGGGAATTGCACACTTAAGGCCAAAGTATTAGAGACAAAAAAATATAAAAAATAAATATATATATATATATATATATATATATATATATATATATATATATATAAATAATTGAACTTGGCAAGTCTCTCTTCCATGAATAAAGCAAATAGACTTTAGGAACCAAATTGACCAATTAAGGAGCCCGCCGAGTTATATTTAGGAGCTGCCTGGCTCCTGGGATTTGTCAAGACCCAGGCTCTACTATGGGTAGCCTCAAAATCTGACCGCTAAAGGAATCTGACCCCCAATAGGACTGCAAAGGATGTTAGAAGAACTACAGGTAAAATCGTTAGACCTAGAACATTTGGGAATGACACAGACGAACAGGAAGAGGGAAAAAAACATGGCCAACTTTAAAGAGCCGCTAAATATGTCGTCGTCCCCCCCTCCCCCCTTTTGCTTTTAATGCAGAAGAATAAAAATTAAACATCCAGTGGCTCTAGTACGAAGATAAAACGGGATGTACTTTTTAAAGGCATCCTCCGACCAGCAGCCACCACCCTTCCCCGTAATCTGGTCGCTGACTGCCATTTACTGCTGTTGAGATACTCCTTTTCACATGCCAGACATTCGCTAGTTCCCCACTGGTCAGGGTATGCAAAAACAGATCCATAATACCAAAGTTTAAAAAAAAAAAAAAAAAAACATTTAATACCATTTGAAGAATTCCTGGTACTTTCTAAAAACGTAAAAAACATTTTGATTTTTTTTGTTCCCTTTAAAGATGCCCAAGTCAAAGAAAATAATTAAATTACATTTTCATCCATGGTCTTGTTTTTTTGGGGGTTTTTAGAGAGGTTCTATGTGCATGGGTGCTGCAATTATTATACTTAAAAAGAGAACCGTAGGCAAAACATCACATTTATGTTTAATTGAAAGACTGCACCAAATATAGGGATTATAAAACAGAAATGCTTTAGTGAAAAAAAACAAATCAAGTACCCTACTGAGCCCTCTTTGCCTCGTATCCGTCTTTCCAGGGGGCAGACATGTTGTCCGGAATCTTGGGTCAGCTGAAGGAAGATCTAACCCAAGATTCCAAACAACATGTCAGCCTCCTGACAGACCAAACATGCCTACGCGTGGTATTGGTTACAAATAAAATCTCGGACTACAGCTTTCATAGAAACAAAAGGATCATTAATTACCTTATAAATCAAAGAGGCATAGCAAACCCTTTGAAAATCTGCCAAGAACGGTGACCAAAATAAAAAGCAAAGGCTAAAAACTTTCCTTTCCCAAATCCATTCCTACCCTCCCCTCTGTTACAATAGGTAGGTTGGGTCCATTGCTTAATGTTTGGTCTCGGCTGGGGACGGTTTCTATAGTCACAGGATGAGACAGTCCCAGGCCAATTGCATTAAAAAGAGATTAAAAGCGAGAGTAAATAGAACAGACTGTCACCTGGGGTTTTAAAAAGGTACCAGGAAGCCATAGGGGAATCCGAAGCTTGAAAACACATGCAATGCAGAGAAATGTTATGTTATATCAGCTGCTATAATGCACATAATAAAACAGGGTTATACATTTTTTAAAAATGAAATTTCTTTCCGTACAGGAAAATTCCGAGCGATTCTTTTTACTTATTGGAAAAAAAGTTAAAATAAATCAAAACAAAGAAAGGCTATTCACTAAATATGATGGGGCGAGAGAACTGCACATATATATATATGTTTTAAATGTATCTGTGGCTTCTCTCGCCTATGACATCATCTGTGGCCTGATATGCAAGTGAACTACCGTTCAGTGGCAATTATATCATTTGCACATCGAGCCACAAGGTGATGTCATAAGTAGGATCCACAGACACATTAAAAAAAAAAAAAAAAACATTTTCCGCTTCTGTTATATGTTATGCATTTGCTGCAAGTCTGCTAACACAATGCATTTATATTCACAGTATAAGCAATGTTTAGGTGACAGAGTCCCTTTCAACATATATACACTGCACTGGCTAAACCACAAGCAAAGGTTAAATAAAAACTTTTTTTGCAATGCTTGCCTGGCTTAACGTGTTAGTTTTCCTTGTACAGAATAAACCTGACGTGTATCTTTAGAGATGCAGGTTATTTTTACTCTCCGCTCTGCCTCAGAGCTGAGGCAGAGCTGGTCAGGAGACTGGCGCTCACCTGATCAGGGACTGTCCTGCCCGGGCTTCTCTCATTGCACTAGCTTACGGAGAGAACGTCTGTGACAGGAGCAGTCCTGAAGCTTCAGGAGGACTGGCATGTATAGGGGTAAATGACATTCTTAGCTGAACCTATTTCACTTGCCCTGCTTCATCCAAGAAGAAGAGAGGAGTTAGTTGTACTGTGCTGGTCCTTGGTGATCTGGTCCAGCTAGTATTACATCATTACATGTTCCATCAAATAGGGATCAGAACTGCTCTAGGCTTCATTTCTGTCCTCAGAGAATGGTCTGATTGATCGTGTGATCTATTGTCACTTTTAAAACCATTTAACCAGATCTAGGCAGTAAATACCAGAAATGAAACCCCGAGAAGCTGGATTTTCAGACAGTTTCAAGAAAATCAGGAATAGAGATAGTTGCATGTAGTTATCTCTGCCTCCAGCACATGCGTAGAATAAGGCTTGGACCCTTCTTATGTCTTATTCTTCCCGTTTGCCAAAAAAAAAAAATCCTAACAAATGCATGTAGATTATCATCCTTCTTGTAAAAATGTTACCTTTCCGAGTACCGTACCTGGGAATCCTGAATCAATCAGGATGGCTCCTGCAGGTGTTGAATGTCAAAAAGCTTGATAGTTACTATTAAGATCCCATGATGTCAAACCAGTTGATTAGATTTTTTTTATCAATATTAAAAGATCACGTAACAAATATGCAGTTACATATAAAGAGAGAATAGTATATATATATATATATATATTACATAAAGTCATCTTAATATAGAATGTTTTGCCTTTATTACCCCAGGGGGGCTGTACAGGGTGGTACCATTAGCAGTGTAAATTCTGTATATTTCGGGATTTTAGTTACATCTGTATTTCGACTGGTTTAAGAAACTGAGCGACCCAATCAGAAACCAGACGATTTAAAGCGCGTATGAATTATTTTATTTTAATTTCAACGCATATCCATTTTATTTGTTCTCCTAACATCACTCTAGCTTCAATAACATGTGTTCTCTTTAAAAAGGATTTGATTTATTTATTTTTTTAAAACAGGGGGATTGCTTGCCACCAAAATCAAACTTCGACAGCAATCCGAGAGGCGCAGTGTGTTACACAGCATGGCACAAACTGAGACATCTTCTAAAATGTGATTGCTCTGGCACAAGAAGCAGAAGTCTGCATATGCTGGCAAGGCCTGGAATTCAGCCAACACATTCCAGCTATACGCTAGACGAATGCATTTCTGTGCTTTCGTGAGCTAGCATTAATGAGGCAGATATCCCTACATCCAACATCACACTCCAAATCAAAGCATTGCCCACTTATATTATGCTCAGGGCCAATAGCAGAGGAAATTGCAATCAATGAACAGCAGACAAGTACATTTCAAACACACTCACACAAACACACTCACACATCCTATAAAAATGTAGGCCAGGCTGGCAGCAAATATGTTACAAATTATGGAAATAAATCACTGCACACTGGCCGAGGGGTTGCAATGCCTTACTCAGTACTATGGGGGCACCATTGGTTAAAGGGACAGAGATACTACAGACAGCATTTTAACTCACAACTTTTGAAAATATGCCTAATTTTAATTTACTAGTACCAAGGCATGCATGCACCAGCTTGAAGGTCACCACAAAGTTAGCTTTTTAGTCATCGCTATCACACCCGGATAAAACAGTTATAATCAGTTGCAAAAAGACTTTGAAAATTCATAAAAGTTGTTTTTCTTTTTTAAATAGCAAGTTTTTTTTACGGTATTTTATTTGCTTAAATTGCTTGCATTGTTATTATTTTTACTGCCCCTGTTCAGGTGACCAAACTTCTAGCAAGATTTGTTTTTTCACTTTTTTGTTACTTGTTAATTTAATTTAAAAATCCACTCCTATCACATTTTTTTTAATCCCACTATTTTGGTACTTACCCTGCATTGTAAACCACTAAGTAACCTAAATAGATTTTACCTTGGCTCCTCCCACTGTACCATAAGAATTCTAAGTGTACACCTGTATGCTTGATGGAAAAGCCTGCAGATATCAGGGGGGAGCTGGCAATGAGGGGGTGGGGTTAAGAGGGCAACTGCCCCCCCAGGCTTCTCGCTAATATTCTCTCAACGGGCTAGGGCTGTATAGCGTGTCTATGTTTGCCTGATGGCCCAACAGTTGCCAGACCTCCCCTGGCAGGTATATTTGTTATTTGAAGACTTGACTGACTGGTGCCAACACAACTTGGGCAGCTTAGTAGTAAATAAACCAGATTTATTAAACGTCTATTACATTTTGAATAAATGAAAATGTGTTCTAATATGGAGCTTTAATATGCATTAAAATGGTAGCTCATTTATGTTAGACGGATCCTTTGAACGACAAACGATTGGGCAGAAAAAGCATCAACCGCATCAAATCGTAATTCACACCAGCCTCATCTGTGTAGCTGGGAAGATTATCCAACTCTCTGTGCTAAATCTACGGTGCCACCTCCATTATAATAGGACACACTGGCATTACGGAGACGGTGCACAAACCATGACCCATACAGCTATCGGACAAGATCTACAGGTTAACTTCTGTTTAATTGAAAGGTTGCATCAAGTGTAGACATTTTCAATAGACATGTTTTAATGGAAGAATCCAAATACACTGCCTTATTGAGTCCTCTTTGCTCTGTATAGCTCTATCAGGGGAGGACATGGTGTTTAGAATCTTTGCTCTGTATAGCTCTATCAGAGGAGGACATGGTGTTTAGAATCTTTGCTCTGTATAGCTCTATCAGGGGAGAACATGGTGTTTAGAATCTTTGCTCTGTATAGCTCTATCAGGGGAGGACATGGTGTTTAGAATCTTTGCTCTGTATAGCTCTATCAGAGGAGGACATGGTGTTTAGAATCTTTGCTCTGTATAGCTCTATCAGGGGAGAACATGGTGTTTAGAATCTTTGCTCAGTATAGCTCTATCAGGTGGCAGACATGTTATCTGGGATCTTTGCTCAGTATAGCTCTATCAGGTGGCAGACATGTTATCTGGGATCTTTGCTCAGTATAGCTCTATCAGGTGGCAGACATGTTATCTGGGATCTTTGCTCAGTATAGCTCTATCAGGTGGCAGACATATCTTTGCTCTGTATAGCTCTATCAGGTGGCAGACATATAGTTTAGAATCTTGGGTAACGTAAGATCAGACCCAAGATTCTAAACAACATGTCCGCCCCCTGATAGAGCTATACAGAGCAAAGAGAGCTCTATTAGGTACTTTATTTATATTATTTCATTAAAGCATTTCGATTTAAAATGTCTACACTGGGTGCAATGTTTAATCTCCACGTAAATTCATTTTATTATTTTTGCAGACAGTTGCCCTTTAATCTGAGCAGGTTTAGACAGCACACGCCTCTCCCGCCACGCTGCCAGCTTTGCTGGCCTTCAGGAGTAACAGCACATGCTTTTTATAAAGAGCAGAGTGATGTCTTCCCCTTCCAAGCACATGCATGACAAACATGTTTACATTCCTGCCTCGCCTGCACTTTAAGTCAGAGCTCGTAACAGGATATAGGGCTTTCCTCAGGCTCCAGCCAATAAGATACACAGCATCTCCTTCCACTGCAGGAAGATTGCCCAGCAAATCAATGGTAACGATAGAGTGATGACTGCACAGTGGTGGGCACAATTATTCTTTACTTTCCCAACTTTGCCGTGGATTTAGTTTTCTCTCCCTTTCCAATAAATCCGTAGCTCACCATTAAATGGTTTCTTTGAATGAGGCAGCAGATTGGTGTGCGCCACACAGCCAATAGTGGGTGAGGAGGGAGCAGCGCCGGGCTGGAGGAGCAGCGCCAGGCTGGAGGAGCAGTGCTGGGCCGCAAAGAACTCTCTCCGTGACACGGCTGCCTGGACGTCAGTATCCGACGTCAAAAATACATCTAAACACATCTGATAGAGGCTCGCCCAGAAGATCATATAAAGGGTTTAATCACTCTTTAACTATGAACACGCATGGAAAACATATAGGGGGTTGTGTATAACTCCAAATAGTGGAGCAATATGCCTGTGCGCCTATAATTAAAGTAGCCGCCACTAGAAAGAAAACTATTTCTTGGTTGCACTGGCGCAGCCAAAGAATTAAAAAAAAAAATAAAAAAAATCGGAAGTTATAAAATGGCGCAACTGCTGTTATACATAACAAACCGCGATTGTCTCTTTTTATTCCTCTCCAGACACTTTGAAGTGCAGGAGATTTTATATTTAACCCCATAAAGTTTTTAAAACGATAAATCACTTCTGTGCTGTATCTGCTAGCATCCCCTCCATCCCAATTTGGGACCACTATGACTTCTTCCTCCAGTGTCCCAATTCTCCGACAGACCAAGCCTCCTTTTCCCCTCGCGAAGCCAGTATGGCATGTTGGGAGGTATGCACTGGGCCAGGGGTTCCCAAACTTTTAGAGATCGCACCCACCCCCAAATCAAGTTTTATCAAGTCCCAATCCTGGCCCCCAGGCCCGGTTGGCTCTTACTGATCAGTGACTTAGAGGGGGTGCAAATCGGTCTTCTACCAACTGTTTTCGGCTTTTCTGTTCTTTTCTTTGCCTGTCATTTATCCCCCTCTGTAAATCGAGGCGGGGGGGGGGGGGGGGGGGGGAGGGGAGCGGGAGTAATCCAGGTAAAGTAACAGAGGCATTGCCTTCACACTGGAAGGTGCATCTTTTGCAAGAGAGCCTAATCACCCCCAAACAGACCCCAAAGAGATACTAAAAAAAGGAGTTAAAGAGAAAATATCCAGGAGTGAGGGGGCTAGATTACCGTCTTACACACAGTAAAGCAGGTTTCATTGCACTGGTCCGTGAGGCAAGTCTCAAACAGTAATATGCTGTGTAGCAAAGAAAGGATTATATAAAAGCTGCAAAAAACAAAAAAAAAAAAGAAGCCTTTTTTTGGTTTCCTTTATACTGTATTTACTACTAGTGTGCTAGTCATGTGACCCTCCTGCTTCCTCTCCCCTCCTAGTATCTGTAGGTTCTATATACAGAGCAATTCTGAGGCTATAGGCAGTGCACAACACAGCAGAATCACGGTGGTTACCACGACGACTGCTCTATTCATTTATTTTTTCCCCGGAATGACCCTTTACACATAACCCCCACTGGAAGGGACTCAAACGCTACATTTTAAGTTATTTATGAAGATTAATTCTGGGGCAAAAGTTCTAAAAAGTGCAACAAATATATTTAATTCCATGAAGATCTGAGCAGTGATGGGCAGCGTGGAACAACAACAACTCCCATTATGCTCAGCTAGACTTTGGCTCCGCTGTGAGGAGGCTTTACAGAGCAGGTTTGATTAGTCCAGCAAAAGATAAACATACTGATGACCTGACACACTGAAAGACAAATAACACGTCTGGGAAACGTGTAAGAATTCAATAAGGCCTGAGGTACCGAGCATCTTGGTCTTGAAAGCTTGCAATCCAACGCTGTCAGCCAATAATGGCGGCTTATTAATAGAAAGTCTAGATTTTGGCTCGTGATGTGATGTGTAATGTGTAACATGTAATCCTGGGCATAAACTATAAACAGAAGCCGAGACTGACCAGCCCGGGATTCATATCCAGGTCTATAATCCCCCTGTATTCAGGGACATAAGAAAACTAAAAGAACAATTTCATTATGATCTTTGCAAAACTGTATTTCCAGACAATACCATATAGGATAACAGTCTTATTACAGATTCCTGTATCACACGGTGTACTACATATACTGACTGATCACACACACTGTGATTACTGCATAGTACATATAGATCAACAACACAGTGTCTAGTAACAGTGTATCACACCCCTCTATTGAGAGACTAGTAACAACACACACACACAGACTGGTCCCCCGGTACATTATATCCCTGCATGTATCCAGACTGGTCCCCCGGTACATTATATCCCTGCATGTATCCAGACTGGTCCCCCGGTACATTATATCCCTGCATGTATCCAGACTGGTCCCCCGGTACATTATATCCCTGCATGTATCCAGACTGGTCCCCCGGTACATTATATCCCTGCATGTATCCAGACTGGTCCCCCGGTACATTATATCCCTGGATGTATCCAGACTGGTCCCCCGGTACATTATATCCCTGCATGTATCCAGACTGGTCCCCCGGTACATTATATCCCTGCATGTATCCAGACTGGTCCCCCGGTACATTATATCCCTGCATGTATCCAGACTGGTCCCCCAGTACATTATATCCCTGCATGTATCCAGACTGGTCCCCCAGTACATTATATCCCTGCATGTATCCAGACTGGTCCCCCAGTACATTATATCCCTGCATGTATCCAGACTGGTCCCCCAGTACATTATATCCCTGCATGTATCCAGACTGGTCCCCCAGTACATTATATCACTGCATGTATCCAGACTGGTCCCCCAGTACATTATATCCCTGCATGTATCCAGACTGGTCCCCCAGTACATTATATCCCTGCATGTATCCAGACTGGTCCCCCAGTACATTATATCCCTGCATGTATCCAGACTGGTCCCCCAGTACATTATATCCCTGCATGTATCCAGACTGGTCCCCCAGTACATTATATCCCTGCATGTATCCAGACTGGTCCCCCAGTACATTATATCCCTGCATGTATCCAGACTGGTCCCCCAGTACATTATATCCCTGCATGTATCCAGACTGGTCCCCCAGTACATTATATCCCTGCATGTATCCAGACTGGTCCCCCAGTACATTATATCCCTGCATCTACAGACTAGTCACCCAGTATATTAAAGCCCTACATACATACATACATACATACATACATACATCTATATCTATATACAGTTATCTAGTATATACAAACTGGTCACACAGCATATTAAATCCCTGTATATATTATAGTTATCCAGTATATACAGACTGATCACACAGCATATTAAATCCCTGTATATATAGTTATCCAGTAAATACAGACTGATCACACAGCATAGTAAATCACTGTACATATAGTTACCCAGTATATACAGACTGATCACACAACATATTAAATCCCTGTATATATAGTTATCCAGTATAGTTATCCAGTATATAAAGACTGGTCACACAGTATATTAAATCCTTGTATATAGATTATAGTTATCCAGTATATACAGACTGATCACACCGCATGTTAAATCCCTGTATATAGATTATAGTTATCCAGTATATACAGACTGATCACACAGCATGTTAAATCCCTGTATATATAGTTTTCCAGTATAGTTATCCAGTATATACAGACTGGTCACACAGCATGTTAAATCCCTGTATATATAGTTATCCAGTATATACAGACTGGTCACACAGCATGTTAAATCCCTGTATATATAGTTATCCAGTATATATAGTTATCCAGTATATACAGACTGATCACACAGCATGTTAAATCCCTGTATATGTAGTTATCCAGTATATACAGACTGGTCACACGGCATGTTAAATCCCTGTATATATAGTTATCCAGTATATACAGACTGGTCACACAGCATGTTAAATCCCTGTATATATATAGTTATCCAGTATAGTTATCCAGTAAATACAGACTGATCACACAGCATGTTAAATCCCTGTATATATAGTTATCCAGTATAGTTATCCAGTAAATACAGACTGATCACACAGCATGTTAAATCCCTGTATATATAGTTATCCAGTATAGTTATCCAGTAAATACAGACTGATCACACAGCATGTTAAATCCCTGTATATATAGTTATCCAGTATAGTTATCCAGTAAATACAGACTGATCACACAGCATGTTAAATCCATGTATATATAGTTATCCAGTAAATACAGACTGATCACACAGCATGTTAAATTCCTGTATATATAGTTATCCAGTATATACAGACTGTTCACACAGCATGTTAAATCCCTGTATATATAGTTATCCAGTGTAGTTATCCAGTAAATACAGACTGATCACACAGCATGTTAAATCCCTGTATATATAGTTATCCAGTATATACAGACTGTTCACACAGCATGTTAAATCCCTGTATATATAGTTATCCAGTAAATACAGACTGATCACACAGCATGTTAAATCCCTGTATATATAGTTTTCCAGTATAGTTATCCAGTATATACAGACTGATCACACAGCATGTTAAATCCTTGTATATATAGTTATCCAGTATATACAGACTGTTCACACAGCATGTTAAATCCCTGTATATATAGTTATCCAGTAAATACAGACTGTTCACACAGCATGTTAAATCCCTGTATATATAGTTTTCCAGTATAGTTATCCAGTAAATACAGACTGATCACACAGCATGTTAAATCCCTGTATATATAGTTATCCAGTAAATACAGACTGATCACACAGCATGTTAAATCCCTGTATATATAGTTTTCCAGTATAGTTATCCAGTATATACAGACTGATCACACAGCATGTTAAATCCCTGTATATATAGTTATCCAGTATATACAGACTGTTCACACAGCATGTTAAATCCCTGTATATATAGTTTTCCAGTATAGTTATCCAGTATATACAGACTGATCACACAGCATGTTAAATCCCTGTATATATAGTTATCCAGTATATACAGACTGTTCACACAGCATGTTAAATCCCTGTATATATAGTTATCCAGTATATACAGACTGTTCACACAGCATGTTAAATCCCTGTATATATAGTTATCCAGTATATACAGACTGTTCACACAGCATGTTAAATCCCTGTATATATAGTTTTCCAGTATAGTTATCCAGTATATACAGACTGATCACACAGCATGTTAAATCCCTGTATATATAGTTATCCAGTATAGTTATCCAGTAAATACAGACTGATCACACAGCATGTTAAATCCCTGTATATATAGTTATCCAGTATGTACAGACCCTGCACACAGTACAGCAGTTATGATGCAATATTAGCAGAATATTAGCCCCCTGTATGGAGCAGTAACAGCCCCCCGGGCTCTGCACACTTTCCCTCCCAAACAGCCCGGCAGGGGCCACACTGCCTCCCGCTGCTGCCCGGGATGTATAGCGGTATCGAGTATCACTCACCACATGGCTGGAGGTGGAAAACACGTCTTGTTGCTGCCATCTCTGCTGCTGCTGCTGCGGATCCCTCGCAGTCTCACCCCATCTTCACCATCTTGACACTTTAAGTTTTTTTTTTTTTTTAGTAAGAGGATCAGCCAAAGCCAAGCAGCCTCCTGTATGGGGCGGAGCAGCCCTCCCCCTGCCCCTCCTCCTCCCCCCCCCAACCCCCCTCACCGCCCGGGACGGGGCACGCCTGGAACTGCTACTGCACGGGCATCACACGAGAGGGCACGCTGCCTGCTACCCACCCGGGCATCACACGAGAGGGCACGCTGCCTGCTACCCACCCGGGCATCACACGAGAGGGCACGCTGCCTGCTACCCACCCGGGCATCACACGAGAGGGCACGCTGCCTGCTACCCACCCGGGCATCACACGAGAGGGCACGCTGCCTGCTACCCACCCGGGCATCACACGAGAGGGCACGCTGCCTGCTACCCACCCGGGCATCACACGAGAGGGCACGCTGCCTGCTACCCACCCGGGCATCACACGAGAGGGCACGCTGCCTGCTACCCACCCGGACACGCTGCCTGCTACCCGGACACACTGCCTGCTACCCGGGCACAGGAGGGGGCACACTGCCTGCTACCCGGGCACAGGAGGGGGCACACTGCCTGCTACCCGGGCTCTGGAGGGGGCACACTGCCTGCTACCCGGGCACAGGAGGGGGCACACTGCCTGCTACCCGGGCACTGGAGGTGGCACACTGCCTGTTACCCGGGCACAGGAGGGGGCACACTGCATGCTACCCAGGCTCAGGAGGGGGCAAACTGTCTGCTACCCGGGCTCAGAAGGGGGCACACTGCCTGCTACCCGGGCACAGGAGGGGGCACACTGCCTGCTACCCGGGCACAGGAGGGGGCACACTGCATGCTACCCAGGCTCAGGAGGGGGCAAACTGTCTGCTACCCGGGCTCAGAAGGGGGCACACTGCCTGCTACCCGGGCGGGCACAGGAGGGGGCACACTGCCTGCTACCCGGGCGGGCACAAGAGGGGGCACACTGCCTGCTACCCGGACACAGGAGAGGGCACACTGCCTGCTACCCGGGCTCAGGAGGGACCGCACTGCCTGCTACCCGGGCACAGGCGAGGGCACACTGCCTGCTACCCACCCTGGCACACTGCCTGCTACCCGGTAACAGGAGTGAGCACACTGCCTGCTACCCGGTAACAGGAGTGAGCACACTGCCTACCTACCTGGTCACAGGAGCGAGCACACTGCCGGCCTACCTACCCAGGCACAGGACAGAGCACACTTCCTGCCTACCTACCCCGGGCACAGGAGAGGGCACTGCCTGCCTACTCGGGCACAGATTAGCAATATTAGCCCGATCGCGACACCTCTGGTGCCGCAGTTGGGCTGCCCGTGCATTTTTTTCTTATGGGGGAGAGTGATGACAGGTTACGTGACTTGTTGCTCTGACGTCAGACACACGTTGGGTCACATGACGTATCTACACTCACCGCGGTGAGCCGAACAGGCAGCATGGTAGGACATATTATGGGGTGATGGAGGTAATTTATGTGGGTTATGGGGGATGACGTGCATGGGTAGGGAGGCCTAGGGCAGCACAAAATCAAGATACAGCACACTTACCCGGGCACACTGCATACCACCCTAAGGGCACACAGCACTCCTCCCCAGGCACAAGAGAGGGCACACAGCATGCCTGCCCGGGCACAGGAGAGAGCACACCTCCCTAGGGGCACATGAGAGGGCACCCAGCACACATACCCAGGCACAGGAGAGGGCACACAGCATGCCTGCATGGGCACAGGAGAGAGCGCACACAGCACACCTCCCTAGGGGCACATGAGAGGGCACACAGCACACCTGCCTGGGGCATAAAGAAGTTGGCGCAACTGACTGGCACTTTCTGCACGCCTGCAAGGTGGCATCACTGAGAGAGCAAATGGCCCAACTTACTAACATTTTTAGGGACATCATGGAGGACACTTTGCCCTGGCAAATCCAGGGCACACAGCACGTCTGCCTGGGTACAACAGAGGGCACTTAATACTGGTAGATCCAGGGTCAATACAGACTGGCATGAGTACAGCACATTTGGAAGTAAGGTGCAGATTATACACAAGACAAAATGCACTGGGTACATCCTGCTATAGAGCAGCAGACATGGGGCTATTCACAAAAAGAGGAGTTGAAGTGAATAGCAGGTGAGTTGAAGTGAATACAGGTGAGTTGAGGTGAGATGAACATTCCATCTCACCAGCTCCGCTATACATTGTGCAGAAACAAACCTGATGAGATCACTTAGCGAGGGAACTAACCAGGTTTGTACCTGCACAATGTACACCTGCTATTCACTTCAGCTCCCCTGCTATTCACTTCAACTCACCTTTTAGTGAATAGCCCCAATAGAGATGGTTATGTATGAAAGTCAGTTCTGTGGACTAATCAGCAGGAACATTCCATTGGTTTCCATGGTGACTGCTCAGCCTTTAGAATGTTGCCCCAGAATTGGCTTAGAAATAATTCTGTCTCCAAAGATGATATAGTGGGGTACAGTTTAGTGGCACAAGCAGGACAGGCTCGCTCATCTATTGGGTCTATTTATATTTTGGGGGTTGACTTCGATTTTGAGACTCGGGGGGGACTGAATTTAACTTGGTCCCAAAGATAGATTTAATAATTTCGCCTCCTATTACTTTCCATGGGGGAGAATTGAACTTCCAAATATGACTATATGCTCTCCAGGGAACATTGTCAGGATAGCTGGGTGGCAGGAGGCCCCTATAAGTAGATATAGTATACCCCAGAGCAAAAGATAGAGAATATACCCCACATCAAAAAGGAGAAATGTCTCACATGGACTTATCTGACCGATGCAGGGGACAAAAGCGACACTATACCCACTACACCTCTCAGGGCAGCTGTTTGGAAAGGGGGGGTGAATGGAAGAGAGGGGGGGATTCAGCTGTTATGTTCTAAAACACAACATAAGAACAGGTTGCTTCAGATATCAGCCCCCCTATTGGAAAATGCTGGACTGACTCTCACTGTAGCTGCTGAAGAACCTCTTGTGCAGTATCCAGCAACGCAGCCTGATATCTTCTGCAGTAGATACAAAGAGCCCTGCAATTCATTTCCTAACTGAGAAGAAACCAGTAGTTTCCCAGGGGTTCAAATAATATTTTGGGGTTAACGGTGTAATTGCTGCAGTCCTAAGCCCCCCCCCCCCCCCCCAAGTCAATGCACCCCCCCAAGACATCCAATGAAGGAAAGCAAGGCACAGCCCAACTGATGTAACTACCCATATTGTCATTAACCCCTGCAATGTATAAGGTTTTTTTTTTAAAGGACACATGATGGCTGTTTAATAGAAAGATAGCATCTAGTGAAGGCATTTTACATAGAAATGTTTTAATGAAAGAATACAAATAAAGTACTTTATTGAACCCTCTTGGCTTGTATCGGGTGCCAGACATGTTTTCATAAGTGTGTCATATCTTCCTTCACTTGACCCAAGATGTCAGCCCCCTGATTGAGCTGTTCAAGCTGTTGTTAACTCTGCAGCAGAAAGTTCATCCGTAGCACATGACAGTTTTATACAGTATTTGCTCGATTATAAGACGACCCTGATTATAAGACGACCCTGATTATAAGACGACCCTGATTATAAGACGACCCTGATTATAAGACGACCCTGATTATAAGACGACCCCCCAAACTTTGGATAATCCATTAGGAAAAAAACTAAAAGCCTGAATATAAGACTACCCTGTAGGAAAAAAGTTCAACTTGTATATATTCATATGTAAATTGCTTTTTTAATAAAAAATTCTGATATCAAAAAATGTATTTCTAGTTTTTATTTCTTTTTATGTGCCAATGCTGCCTTTCTCTTTCCCTTGCCCTCATTTTTCTCTCTCTCCCCCCTCCCCTTGTCTGTCTCTTAACCCCCTCACTCCCCTTGTCTCTGTCTCTTAACCCCTTCCCTCCCCTTGTCTCTGTCTCTTAACCCCTTCCCTCCCCTTGTCTGTCTCTTAACCCCCTCACTCCCCTTGTCTCTGTCTCTTAACCCCTTCCCTCCCCTTGTCTGTCTCTTAACCCCCTCACTCCCCTTGTCTCTGTCTCTTAACCCCTTCCCTCCCCTTGTCTGTCTCTTAACCCCCACACTCCACTTGTCTCTGTCTCTTAACCCCTTCCCTCCCCTTGTCTGTCTCTTAACCCCCTCACTCCCCTTGTCTCTGTCTCTTAACCCCTTGTCTCTGTCTCTTAACCCCCTCCCTCCCCTTGACTCTGTCTCTGCCCCCCTCCCTCCCCCCTGTCTCTCTGTCCCCCCTGTCTCTCTGTCCCCCTCCCTCCCTCCCCCTGTCTCTCTGCCCCCCTCCCTCCCTTCCCCTTACCTTGATGCCTGGTGGCAAGTGGGGGCAGCCGGGGGATGTCTGCACGATACTTGCAGACATCCTCCATGCTGCCCAACACAGCAGTCTATTATGACGGACAGCTGTCTGTCATAATAGTCTGCTGTGTCGGGCAGCATGGAGGATGTCTGCACGTATCGTGCAGACAACCCCCAGCTGCCCGCTTTTCCCTGGTGGCTAGTGGGGCAGCAGAGGATGTCTGCGCGATGATCGCAGACCTCCAATGCTGCCGCCCGGCACGCTCGCCGGGACTTCTGTGACGAAAGCGGAAGTATCCGGCTTCTTCACAGAAGCCCCGGAGGTCGTGCCGGGCGGAAGCAGGGGAGTCTGCGCTCGTTGCGCAGACATCCCCTGCTGCTAGAGAGGGGGATCCAGGTCCCCTGTAGCTCTGCTGGGGACCTGGATCCATGTCTTATAATCTGACCTCAATTTGAGGTCAGATTATAAGAAGACCTCGATTATAAGACGAGGGGTAGTTTTCTCAGATTTTTTTTTTCTGAAAAAAACCTTGTCTTATAATCGAGCAAATACGGTAATAGGATCTCCTCAATAAAGGGAATTTCAGGGAACTGAGACGGGAATTTCAAACGTAAGACCAAAGTAGCAAACTAGGGAACATTCTCCCATTCATTTGCACTGGAGAATTTGTCTAACTCGGCAATTGGCAATAGCCTGCAATTCTTTATTGCGTAGACCCTAATGTCAATGATTGCACTGGGTATCTCTGAGCCCCCACCCCTCAAGACCCTGGTGGATGCTAATTTTTTGGTTGAGCTGAAGTAAGTCTGGAAAACATAATTGTTAAAGTAACACATTGCAAAAACTTTTTTTTTTTAAATGGAACAAATAAACTCATATTCATTTATAAAGTGTCACTTTAATATGCATTTTTAGCCAGTGTTTCTCTGAGTGGAGTAATAATTAAAAACAATAAGCATTTGTAGCCTTAATCCCATCTTCTTTGACACGATGGCTAAATATTGCTCTGTCCATTTACAAGTTGGTCGCCTAGCACTGCACCCATTATTCATTGTACTTCAATTGGTACATATATCAGTGACCTTAGACACACACCTGCCTTCCCTGCCATACAGTAAGTTGAGATATGATGATTTCACATGAGCTGTTACCTCTCTAGGCTCTGTGATATCCACATAGCATCCCATCAATACTCCCACTGGTACTGATTATAATCCACCAACCTAGTGTACTGATAGACATACACCTAGTGTACTGATAGACATACACCTAGTGTACTGATAGACATACACCCTGTGTAATATAGACATACACCCTGTGTGATATAGACATACACCTAGTGTACTGATAGACATACAACCTGTGTAATATAGACATACACCCTGTGTGATATAGACATACACCTAATGTACTGATAGACATACACCCTGTGTAATATAGATATACACCTAGTGTACTGATAGACATAAACCCCGTGTAATATAGATATACACCTAGTGTACTGATTGATAGACATACAACCTGTGTAATATAGACATACAACCTGTGTAATATAGACATACACCTAGTGTACTGATAGACATACACCTAGTGTACTGATAGACATACACCCTGTGTGATATAGACATACACCCTGTGTAATATAGACATACACCTAGTGTACCGATAGACATACGCCCTGTGTAATATAGACATACACCTAGTGTACTGATAGACATACAACCTGTGTAATATAGACATACACCTAGTGTACTGATAGACATACAACCTGTGTAATATAGACATACACCCTGTGTGATATAGACATACACCTAATGTACTGATAGACATACACCCTGTGTAATATAGACATACACCCTGTGTAATATAGACATACACCAAGTGTACTGATAGACATACAACCTGTGTAATATAGACATACACCTAGTGTACTGATAGACATACAACCTGTGTAATATAGACATACACCTAGTGTACTGATAGACATACACCCTGTGTAATATAGACATACACCCTGTGTGATATAGACATTCACCCTGTGTAATATAGACATACACCCTGTGTGATATAGACATACACCCTGTGTGATATAGACATACACCCTGTGTAATATAGACATACACCCTGTGTAATATAGACATACACCTAGTGTACTGATAGACATACAACCTGTGTAATATAGACATACACCCTGTGTAATATAGACATACACCCTGTGTGATATAGACATACACCAAGTGTACTGATAGACATACACCCTGTGTGATATAGACATACACCCTGTGTAATATAGACATACACCTAATGTACTGATAGACATACAACCTGTGTAATATAGACATACACCCTGTGTAATATAGACATTCACCCTGTGTAATATAGACATACACCTAGTGTACTGATAGACATACAACCTGTGTAATATAGACATACACCTAGTGTACTGATAGACATACAACCTGTGTAATATAGACATACACCCTGTGTGATATAGACATACACCTAATGTACTGATAGACATACACCCTGTGTAATATAGACATACACCCTGTGTAATATAGACATTCACCCTGTGTAATATAGACATACACCTAGTGTACTGATAGACATACAACCTGTGTAATATAGACATACACCCTGTGTGATATAGACATACACCTAATGTACTGATAGACATACACCTTGTGTAATATAGACATACACCCTGTGTAATATAGACATACACCAAGTGTACTGATAGACATACAACCTGTGTAATATAGACATACACCTAGTGTACTGATAGACATACAACCTGTGTAATATAGACATACACCCTGTGTAATATAGACATACACCTAATGTACTGATAGACATAAACCCTGTGTAATATAGACATACACCCTGTGTAATATAGACATACACCTAGTGTACTGATAGACATACAACCTGTGTAATATAGACATACACATAGTGTACTGATAGACATACAACCTGTGTAATATAGATATACACCTAGTGTACTGATAGACATACAACCTGTGTAATATAGACATACACCCTGTGTGATATAGACATACACCTAATGTACTGATGGACATACACCCTGTGTAATATAGATATACACCTAGTGTACTGATAGACATAAACCCCGTGTAATATAGATATACACCTAGTGTACTGATTGATAGACATACACCCTGTGTAATATAGATATACACCTAGTGTACTGATAGACATAAACCCCGTGTAATATAGATATACACCTAGTGTACTGATAGACATACAACCTGTGTAATATAGACATACACCCTGTGTAATATAGACATACGCCCTGTGTGATATAGACATACACCTAGTGTACTGATAGACATACAACCTGTGTAATATAGACATACACCCTGTGTGATATAGACATACACCTAGTGTACTGATAGACATACGCCCTGTGTAATATAGACATACACCTAGTGTACTGATAGACATACAACCTGTGTAATATAGACATACACCTAGTGTACTGATAGACATACAACCTGTGTAATATAGACATACACCTAGTGTACTGATAGACATACAACCTGTGTAATATAGACATTCACCCTGTGTGATATAGACATACACCTAATGTACTGATAGACATACACCCTGTGTAATATAGATATACACCTAGTGTACTGATAGACATACACCCTGTGTAATATAGATATACACCTAGTGTACTGATTGATAGACATACAACCTGTGTAATATAGACATACACCTAGTGTACTGATAGACATACACCCTGTGTAATATAGACATACACCCTGTGTAATATAGACATACACCCTGTGTAATATAGACATACACCTAGTGTACTGATAGACATACACCCTGTGTAATATAGACATACACCCTGTGTGATATAGACATACACCTAGTGTACTGATAGACATACAACCTGTGTAATATAGACATACACCTAGTGTACTGATAGACATACACCCTGTGTAATATAGACATACACCCTGTGTGATATAGACATACACCTAATGTACTGATAGACATACACCCTGTGTAATATAGATATACACCTAGTGTACTGATAGACATAAACCCCGTGTAATATAGATATACACCTAGTGTACTGATTGATAGACATACAACCTGTGTAATATAGACATACAACCTGTGTAATATAGACATACACCTAGTGTACTGATAGACATACACCTAGTGTACTGATAGACATACACCCTGTGTGATATAGACATACACCCTGTGTAATATAGACATACACCTAGTGTACCGATAGACATACGCCCTGTGTAATATAGACATACACCTAGTGTACTGATAGACATACAACCTGTGTAATATAGACATACACCTAGTGTACTGATAGACATACAACCTGTGTAATATAGACATACACCCTGTGTGATATAGACATACACCTAATGTACTGATAGACATACACCCTGTGTAATATAGACATACACCCTGTGTAATATAGACATACACCAAGTGTACTGATAGACATACAACCTGTGTAATATAGACATACACCTAGTGTACTGATAGACATACAACCTGTGTAATATAGACATACACCTAGTGTACTGATAGACATACACCCTGTGTAATATAGACATACACCATGTGTGATATAGACATTCACCCTGTGTAATATAGACATACACCCTGTGTGATATAGACATACACCCTGTGTGATATAGACATACACCCTGTGTAATATAGACATACACCTAGTGTACTGATAGACATACAACCTGTGTAATATAGACATACACCCTGTGTAATATAGACATACACCCTGTGTGATATAGACATACACCAAGTGTACTGATAGACATACACCCTGTGTGATATAGACATACACCCTGTGTAATATAGACATACACCCTGTGTGATATAGACATACACCAAGTGTACTGATAGACATACACCCTGTGTGATATAGACATACACCTAGTGTACTGATAGACATACAACCTGTGTAATATAGACATACACCTAGTGTACTGATAGACATACACCCTGTGTGATATAGACATACACCCTGTGTGATATAGACATTCACCCTGTGTAATATAGACATACACCTAGTGTACCGATAGACATACACCCTGTGTGATATAGACATACACCCTGTGTGATATAGACATACACCTAATGTACTGATAGACATACAACCTGTGTAATATAGACATACACCCTGTGTAATATAGACATTCACCCTGTGTAATATAGACATACACCTAGTGTACTGATAGACATACAACCTGTGTAATATAGACATACACCTAGTGTACTGATAGACATACAACCTGTGTAATATAGACATACACCCTGTGTGATATAGACATACACCTAATGTACTGATAGACATACACCCTGTGTAATATAGACATACACCCTGTGTAATATAGACATTCACCCTGTGTAATATAGACATACACCTAGTGTACTGATAGACATACAACCTGTGTAATATAGACATACACCCTGTGTGATATAGACATACACCTAATGTACTGATAGACATACACCTTGTGTAATATAGACATACACCCTGTGTAATATAGACATACACCAAGTGTACTGATAGACATACAACCTGTGTAATATAGACATACACCTAGTGTACTGATAGACATACACCCTGTGTAATATAGACATACACCCTGTGTGATATAGACATTCACCCTGTGTAATATAGACATACACCCTGTGTGATATAGACATACACCCTGTGTGATATAGACATACACCCTGTGTAATATAGACATACACCCTGTGTAATATAGACATACACCTAGTGTACTGATAGACATACAACCTGTGTAATATAGACATACACCCTGTGTAATATAGACATACACCCTGTGTGATATAGACATACACCAAGTGTACTGATAGACATACACCCTGTGTGATATAGACATACACCCTGTGTAATATAGACATACACCCTGTGTGATATAGACATACACCAAGTGTACTGATAGACATACACCCTGTGTGATATAGACATACACCTAGTGTACTGATAGACATACAACCTGTGTAATATAGACATACACCTAGTGTACTGATAGACATACACCCTGTGTGATATAGACATACACCCTGTGTGATATAGACATTCACCCTGTGTAATATAGACATACACCTAGTGTACCGATAGACATACACCCTGTGTGATATAGACATACACCCTGTGTGATATAGACATACACCTAATGTACTGATAGACATACAACCTGTGTAATATAGACATACACCCTGTGTAATATAGACATTCACCCTGTGTAATATAGACATACACCTAGTGTACTGATAGACATACAACCTGTGTAATATAGACATACACCTAGTGTACTGATAGACATACAACCTGTGTAATATAGACATACACCCTGTGTGATATAGACATACACCTAATGTACTGATAGACATACACCCTGTGTAATATAGACATACACCCTGTGTAATATAGACATTCACCCTGTGTAATATAGACATACACCTAGTGTACTGATAGACATACAACCTGTGTAATATAGACATACACCCTGTGTGATATAGACATACACCTAATGTACTGATAGACATACACCTTGTGTAATATAGACATACACCCTGTGTAATATAGACATACACCAAGTGTACTGATAGACATACAACCTGTGTAATATAGACATACACCTAGTGTACTGATAGACATACAACCTGTGTAATATAGACATACACCCTGTGTAATATAGACATACACCTAATGTACTGATAGACATAAACCCTGTGTAATATAGACATACACCCTGTGTAATATAGACATACACCTAGTGTACTGATAGACATACAACCTGTGTAATATAGACATACACATAGTGTACTGATAGACATACAACCTGTGTAATATAGATATACACCTAGTGTACTGATAGACATACAACCTGTGTAATATAGACATACACCCTGTGTGATATAGACATACACCTAATGTACTGATGGACATACACCCTGTGTAATATAGATATACACCTAGTGTACTGATAGACATAAACCCCGTGTAATATAGATATACACCTAGTGTACTGATTGATAGACATACACCCTGTGTAATATAGATATACACCTAGTGTACTGATAGACATAAACCCCGTGTAATATAGATATACACCTAGTGTACTGATAGACATACAACCTGTGTAATATAGACATACACCCTGTGTAATATAGACATACGCCCTGTGTGATATAGACATACACCTAGTGTACTGATAGACATACAACCTGTGTAATATAGACATACACCCTGTGTGATATAGACATACACCTAGTGTACTGATAGACATACGCCCTGTGTAATATAGACATACACCTAGTGTACTGATAGACATACAACCTGTGTAATATAGACATACACCTAGTGTACTGATAGACATACAACCTGTGTAATATAGACATACACCTAGTGTACTGATAGACATACAACCTGTGTAATATAGACATTCACCCTGTGTGATATAGACATACACCTAATGTACTGATAGACATACACCCTGTGTAATATAGATATACACCTAGTGTACTGATAGACATACACCCTGTGTAATATAGATATACACCTAGTGTACTGATTGATAGACATACAACCTGTGTAATATAGACATACACCTAGTGTACTGATAGACATACACCCTGTGTAATATAGACATACACCCTGTGTAATATAGACATACACCCTGTGTAATATAGACATACACCTAGTGTACTGATAGACATACACCCTGTGTAATATAGACATACACCCTGTGTGATATAGACATACACCTAGTGTACTGATAGACATACAACCTGTGTAATATAGACATACACCTAGTGTACTGATAGACATACACCCTGTGTAATATAGACATACACCCTGTGTGATATAGACATACACCTAATGTACTGATAGACATACACCCTGTGTAATATAGATATACACCTAGTGTACTGATAGACATAAACCCCGTGTAATATAGATATACACCTAGTGTACTGATTGATAGACATACAACCTGTGTAATATAGACATACAACCTGTGTAATATAGACATACACCTAGTGTACTGATAGACATACACCTAGTGTACTGATAGACATACACCCTGTGTGATATAGACATACACCCTGTGTAATATAGACATACACCTAGTGTACCGATAGACATACGCCCTGTGTAATATAGACATACACCTAGTGTACTGATAGACATACAACCTGTGTAATATAGACATACACCTAGTGTACTGATAGACATACAACCTGTGTAATATAGACATACACCCTGTGTGATATAGACATACACCTAATGTACTGATAGACATACACCCTGTGTAATATAGACATACACCCTGTGTAATATAGACATACACCAAGTGTACTGATAGACATACAACCTGTGTAATATAGACATACACCTAGTGTACTGATAGACATACAACCTGTGTAATATAGACATACACCTAGTGTACTGATAGACATACACCCTGTGTAATATAGACATACACCATGTGTGATATAGACATTCACCCTGTGTAATATAGACATACACCCTGTGTGATATAGACATACACCCTGTGTGATATAGACATACACCCTGTGTAATATAGACATACACCTAGTGTACTGATAGACATACAACCTGTGTAATATAGACATACACCCTGTGTAATATAGACATACACCCTGTGTGATATAGACATACACCAAGTGTACTGATAGACATACACCCTGTGTGATATAGACATACACCCTGTGTAATATAGACATACACCCTGTGTGATATAGACATACACCAAGTGTACTGATAGACATACACCCTGTGTGATATAGACATACACCTAGTGTACTGATAGACATACAACCTGTGTAATATAGACATACACCTAGTGTACTGATAGACATACACCCTGTGTGATATAGACATACACCCTGTGTGATATAGACATTCACCCTGTGTAATATAGACATACACCTAGTGTACCGATAGACATACACCCTGTGTGATATAGACATACACCCTGTGTGATATAGACATACACCTATTGTACTGATAGACATACAACCTGTGTAATATAGACATACACCCTGTGTAATATAGACATTCACCCTGTGTAATATAGACATACACCTAGTGTACTGATAGACATACAACCTGTGTAATATAGACATACACCTAGTGTACTGATAGACATACAACCTGTGTAATATAGACATACACCCTGTGTGATATAGACATACACCTAATGTACTGATAGACATACACCCTGTGTAATATAGACATACACCCTGTGTAATATAGACATTCACCCTGTGTAATATAGACATACACCTAGTGTACTGATAGACATACAACCTGTGTAATATAGACATACACCCTGTGTGATATAGACATACACCTAATGTACTGATAGACATACACCTTGTGTAATATAGACATACACCCTGTGTAATATAGACATACACCAAGTGTACTGATAGACATACAACCTGTGTAATATAGACATACACCTAGTGTACTGATAGACATACAACCTGTGTAATATAGACATACACCCTGTGTAATATAGACATACACCTAATGTACTGATAGACATAAACCCTGTGTAATATAGACATACACCCTGTGTAATATAGACATACACCTAGTGTACTGATAGACATACAACCTGTGTAATATAGACATACACCTAGTGTACTGATAGACATACAACCTGTGTAATATAGATATACACCTAGTGTACTGATAGACATACAACCTGTGTAATATAGACATACACCCTGTGTGATATAGACATACACCTAATGTACTGATAGACATACACCCTTTGTAATATAGACATACACCTAGTGTACTGATAGACATACAACCTGTGTAATATAGACATACACCTAGTGTACTGATAGACATACAACCTGTGTAATATAGACATACACCCTGTGTAATATAGACATACGCCTAATGTACTGATAGACATACACCCTGTGTAATATAGACATACACCCTGTGTGATATAGACATACACCCTGTGTAATATAGACATACACCTAGTGTACTGATAGACATACACCCTGTGTAATATAGACATACACCTAGTGTACTGATAGACATACAACCTGTGTAATATAGACATACACCTAGTGTACTGATAGACATACACCCTGTGTAATATAGACATTCACCCTGTGTGATATAGACATACACCCTGTGTAATATAGACATACACCCTGTGTGATATAGACATACACCCTGTGTGATATAGACATACACCCTGTGTAATATAGACATACACCCTGTGTGATATAGACATACAACCTGTGTAATATAGACATACACCTAGTGTACTGATAGACATACACCCTGTGTGATATAGACATATACCCTGTGTGATATAGACATACACCTAGTGTACTGATAGACATACAACCTGTGTAATATAGATATACACCTAGTGTACTGATAGACATAAACCCCGTGTAATATAGACATACACCCTGTGTAATATAGACATACACCCTGTGTAATATAGACATACACCCTGTGTGATATAGACATACACCTAGTGTACTGATAGACATACACCCTGTGTGATATAGACATACACCCTGTGTGATATAGACATACACCCTGTGTAATATAGACATACACCTAGTGTACTGATAGACATACACCCTGTGTAATATAGACATACACCCTGTGTGATATAGACATACACCTAGTGTACCGATAGACATACACCCTGTGTGATATAGACATACACCCTGTGTAATATAGACATACACCCTTTGTGATATAGACATACACCTAGTGTACTGATAGACATACACCCTGTGTATTATAGACATACACCCTGTGTAATATAGACATACACCCTTTGTGATATAGACATACACCTAGTGTACTGATAGACATACACCCTGTGTAATATAGACATACACCCTGTGTGATATAGACATACACCCTGTGTGATGATATGAAACTGGATAGAGACCAATATGCAGGGCAACAATATATATTCAGGTATAAACGTAATACATAACTATACCACTTGTAATCCACAGTGGCAAGGTTGCCTGGAGGAAGATGCACACTTGTAATCCACACTGCAGGGGTGATTTGGAGAATAACGAGGATAACGATGGTTACAGGAAAACAGATAATCTTCAGCACGAGTAAACAGTCCGAGATCAGGGGCAATAGAGAGACAGCGTAACGATAAACAAGCCAGGGTCAGAACCAGAGAAATGAGCAAAACGGTAGACAGTCCGGAATCAGGGGCACAGGCAGACAGAGAGTAGTCAGGAAAATCCAAGGGTCAGCAACGATAATCAGGAATAGTAAACGCTAGGCTTCAGAAAACACGAGAATCACCAAGCACTGCTTGTCTGGTGATTCTGCCTTTTAAATCCTCCCGCGCCTCGCGGGTATGCGACGGCGTGATGTCATCAGGCGCGCGCCTCTGTGTAGAAGGATAGACTAGCGGTGTGAACGCGCTAGCCAGCGCGTGAGATGGATCCTGGCTGCAATACAAGGGGGTGTACTCAGGAGAGTTGCTGCGGGGAAGATCCTGACAGTTCCCCCTCCCAAGGCGAGACCCCCGGGCTCGCCACCGGCCAGGGCGATCAGGATGACGAGCATGAAAAGCTTGAACCAATTCGTCGGCGTGAACTAAGTTGGCCGGTTCCCAAGATCTGTCGGCTGAGCCATAGCCTTTCCAATGGACGAGGTACTGAAGCCGGCCACGATAAAGACGAGAATCCAACACCTCCTCAACCTCGTATTCTTCGACCCCATCTACCAGAACAGGAGCAGGAGGAGACACCGTTCTTTCTGGGAAGGAATTGTCTACCCAAGGTTTGAGCAGAGATACGTGGAACACTGGATGCACCTTCATAGAGGGGGGTAAACAAAGCCTCATGGCCAAAGGAGAGATGATCTTAGTGATGGGGAATGGACCAATGAATCTGGGACCCAATTTCTTCGTGGGACAAGAGAGTTTCAGGTGTTTAGTGGACAACCATACTTTGTCACCAGGTTTGTATAACGGAGCGTCGGATCGGTGACGGTCAGCAAAGTTCTTGTACCTTTGTTGAGATTGGAGAAGGGTATTACGTAGTAGAGAATATGTGCGGGTGATATTACGAACATGTATGGAGACAGAGGGAACGGTGCTGGAGATGGGTGCTCCAGGAAGCATGGAGGGGTGAAAGCCATAGTTCACAAAGAACGGTGATCTCCTAGTAGAGCTGTGGATGTGGTTATTATAAGCAAACTCAGCCAGGGGTAAATAAGTACTCCAATCATCCTGGAGGTGTGTGGTGAAACACCTCAAGTATTGCTCTAGAGTCTGGTTGGTTCGTTCCGTCTGACCGTTACTTTGGGGATGAAATGCTGTAGAGAGAGAACGGTGAATATGTAATTCGGCACAGAAGGCTTTCCAAAAATGAGATGTAAATTGGGTCCCTCGGTCGGAAACTATGTTCTCAGGTAGACCATGTAATTTAAAAACTTCACGTAAAAAGAGATCAGCGGTCTCTGTAGCCGAAGGTAGATGAGTGTAGGGTATAAAGTGTGCCATCTTGGTAAAACGGTCCACAACCACCATTAACGTGTTGTATTGTTGAGATAGGGGTAAATCCGTAATAAAATCCATGGACACTTCACTCCAAGGTCTTGTAGGTATGGACAACGGTTGGAGAAGACCCGAAGGTTTGTGATGGCTTTCTTTAGCACGAGCGCAGGTGTCGCAACTTGAAACAAACCTTCTTACCTCGTCTCGTAGTGTAGGCCACCAAAATGTTCGTGAAATGAGATCTTTGGTTTGACGAATGCCACCGTGCCCTGCTGTTGGGGAGTCGTGGAAGAACTGCAAAATCTGTAGACGAGCTTCGGGAGGTACATACACTTTATCTTGATAAAAGAATAATCCTTGTTGGTGTGTCAATCGTTCAGGATTGGGTACATCGGGACTTGAAGAATGGGTACGAATGGTATCCCATATAGATTGTGTGGCATTTAAGAAATGTTCCGACTGGAGTATAGTACTTGATCTCTCTTCATGAATATCTTCGGGATTGGACATACGTGATAGAGCATCTGCCTTGAGATTGCGGGAACCTGGACGGTACGTGATATGTAGTTGGAAACGCGTGAAGAAGAGTGCCCATCTCGCCTGTCTCGGTTGTAATCTCTTAGCAGTACGCAAATATTCGAGATTTTTATGATCTGTAAAGACGGTTATCGGGAAAAGCGCACCTTCTAGCAAATGTCGCCACTCCTCCAATGCGAGTTTGATCGCTAGTAATTCTCTCTCACCAACATTGTAATTTCTCTCTGCAGGTGATAGTGTTCTGGAGAAAAAGGCGACGGGATGCAATTGTTCATCTTCTTTATGACGTTGGGAAAGAATTGCCCCCACTGCAGTATCAGAAGCGTCTACTTCCAGCGTGAAGGCTCTTGTCGGATCCGGGAGAATTAAAATTGGAGCTGTGGTAAATCGAACCTTCAAGGAATTGAAAGCCTCTTGTGCTGTATTATTCCAAAAGAATGATCTGTTTTTAGAAGTTAAGGCAGTAATGGGTTGTATGACCTTAGAAAAGTTCCTGATAAATTTCCTATAGAAATTTGCAAAGCCCACGAATCTCTGTACACTTTTCCTATTAGTGGGTGTGGGCCATTCTTGAATAGCATTGATCTTTTTTTGGGTCCATCTGAATGTTGTTCGGTGATAAAATAAAACCCAAAAACTCAACTGATCTTGTCTCAAATTTGCATTTCTCCAATTTTGCATATAGTTGGTGTTGTCTCAGACGTGCAAGGACAGTGCGGACATGTTCTCTGTGTTTCTCCAGTGATGAGGAGTAAATGAGTATATCATCAAGGTAGATGACAACGAAACGGTCCAGGATGTCACGGAAAATATCATTAACGAAATGTTGGAAGGTGGCTGGTGCGTTACACAGTCCAAATGGCATTACCTTATATTCAAAGTGTCCATAACGTGATCGGAAGGCGGTTTTCCATTCGTCTCCCTCTCTAATTCGTACCAAGTTATATGCACCTCGAAGATCAATCTTTGTGAAGACTTGAGCTGAACGGAGGTGGTCCAAGAGTTCTGAAATAAGAGGTAGAGGATAACGATTTTTTGTGGTAATATTATTGAGTTCCCGGTAGTCAATACATGGTCGTAATCCACCGTCTTTTTTCTTGACGAAGAAAATGCCAGCCCCAGCAGGTGAAGTGGATGGTTGTATAAAACCTTTGGCTAGATTTTCTTCTATGTAGTCTTTTAATGAGGTGAGTTCAGGTTCGGCGAGGGGGTAAATTCTTCCAAAAGGAATGGGTGCTCCGGGAAGAAGATCGATGGGACAATCATAATCTCTGTGAGGAGGGAGTACATCTGCCTTTTTCTTCTCAAATACGTCGTGGTACTGTGTGTAAGCTGAGGGTAACGTAGAGGAGGAATCTGGTTCTGTAATAAAACATAAAGTACCCTTGTCCAGACATGTGTCGGTACAGTGTTCAGAAGTAAACGCCAAGGTACCTGTTCCCCAATTTATAACGGGATTATGTAACCGGAGCCATGGAAGCCCTAGAATGAGGGAGAAGATAGGTGCTGGTACAATATCAAACTGGATGAGCTCTTGATGTCCTTCGCCGATAGTCATGACTAAGGGGATGGTTTCGTGAGTGACCGGACCTGTCTTCAACGGGCTACCGTCTACGAGCTGGATATGCATTGGCGACTTCTTACGATGGGTAGGAATTGCGATGGCTTTGGCGAGATCGGTGTCGATAAAACACCCACTGGCTCCGGAATCCACCATCGCCATCAGGGAAATAGGGCCTTTAGTCCACTGTAGGGAGAGAGGGATGGAAAGATGAGGAGTCTTATCGGGAGACGTTACTGTGTTTCTTGCAGTAGGAAAAGAGGTGATCTTACCATTAGTAGATCGTCTGCGGGCCCGGCATTCTTTGTACATATGGCCTGATTTACCGCAGTATAGGCAGAGATTTTGACTCCTACGTCTGGCTTTTTCCTCGGCAGAGAGGGGACCTCGAACTAATCCGATCTGCATGGGTTCATCGGTGCCTTGGGGTGTAGGGGTTCTGGTCTCGTAATGGTAGGGACTGTAAGCAGCTCCTGTAGATGGAGTATTGTTAGTACGTTCCGCTTTTCGTTCCCGTAGTCTGCGGTCTATCTGAGTGACGATACGAGTAAGATCATCCAAGGAGGAGGGTATACCAACTCGTGCCAATTCGTCTTTAAGACCATCAGAAAGTCCTAAACGGAACTGATCCAGTAGTGCTGATTCATTCCAAGTCGTTTCCAAAGCGATCCTGCGGAATTCGGTAATATACTCCTCTACTGGTCTACGGCCTTGTCTAAGAGAGCGAATAGCACTTGTGGCCGAGGTAACTCTAAAAGGATCCTCATATAAGGAGTCCAGAGCTTGTCGGAAGGACCCCCAGGTGTCGAGGACTGAACTATTGGTGTGAAGGAGGTGGTGAGCCCATAATTGGGGTTCCTCTGTGAGAAGGGAAATCACGGTATGTATCTTCACGTAGTCAGATGCGTAGGTTCGTGGACGGAGATTAAATAGAATTTGACACGAAGTGATGAAGGTACGGTACTTCTTTCTATCTCCAGTGAATTTCTCAGGTAATACCACTTGTGGTTCGAGAGCGGTAGCTCCTTCCAGTAATATGGGAGCCGGAGGAGGTGCATGAACCCCTACTGCAGGTTCGGGGGCATTACCTGGATGGGTCTGTAAATGTTGTACCTGTTGTTGCAGGTGGGCTTGGCCTGTTTGTAGGTCTTGCACTGACTGATTCAGTGTAACCAATTGCTGAGTGAGAGCAGCAATAGCCTCCGTAAGTCCTGCGGTCTCCATGAAGAAATGGCTTGGTGATTATGTGATGATATGAAACTGGATAGAGACCAATATGCAGGGCAACAATATATATTCAGGTATAAACGTAATACATAACTATACCACTTGTAATCCACAGTGGCAAGGTTGCCTGGAGGAAGATGCACACTTGTAATCCACACTGCAGGGGTGATTTGGAGAATAACGAGGATAACGATGGTTACAGGAAAACAGATAATCTTCAGCACGAGTAAACAGTCCGAGATCAGGGGCAATAGAGAGACAGCGTAACGATAAACAAGCCAGGGTCAGAACCAGAGAAATGAGCAAAACGGTAGACAGTCCGGAATCAGGGGCACAGGCAGACAGAGAGTAGTCAGGAAAATCCAAGGGTCAGCAACGATAATCAGGAATAGTAAACGCTAGGCTTCAGAAAACACGAGAATCACCAAGCACTGCTTGTCTGGTGATTCTGCCTTTTAAATCCTCCCGCGCCTCGCGGGTACGCGACGGGCGTGATGTCATCAGGCGCGCGCCTCTGTGTAGAAGGATAGACTAGCGGTGTGAACGCGCTAGCCAGCGCGTGAGATGGATCCTGGCTGCAATACAAGGGGGTGTACTCAGGAGAGTTGCTGCGGGGAAGATCCTGACACCCTGTGTAATATAGACATACACCCTGTGTGATATAGACATACACCTAGTGTACTGATAGACATACAACCTGTGTAATATAGACATACACCTAGTTTACTGATAGACATACACCCTGTGTAATATAGACATACACCCTGTGTGATATAGACATACACCTAATGTACTGATAGACATACAACCTGTGTAATATAGACATACACCCTGTGTGATATAGACATACACCCTGTGTAATATAGACATACACCCTGTGTGATATAGACATACACCTAGTGTACTGATAGACATACAACCTGTGTAATATAGACATACACCTAGTGTACTGATAGACATACAACCTGTGTAATATAGACATACACCCTGCGTGATATAGACATACACCTAATGTACTGATAGACATACAACCTGTGTAATATAGACATACACCCTGTGTGATATAGACATACACCCTGTGTGATATAGACATACACCCTGTGTGATATAGACATACACCCTGTGTGATATAGACATACACCCTGTGTGATATAGACATACACCTAGTGTACTGATAGACATACACCCTGTGTAATATAGACATACACCTAGTGTACTGATAGATATACACCCTGTGTAATATAGACATATACCCTGTGTGATATAGACATACACCCTGTGTGATATAGACATACACCCTGTGTGATATAGACATACACCCTGTGTGATATAGACATACACCTAGTGTACTGATAGACATACACCCTGTGTAATATAGACATACACCTAGTGTACTGATAGACATACACCCTGTGTAATATAGACATACACCCTGTGTGATATAGACATACACCCTGTGTGATATAGACATACACCTAGTGTACTGATAGACATACACCCTGTGTAATATAGACATACACCCTGTGTAATATAGACATACACCCTGTGTGATATAGACATACACCCTGTGTAATATAGACATACACCTAGTGTACTGATAGACATACACCCTGTGTAATATAGACATACACCCTGTGTGATATAGACATACAACCTGTGTAATATAGACATACAACCTGTGTAATATAGACATACACCTAGTGTACTGATAGACATACACCCTGTGTAATATAGACATACACCTAGTGTACTGATAGACATACAACCTGTGTAATATAGACATACACCCTGTGTGATATAGACATACACCTAGCGTACTGATAGACATACACCCTGTGTAATATAGACATACACCCTGTGTGATATAGACATACACCCTGTGTAATATAGACATTCACCCTGTGTGATATAGACATACACCCTGTGTAATATAGACATACACCCTGTGTAATATAGACATACACCCTGTGTAATATAGACATTCACCCTGTGTAATATAGACATACAACCTGTGTAATATAGACATACGCCCTGTGTGATATAGACATATACCCTGTGTGATATAGACATACACCCTGTGTGATATAGACATACAACCTGTGTAATATAGACATACACCCTGTGTAATATAGACATACACCCTGTGTGATATAGACATACACCCTGTGTGATATAGACATACACCTAGTGTACCGATAGACATACACCCTGTGTGATATAGACATACACCCTGTGTGATATAGACATACACCCTGTGTAATATAGACATTCACCCTGTGTAATATAGACATACACCCTGTGTGATATAGACATACACCCTGTGTAATATAGACATACACCCTGTGTGATATAGACATACACCCTGTGTGATATAGACATACACCTAGTGTACTGATAGACATACACCCTGTGTAATATAGACATACACCCTGTGTGATATAGACATACACCCTGTGTGATATAGACATTCACCCTGTGTGATATAGACATTCACCCTGTGTGATATAGACATACACCCTGTGTGATATAGACATACACCCTGTGTGATATAGACATACACCCTGTGTGATATAGACATTCACCCTGTGTAATATAGACATACACCCTGTGTGATATAGACATACACCCTGTGTGATATAGACATACACCCTGTGTGATATAGACATACACCCTGTGTAATATAGACATACACCCTGTGTGATATAGACATACACCCTGTGTGATATAGACATACACCCTGTGTGATATAGACATACACCTAGTGTACTGATAGACATACACCCTGTGTAATATAGACATACACCTAGTGTACTGATAGACATACACCCTGTGTAATATAGACATATACCCTGTGTGATATAGACATACACCCTGTGTGATATAGACATACACCCTGTGTGATATAGACATACACCCTGTGTGATATAGACATACACCCTGTGTGATATAGACATACACCCTGTGTGATATAGACATACACCCTGTGTGATATAGACATACACCCTGTGTTATATAGACATACACCTAGTGTACTGATAGACATACACCCTGTGTAATATAGACATACACCTAGTGTACGGATAGACATACACCCTGTGTAATATAGACATACACCCTGTGTGATATAGACATACACCCTGTGTGATATAGACATACACCCTGTGTGATATAGACATACACCTAGTTTACTGATAGACATACACCCTGTGTAATATAGACATACACCCTGTGTAATATAGACATACACCCTGTGTGATATAGACATACACCCTGTGTAATATAGACATACACCTAGTGTACTGATAGACATACACCCTGTGTAATATAGACATACACCCTGTGTGATATAGACATACAACCTGTGTAATATAGACATACAACCTGTGTAATATAGACATACACCTAGTGTACTGATAGACATACACCCTGTGTAATATAGACATACACCTAGTGTACTGATAGACATACAACCTGTGTAATATAGACATACACCCTGTGTGATATAGACATACACCCTGTGTGATATAGACATACACCTAGCGTACTGATAGACATACACCCTGTGTAATATAGACATACACCCTGTGTGATATAGACATACACCCTGTGTAATATAGACATTCACCCTGTGTGATATAGACATACACCCTGTGTGATATAGACATACACCCTGTGTAATATAGACATACACCCTGTGTAATATAGACATACACCCTGTGTAATATAGACATTCACCCTGTGTAATATAGACATACAACCTGTGTAATATAGACATACGCCCTGTGTGATATAGACATATACCCTGTGTGATATAGACATACACCCTGTGTGATATAGACATACAACCTGTGTAATATAGACATACACCCTGTGTAATATAGACATACACCCTGTGTGATATAGACATACACCCTGTGTGATATAGACATACACCTAGTGTACCGATAGACATACACCCTGTGTGATATAGACATACACCCTGTGTGATATAGACATACACCCTGTGTAATATAGACATTCACCCTGTGTAATATAGACATACACCCTGTGTGATATAGACATACACCCTGTGTAATATAGACATACACCCTGTGTGATATAGACATACACCCTGTGTGATATAGACATACACCTAGTGTACTGATAGACATACACCCTGTGTAATATAGACATACACCCTGTGTGATATAGACATACACCCTGTGTGATATAGACATTCACCCTGTGTGATATAGACATTCACCCTGTGTGATATAGACATACACCCTGTGTGATATAGACATACACCCTGTGTGATATAGACATACACCCTGTGTAATATAGACATACACCCTGTGTGATATAGACATACACCCTGTGTAATATAGACATACACCCCGTGTAATATAGACATACACCCTGTGTGATATAGACATACACCCTGTGTAATATAGAAATACACCCTGTGTAATATAGACATACACCTAGTGTACTGATAGACATACACCCTGTGTAATATAGACATACACCTAGTGTACTGATAGACATACACCCTGTGTAATATAGACATACACCCTGTGTGATATAGACATACACCTAGTGTACTGATAGACATACACCCTGTGTGATATAGACATACACCCTGTGTGATATAGACATGCACCCTGTGTGATATAGACATACACCCTGTGTGATATAGACATACACCCTGTGTGATATAGACATACACCCTGTGTAATATAGACATACACCCTGTGTGATATAGACATACACCCTGTGTGATATAGACATACACCCTGTGTAATATAGACATACACCCTGTGTAATATAGACATACACCTAGTGTACTGATAGACATACACCCTGTGTAATATAGACATACACCTAGTGTACTGATAGACATACACCCTGTGTAATATAGACATACACCCTGTGTGATATAGACATACACCCTGTGTGATATAGACATACACCCTGTGTGATATAGACATACACCCTGTGTAATATAGACATACACCTAGTGTACTGATAGACATACACCCTGTGTGATATAGACATTCACCCTGTGTGATATAGACATACACCCTGTGTGATATAGACATACACCTAGTGTACTGATAGACATACACCCTGTGTGATATAGACATACACCCTGTGTAATATAGACATACACCCTGTGTAATATAGACATACACCCTGTGTAATATAGACATACACCCTGTGTGATATAGACATACACCCTGTGTAATATAGACATACACCCTGTGTAATATAGACATACACCCTGTGTGATATAGACATACACCCTGTGTGATATAGACATACACCCTGTGTGATATAGACATACACCCTGTGTGATATAGACATACGCCCTGTGTGATATAGACATACACCCTGTGTGATATAGACATACACCCTGTGTGATATAGACATACACCCTGTGTGATATAGACATACACCCTGTGTAATATAGACATACACCCTGTGTGATATAGACATACACCCTGTGTAATATAGACATACACCCTGTGTGATATAGACATACACCCTGTGTGATATAGACATACACCCTGTGTGATATAGACATACACCCTGTGTGATATAGACATACACCTAGTGTACTGATAGACATACACCCTGTGTAATATAGACATACACCCTGTGTGATATAGACATACACCCTGTGTGATATAGACATACACCCTGTGTAATATAGACATACACCCTGTGTGATATAGACATACACCCTGTGTGATATAGACATACACCCTGTGTGATATAGACATACGCCCTGTGTGATATAGACATACACCCTGTGTGATATAGACATACACCCTGTGTGATATAGACATACACCCTGTGTGATATAGACATACACCCTGTGTAATATAGACATACACCCTGTGTAATATAGACATACACCCTGTGTGATATAGACATACACCCTGTGTAATATAGACATACACCCTGTGTAATATAGACATACACCCTGTGTGATATAGACATACACCCTGTGTGATATAGACATACACCCTGTGTAATATAGACATACACCCTGTGTGATATAGACATACACCCTGTGTTATATAGACATACACCCTGTGTGATATAGACATACACCCTGTGTGATATAGACATACACCCTGTGTGATATAGACATACACCCTGTGTAATATAGACATACACCCTGTGTAATATAGACATACACCCTGTGTGATATAGACATACACCCTGTGTAATATAGACATACACCCTGTGTAATATAGACATACACCCTGTGTGATATAGACATACACCCTGTGTAATATAGACATACACCCTGTGTGATATAGACATACACCCTGTGTGATATAGACATACACCCTGTGTGATATAGACATACACCCTGTGTAATATAGACATACACCCTGTGTGATATAGACATACACCCTGTGTGATATAGACATACACCCTGTGTGATATAGACATATACCCTGTGTAATATAGACATACACCTAGTGTACTGATAGACATACACCCTGTGTGATATAGACATACATGTAGAGCACTGATAGACATACACCCTGTGTGATATAGACATACACCCAGTGTACTAATAGACATACACCTAGTGTACTGATAGACATACATGTAGAGCACTGATAGCAGACATGATCTGCACAATAAGCAATGTTTAGTTTGAGTCCCGTTAAGGGGCTAAACGATGAGTTAGAGATTATTGTGGCATTGAGATAAGGCAGAGTGTGTTTGGTTTCTTATTATTACATTAAGCCTACTTTATCTGCTGACCTTGACCTCACCATAGCAGGTTATTAGGTGGTTTGGGAGTGAGACTGTCACAGTGTACTCGTCCCTGTATGGGGAAGCTTGTTTTATCCGTTCCCACAGGAGTGAGCCAGGGGTCACCTGTGGGCACAATGCAAGTGACTTTATTTCACCTTTTGTTACCTGTGCACCGTTCTTTTACTCAGTGGCATCCATATAGCATGCCATACTTGCCAACATCGGCCATTTGTCCAGGGACATGTATGTGTTCCACATGCTGCAGAGACAGCATACAATATACAGCCATGTAGTATGTAGTCAGTACATGCACACAGGTACAATCCAATTCATTAGTCATGGTGGAGATCTAATCTATGCCACTCTGTCCCACTGTCGGTCCTCGTTTATGCTTTTAGCTGACTAATTCTAATAATGCTTCCAGGATCTCCATCACCAAAACTGGGCTTTTACCGTGACTGTAGACCAGAGGTGGGGAATGTCCGGCCGGTGGTGTGCCATGTAAGACTTGCAAGATCGTCTTGTCTGGCTCTGCCAAGGCAACCGCAATTAAACGAATGAAACACGAGCAGAATGAAAATAAAGCGTATAGAACAAATAGTCGCATGTCTGTGTTCTGTCTCTCCATGGGTCATATCAAACAGCAATCGCAGAGCAGTACAAACTGTAATATGCACATGATGCTCTGGAAATGGGATTTAATATACGCAAAGACTGGATGAGACTGTTCCATGCATTACAGGCTCCCAATACAATGCACTGGTGACAATGCGCCTTTAAAACAGCGCAATCTCTGAGTTTTTTTGCCGCGACTAGTGCCATCAGCACTATCCTGGAAACCTCATGAGTGAGGCTCTCTAGGAGAGAAAAAAAAATGGCTGCCAGAACCGTCCATGGGTGTCTTAACAAGCAGGAGCAACCATTATTTTTTTTATTTATTGATGTGATCACTGTGAAAATCAATTATATTGATCACATGCAATAAATACAAATCACAATAAATAAAATGCTGGGATTAATTTAAATTCACCTTGTCTAAAATGACTCTAGTCCCAAATGAACATCAAAGCAAAAAGAAAACAAAACAACATAGTCCTGATGGGGTTAAGCGAAACATTGTAAATGTACCTGTAGTGTCTTTTAGTTATGACATCACCTGTGACATGATATGCAAATTAATTACTTCCAGTGGGAAAATTAGTAATTTGCATGTCTTTTTTTAATTTTTTTATAAATCATTTTATTTCAAATACATAGTATAAAAAGACAAACACATTTACATCACATATACATTATCAAAAAGATATACAAAATAAATAATATATACATTATGCCAAAAGATAAAAATAAAGCTGTTTTGTGCATTTGTTTTGCTGGTTACTTCATTCTTTTCCTTTATTCATTCTTTATCTTTTTATAAGAGATGTTACTATTACCGGTATTAGTCCTTAAAACGCTTCCTACAGCAAGTTCTGGATCTGTAGACAGTCTTGTGGCAAAACAAAAATATATAAAACAGGTAGGGGTTTAGGGCTGCCGATCGAGGTAGGGGGGAGATCTTTAACGATTTTGTCCCCATTACAGAAAAACTATAACATGTACCATGCAATTTGCATGTCAAGGCACATGGTGATATCATTATCAGACATGGAAAGTCTGTCTCTTTTTTTAATTGATTGCTATTTACAGTTGTGTAAGAGGTACAATAAATAGAACAAATATTTTAAATCATGGTATTACACCAGCAAAAACAATATCATTTATAATACTTCTAAAACATGGACGGCATTTGCTGGATTGGTGAGATACAACATATGAAAAACTGGATGTTTTGTGTTTACATAAAAGGTACTGACAGTACGCTGGAGAGGGGTAAAGGAGACAGACTCTCTTATTTTATGCATCTGTGGGGGGGGGGGGGGGGGGGGGGCTGAACTTGGGTGGTCGAGTTTTGTTGCTGGAGAAATCAAGCTGTTGCATGCCACTTTGCAGTGTGTAGAAGCCTTATGTGACCAGATGCCAATCAGTTAAGCAATCAAGGATCAGATCCCACTAAACCATGTTCATTAGTTAATTCATTTCTTTCTGGTCACTGCAAGGCAGCATACATGCAAACATTACATGTCTCCTAAATGTGAATGGCTGGATCCTCTACAAACTGACACAAGCATGCAGTTCCTCTGAGGCCAATCCTGTTAATACAGATACAGGGGCTGGGGGACCACGGGACAGCTGCCTCGGGTCCCCCAGGAGTAACTGGGCCCAGGGCAGCTGCCCCGTTTGCCCCGCGTTAAAGACGGCCCTGTTAGGGAACATCCGAGGAAAGGATAAAACAATAACAGTATATCATTTAGGTTACAAAAAGTGCCAATTCCTTCACGTTCAACCGTTAACAACATCCCCAGTATTGTAGCTTAACAAAAAGAAGGCAAATAAAAACCCCACACACAGAAAAGATGTTACTTATAGAAGTCCCTGATCTACAAGCTACTAATTCTAAGAAAGTTTAATTATTATTGTAATATTTACATTTTTCCAAACAGAAAAAAAAAAACCAAACCGTATCCAACCTCACTGGGCAGAGAGTTCCGCTGCTGTAGGTGATATCTCTTTTATTCACATCTCAGGTTTTAAACGTGTAATTCAAACCTCTCAGGTGGAGGGCCACAGATATTTTAATTTAAAGGACAACTTTCGGCAAAAAATGAACTCATGTTTAAAGGAAAGTTTGCATCAAGTGGAGGCTGTTTACATAGAAATGCTTTAATTAAAGAATACGAACAGAGAACCTTATTGAGTCCTCTAACTCCCCATAAGTCTATCCGAGGGCGGACATGTTGTTTGGAATCTTGGGAATGAAGATCTGATGCAAGATGTCCACCCCTTGACCGTTCTAAAGATGCTTATAGTGCTCAATAAGATATTTTATTTGTATTCTTTCATTAAAGCGTTTTGATTTTAAATGCCTAGACTTAGTGAAATCTTTCATTAAGCATAACTTATTTTTTTTTTTGCTGAGAGTTACCCCTTTAGAAGGGTTTCTGAATGAATTCATACATCAGCGTTGATTCATTGCATAAGCAGTAGACAAAGTTAATTTAGTGACTGGAGTGTCCCTTTAATTAATAAATTATGTTTTTTTTAAAAATAGAATTACCGTATAAAATCCACAAGGAGCGCTGAGAATACTGGATGTCCCCCAAAGCACAGGCCAATAAATAATATACCGTAACTCTGTGTACATATACTGCATGGCAGGCGCTATACAAAATAAATAAATGGATACCATGATAGCAGGGCCGCCATCAAAAATTTCAGGGCCCCTTACTGAATTTTGTTTATTTTTTTTTTTAAATGGCCGGGGCCTGAGTGGGCCGGGGACGAGTGTATCGCCCATCCACCCCAGATGTCGGCCCTGGATGATAGTCTTAAATCCATTAAATAAATATGGTGGGTCGAATGGTCCTGGTAGCACAGGCTTACTCTTCCGCTGACTGGTCAGCCAGATTTACAGATTAATCCTGTTAAAAAGGATATAGAGAGTATTACTCTGTACATTAGTACAAAGGTTAAAGTACACATTCCTGGGGCATGGAATCTGGTTTGGTTCCCGGGGAGGGCTGGCAAGTTTTGCCCTGGGGGGGATAAAAACTATTTAGTAGCCCATTTTGCAATTTCATCAGCCCACCAGTTATCATCAGAGACAGACAAGGATAGACAGGCAAGACAGAAACACTGACAGATAAGCTACAGAAAAAGAAAGACAAAATATAGTGTAATAAATCGTAACAAAAAAAAGAGTCAAGTGGTTTTTAATATGATACACTCACACACATCCGTAGTAAATGAGCCTCAAAAATGAAGCTGTAGTTGCATGGTGACAATCTCTTTTAGTCTACGAATAGTGAGATAGTGCAGGACAGGTGAGGTGGGTAAACTTTCACAATCCACAAATGTGTTCAGCTCAAAGTATCAAAAAATAAGACAACAGAGTCCATCAATGTCATGAAATCGCAGTGTGGCAACAAAACATACACAAATGCGCCCACTCAGCTTGTTTATCCAGGTAAGTAACTGTTCCAGCTTACTCAGGAGTTGCGGCTACACACTAGGGGCTAGGCGTCCAATTGCGGCCCTCCAGCTGTTTCTGTACTACAACTACCATAATTCCCTGCCATTCTAGAATGTCAGTGGGACATTGTGGGGTTTGTAGTTCTGCAGCAGCTGGAGGGCCACAATTGGATGCCAGGGCTTTAGAAAGGAAACCCCAGGGGGCAATTGCCCATCTGCCTCCCCACCACCTGCTATCCCTCCTAGGGTTGCCACCTGGCCGGTATTTTACCGGCAGGCCGGTAAAAAATTGGCATCAGGACAATGTTAAGTCTATGGAGACAGGTGCAAGGCCGGTATTTTTCTGAAGAAAAGGTGGCAACCCTAATCCCTCCCCTGTTCAATTCTCTCTCCTTTTTATCTTTGTGCAAGGCTACCTCTCCAGGTCTTAGGAATTGCTCACCTTTCCAGCTTTTAGGACTGTGTTTGTTTGAGCACAGAAAGGATAACACGCTAACGTGATAATTAATGTTAGAAAAACACCCAAGAACGTCAGGTTCGGCCTGTTACTCTTCCCTGTTACTGCTGCTGAGCAAAAAGAAAGAAAAAAAAATCACATTGTAGCATTTACGAATTTTGTTTCAAAAGCAGAAAAAAATCCCTGTTTGAGAAAGTTTGTGCACTTCCTCTATGGTGCAATCCACGCTCTGATGGATAACAAAACAAAATCCTATCATCTTCCATCAGCCCCAGGATCATGGGATTTGTAGTCCAAGCACAGCTGGTGCAGCAATCCCTGCAGTAAAACATTACTGTCCAAAATAAACAGTATATTTCATGGTAAACTCGGTTTTTTGTTTTTAATGTACAGAGCCTATGCCGTAGGCGTCACTTGGGTTGGTGTCACCCGGTGGGGTAACTCACCCCCCTGGATTTCCTCCAATACAATGCCAAACAGATTCCTTAGTAATGCCAGTCAGATGGCCCATTAACTATGCCATACACAGGAGCCCCTTAATTATGCCATACATCCTGGTGCCCCATTAATAATGCCACACACAAGAGCCCCATGAGGTGACAATTGAACAATTCTAAAACAATTAATATCTCTCTCTCATACAGTACCCACAGCACTCTCCACTCCGACACGGAGTGTCACATCACAGTGTCCCTACAGAAAGCTGTCATGTATGCAATGTAGAGAGTCAAAAATGATCTATGTTTTGTGTCAGTGGAATAGTTTAAGAGAAACATTTTAAATGTATTTTATGACATCATCAGTGGCTTTATATTCCAATGGGAAAATGAGTCATTTGCATATCACGCACCTGGTGATGTCATGAGGAACTCCACACACACAACACAGTCTCTGTTATTGCATGCATCTGCAAAGACTGTATTACTGTATCACACCACAGATAGGTTTGCCACGTCGGCCATTTTGTTACCGGCCACATATAACTTTCGCAGGCTGCTTTGCAGTGCGTAGAAATCATATGTGACCAGAAGGAAATCAGTTACCTAATCAGGTAGTGGATCCCACAGGACCACCTTGATTATTTAACTGATCATCATATGGTCACATAGGACTTCTACATACTGCAAGGCGGCCTGCAAAAGTTATGTGTACCCTGGAACAAGCATTCCTCGGAGAGTGCAGGCAGCCATGGAGAGGCAGCTTTACTGACCAACCCTGTTATTGCTCTGTTTGCATTGAGTGTGTGCAGGCACATCCCTGTTGCTGTAGTTTAAGCAAAATAAGGCAAAAACACACGTTAAAGCTGTTATTATTACCATAGGCGTGCGCACGGGGTGTGCCGGGTGTGCCTGGGCACACCCTAATCAAGCCTCAAAATTGAGGCTCTCTCACCTCCGTGCTGCACTGCCGTCTGCCGCCCGAGTTTGTCTCCTAATCCGATCCTTCACTAAGCGAGCGGAAGCGCCGCATAGTGAAGGACGGACTTTCTCCTCCCTCAGACCTCCCCTGTAATGTACGCGTTCGCGTACACGCGTTCCGTGACGTCACGCAGAGGCGGAGTCACGGCAACGCAAGGGTGAGGCCCAGCCGGGTCTGTATGTAAGTATGCAGAGTGCATTTGTGTATGTGTGTGTGTGTGTGTATAGATATATAGATAGATATATATCTATCTATATATCTATACACACACACGTGTGCGGCGTGTGTGTTTGTGCTTTAGGGTGCACACCCTAATGCAATAGGCTGCGCACGCCTATGATTATTACACATTGAATGGAAATAAATCCATCTTGACACCAACATGGGAATCAGATATCTCTCTAATACATTTATATTGTTAAAGCTTTGTAAATATTGCTTTAAAAAACAACAACAACATCCAGACCTCTCTAAAGAGTATCAGTTGTATGCAGTTGTCCAAATGACTCTTTACCATTCAGATGATGAAACATGCTCTTTCGCTAGTGTAGGTGCTACGTTCTTTCTTCAAGCCTTAATGGGTATATTGAGTAGGGCAAGGGTTGGCAAGCTACGAGGAGAGCCATGTCCATCCCGCCAGCCAATATTATCCAGCCCACCATCCCAAAACTAAATATGGCACATGTAAAACCCTACATGGCCCACGGTCATGTAAATCCTGCAGTCACGCCTGCGCTGCTCTGCATGTAGGCGCTATACACAAAATATATAAATGGATACGATGATAGTCTTAAATCCATTAAATAAATATAGTGGGTGGAATGGTTCTGGTAGCACAGACTTACTCTTTCACTCACTGGTCAGCCAGATTTACAGATTAATCCTGTAATATAGAGCAGAGTATTACTCTCTACATTAGTACTGAGTGCGTGTGCCATTCCTCAGCTTTACAGTACACCTGCGGCATGGAATATGGTTTGATTATCTTTTCTTTTATCTTTGTACATTGCTTCCTATCCTGGTCACTTTTCCAGATTTGAGGAATGTGTTGAGCACAATAATGTCAGGGGAAAGGGAAAACACAGTGACATCCCAATTAATGTTGGAAACTGGCTAGCTTCAAGTTCAAGACTTTTGCTGTTCCTTAAAAAAATCCCAATTTTTGGGGCTGAAATGTCATCTACACCGATCATCCATAACATTATATATATACACTCTATATCAGCCATAATGTTATGACCACTGACAGGTGTCAGGCTAATGTTCTGCTGGGGAACCTTGTGTCCTGCCATTCATGTGGATGTTACTTTGACATGTACCACCTACCTAAGCATTGTTACAGACCATGTACACCCTTTCATGGAAACGGTATTCCCTGATGGCATTGGCCTCTTTCTGCAGGATAATGTGCCTTGCCACAAAGCAAAAATGGTTCAGGAATGGTTTGAGGAACACAACAATGAGTTCAAGGTGTTGACTTCGCCTCCAAATTCCCCAGATCTCAATCCAATCGAGCATCTGTGGGATGTGCTGGACAAACAAGTCTGATCCATGGAGGCCCCATCTCACAACTTACAGGACTTAACACCTTTGCAACAATAGACATGTCCAGCCAGAAACTCTGTTACTGACAATGGACAAGCCTGGCACGTCCTGCAGTGAAACAAGCGGTTTTCGCGAACGATGATTGTGAAAACTGCTCTAACGGTGCTTCTCTATTGCCTCGATGTTGAGGCATTAGACAGCACCGATATTTCAGTTCTGGGGCACTCATGATTGCTCCACAGAGTGATCGTGGGCGCCATATTGGAGGAGAAGCATGAAATATGGCTGCTGCCCTCTTGTGGGTAGAGCGTTGGAGGTGAAAAAAAATTCACTTCCGTCGCTCTGATGCTGTTGCTTGACTGCCCCTAATGCAGTAAAAAAAAAGACTTAATTAGCTAAAATGTAGGGTTAGGGTTAGCAGAAGGGATAGGGTCACAATGAAATTATATAGACTATATTAAGGGTTAGCATAAATGTTAGAGTTGGGGTTAAATTTAGGGTTAAGGTTAAATTTATGGTTCAGGTTGGGGTCAAAAGGTCACTGTAGAAAAAATCACTATTTTTTTTTTTTGCCCTATAACACAAAAAACTGCAGAAAAACATGCAAAGAAGCATATTTCTGAACTTGGGACAAAATTTAGAAACTATTTTTTATGATTGTATTTGTAGAAATAATTTTTTAGGTCAAAGTTAGAAAAAGTGTTTATTTTTACATCATTTTTTTTGTACTAAATTATAAGATATGATGAATATAATGGTATCTAATTTAAACCCTTCTTATGATGATAACAAAAACATATAATTTATGGGGGTACAGTTTGTGCAAAAGAAACTAAACACAAACACCCCAGAAATGTCAAAACAGCCCTTGTCACCAAGGGAAAGACAAGGTCAAACGGTCTTGTCACCAGGGCCGGCCTTAGGGGTGTGCGACCTGTGCGAGCGCACAGGGTGCAACACCCCAGGGGGCGCCCGCCCGGCCCGTAGAAAAAAAAAAGTTTAAAAAAAAAAAAAAGCCGGTAGTGGCACTGGCTGGGGGAGATCAAAAGGTCCCCCCTCACCAGCCCTCTGCTCGGCATGCTGTGCTGGATCCAGGGAGGGGGCGGAGCTAACCGGCTCAGCGTTGTAGCTCCGCCCCCACTCCGGGAAGCAGAGCAGAGTCTGCTTCACGGGGAGCCCCGGGCAGCATGAGATGGTGCTGCTCGGCTCCCCATGCCTGCATTAAGCATGGAGCCTGCATTAAGCATGGAGCCTGCATTAAGCATGGAGCCTGCATTAAGCATGGGGAGCCTGCATTAAGCATGGAGCCTGCATTAAGCATGGAGCCTGCATTAAGCATGGGGAGCCTGCATTAAGCATGGGGAGCCCGAGCAGCACTTTGTCTTGCTGCCCATGGCTCCCCGTAATGCAGACTGTGCTCTGCTTCCCGGGGTGGGGGCGGAGCTACACCGCTGTGCCGGTTAGCTCCGCCCCCTCCCTGGATAAACCTTTGCAGGCAAAGGTAAGGGAGGGGGGGGGAGAGAGAGACAGAACAGGGGTTAGGGGGGAGAGAGACAGACAGAACAGGGGTTAGGGGGGAGAGAGAGAACAGGGGAAGGGGAGAGAGAGAACAAGGGGAGGGGGAGAGAGAGAGAACAAGGGGAGGGGGGAGAGAGAACAAGGGGAGGGGGGAGAGAGAACAAGGGGAGGGGGAGAGAGAGAGAACAGGGGGAGGGGGGAGAGAGACAGACAGAACAGGGGTTAGGGGGGAGAGAGACAGACAGAACCGGGGTTAGGGGGGAGAGAGAGAACAGGGGAAGGGGAGAGAGAGAACAGGGGGAGGGGGAGAGAGAGAGAACAGGGGGAGGGGGAGAGAGACAGACAGAACAGGGGTTAGGGGGGAGAGAGACAGACAGAACAGGGGTTAGGGGGGAGAGAGACAGACAGAACAGGGGTTAGGGGGGAGAGAGACAGACAGAACAGGGGTTAGGGGGGAGAGAGACAGACAGAACAGGGGTTAGGGGGGAGAGAGACAGACAGAACAGGGGTTAGGGGGGAGAGAGACAGACAGAACAGGGGTTAGGGGGGAGAGAGAACAGGATGAGGGGGAGAGAGAGAGAACAGGGGGAGGGGGGAGAGAGACAGACAGAACAGGGGTTAGGGGGGAGAGAGACAGACAGAACAGGGGTTAGGGGGGAGAGAGAGAACAGGGGGAGGGGGGAGAGAGAGAACAGGGGGAGGGGGGAGAGAGAGAACAGGGGGAGGGGGAGAGAGAGAGAACAGGGGGAGGAGGGAGAGAGACAGACAGAACAGGGGTTAGGGGGGAGAGAGACAGACAGAACAGGGGTTAGGGGGGAGAGAGAGAACAGGGGAAGGGGAGAGAGAGAACAAGGGGAGGGGGGAGAGAGAGAACAGGGGGAGGGGGAGAGAGAGAGACAGAACAGGGGGAGGGGAGAGAGAGAGAACAGGGCTAGAGAGAGAGAACAGGGGGAGGGGGGAGAGACAGAACAGGGGAGGGGTGAGAGACAGAACAGGGGAGGGGTGAGAGAGAGACAGACAGAAAAGGGGCAGAGGGTAGAGACAGAACTGGGGGAGAGAGAGAGAGACAGAACAGGGGACACCGGGGGGGGGGGGTGGAGAGAGACAGAATAGGGGACGGAGGGAGAGAGAGAGAGACATGGCAAGGAAGAGGAAAGGGACAAACATGGGAAGGGAGAGAGACACAAACATGGGGGGGGGGGCGCCAGAGGGGAAGCCCGCACAGGGCGCCGGAACTCTTAAGGCCGGCCCTGCTTGTCACTAAGGAGTTAAAGGATCTGCTGCTAACGTCTTGGTGCCAGTTACCCCAGCACACCTTCAGAGGTCTAGTGGAGTCCATGCCTCGACGGGTCAGGGCTGTTTTGGCATCAAATCGGGAGCTACGCATTATTAGGCAGGAAGTCATAATGTTATAAGTTTGTATCCAGTCTTTCATGTTGTAATAATAAACCTTTTTGATTTTCTCTTGATATTTGGAGTGTGCCCACTTATTAATCTGCCAGGTCAACCCACAAAGCTGAGCACCTCCCAAAATAATTGTTTTCATGTGTGAGGTAGTGTATAACTATACCAGTATCATTTTGAAGGTCTACCTTGTACACATCCCTGAGTAAAATAATGTTATTAGTAATAATACTGGCATGCGATATGAGTAACATTTAATTAAAAACCCTAATAACTGGCACTCTCTCCCTGGGCGCCTATGTATACAGTTCTCCAGAACTGATGGCACAGTGGCACACAAATACTCAGGACTGTCCTGGTATATCCAGGACTGTTGGCAGGTACGGATTAACATGTCTATTTGCTTGCCTTCTCTATGCATATTTGAGAATGCAAATAAATAAATAAAAATAACCGTGTGGAATGCGTTGGGGTTTTTTCTGGATTGGCTCTTTAAGAATGTCATAAAAGCTTCTAAACCTTTTTGTAAAGTCTTAGCACAATGAATAGACAGTGTTGTGCTCTGCTAGTTAATTTAAAGAATTTTAGTTTTAAAGAGAAACTTACACTATTCAGTTTTAAGCACAGACAAAATGATTGCAAAACACTCCATAGAGTGGTCTCCCTTAGCAGACAGACAGCAAGAGATAGTGTAGAACTAAACACAAGGGTTTGTTAATTAAAAGCACTTCCATGAGGTTTCAGTTCATGCAATCTGACATCTGTATTTTTATTTAAAAAAAAACAACATATCTAGACTTCTTAACGGAATGTAGGATAATAATAATAAAAAAACAAACAAACATGGCATTGTTTCTTTTATGTAGGCCTTTTCAAGGCTGTATAATACAGAGCAAGACACCAAATCTTGTTTTATAGAAATTTTCGATATAGAACTGTTTAGTCTCATTTTCTCCCCCCCCCCCCCCCCCCCCCAATACTTGCAAAGTATATGTGAGAGCGAAGATCGGGAACAGCACAGGAAACAAAAACCTAAAAGCATTCTTTCCAACATTGCGGAACGCGCCAGGAATGAAGGCAAAAGGGGTGTGATTGAGCCCCAGCTTCCAAAGTACAGAAAGAAATTAGCTTGTGCACAGGGAATAGTAAGGCTGGAACATCCCCAAATTTGATAGGATAGCACCCCAAAAAAGAGGACTATCTTGTGAACTCCAGGACGGTTGGCAGCTATGCTCCTATAAGTGCTTTCCAGCTACCATATAGACATAGTTTTTGATATATCCCCTTTCGTTCTCTGTCCCTAACTCCAGACAGCTCGCAGGGTCAGAGAACGTCAAAGCTTGCTTGAAACCTAGAAAATACTTCACATTTTATAGACGGTCATGAAATAACTTGCATTTTAAACTGGTTTGACAATTAAAAAAAAGAAATTCTGATGTGCTAAAGCTAAACATGAGAATATTAACTACAAATCTCTAAGCTTTTCACAATGTACAGAAATGACAGTATGTAGATATAAGAGAGAAAGTTTAAGGTTTATTAAAGATAATGTTGCAGGGAATTGACAAGGGAATTGCAAACTTAAAGCCAAAGTAGCTGAGCTCAGCTACTTTGGACTTAGGATATTGTATAACATCCTTTATCAGTCTATTGCATGGTCAATCCCTTGTGAAACGCATAAGGGCACAGGTCATTGCTTTGTGACCACACATCCTTGACTTTATAATAGATTGATTTATTTTGCTCCACTTTAAAGGCTCTGTATGTGGGACCACCCCTTTAAAATGGCACACTTGCCCTTTAAACTTGTGTTATGTTCCAATAAAATGTATAACATTCCTGGCAATTTTGCCCAATCCATTGACAAGTAAAACATCTCATGTAATAAGCAAGCTATGTAGCACCCAGTACTTACGCTAAGCTCTCATTACTCAGCTCTGGACTTCAAATCTCTCTTATCTTTTTAACTGTGTTTATACAATGCACGCTAATCTACAATGAAACTAATCTCCAGATTAACTAAATGTTTACTGCTTATAAAGAGTAGCTAGACTCAAGGGAGCGTGTCATGGTAAAGGCTCTGCTATAGGAAGTTGAAATGTTATACAGACTATAGAACTTTTATTTTTTTTGCTTTAATTTAACCATGGTAAATTCAGTGGAACTTTATCATCAGATTTACTCACAATATCTCCCCTCTCTCATGGCCCCCAAATGTCCTGACCCCTCTCTACCCCATTTTTTTTTTGGGACTCGTTCTGGAAGATTTCAAGGAATAGTAAAGGAGCTAGGGGACACCTTTGTCTAATGCTTGAGAGCCAATTGTTGAGTATGATATAAATCCTTTCAGTGCCATTGACTTTGCATTGTGTTGATTAGCACTGGCACTGGATGGTTTGGGGCCAAATCCACAGACGAGATGCACTGACCCATCACCATGTTTGGACCAGACCATCAACCATGTTCCCCATACTGAACTCGGCAGCTAACTTCCTGAGTTCCAGTAGACCAGCGGAGTAATTCACTTTGCAGAATACCTGAGTTAATCGGACAATTACCAACTTGAGAGTGAATTCGCCCCATGTTATCGAACAGTCAAAATCCAACCTATCGCTGTCAAGCAGAATTTAAAGGAACGGTGTAAAAATAATTCTCTCTATCATCAGATATGATAAAACTTGTTTTTTTTTTGCCATCTGTTGACCCTGTGCTGAGTACAGGATCCAGTAAGAGGATCCAGTGTATCTGCAGTGATCCTCTTGTAAGGTTTAACATTCCTTATAACTGAATTCTCTTCACTAGTAGAGTGTATTGTCTATGCTTGCTTGCTGGTAGATCATTACGAGTCCTTGGGCCGTGGAAACAGTTAAAGAGATTGTTACTTTGACTCAGGACACGTCTTAAGACCAATTCAGCATTTCTTGGCTCACTGGTTTCAATAACTCAGCAAATTCCTCTCTTTTTCTTATGACATCATTTAGTGATCTCTGGTGGTTTGCTTGCCTCCCCTTCCGGCACAATTTATGCCATACGTTTTATTCATGATATCATTATTACTAAACTATAGGGGAATAAATGAAACTGTCAGTGAATGAATTCCTTGCACTAGGAGGAGAGATCCATATTAATTCCCAGGCCTGCTGAGCGTCTGTTATATATACGTTGATTTAGGGAAGGGGAACGATGGTCGTCTGACACCTTAATGGAAGAGAGTTATGAGAGTTGGAGCGGAAATATATGACCACAGTCTATCGCTTACAGCGAACCTGGCAGCAGAACTCGGGCATTAACCCAAACGCTGCTTAACACATCTGCCAGAACCATTTTAAAAGGGTTCAGCAGTTTTTCCCAGTTATAATAAGGTATTTTCATTTGCCCTATGTGTCTATTGTGCATTATATTTGGAATTAGGGAGAAATTTTCAGTAAGAATGATGTTAATCATGCGTCATAACTCCCTGGAAAGTTCTCCATATTTAATAATATCATATCTTGCAAATCGCCCGACAGAGTTTTTCTGCTTTACTGATAAAATGAATTGTTTAGTGGGGATTGCAAGCACAGTTAGGCCAAGCACAGTTAGGCCAAGCACAGTTAGGCCAAGCACAGTTAGGCCAAGCGCAGTTAGGCCAAGCGCAGTTAGGCCAAGCACAGTTAGGCCAAGCGCAGTTAGGCCAAGCACAGTTAGGCCAAGCACAGTTAGGCCAAGCACAGTTAGGCCAAGCACAGTTAGGCCAAGCGCAGTTAGGCCAAGCACAGTTAGGCCAAGCACAGTTAGGCCAAGCGCAGTTAGGCCAAGCGCAGTTAGGCCAAGCACAGTTAGGCCAAGCACAGTTAGGCCAAGCACAGTTAGGCCAAGCACAGTTAGGCCAAGCACAGTTAGGCCAAGCACAGTTAGGCCAAGCGCAGTTAGGCCAAGCGCAGTTAGGCCAAGCACAGTTAGGCCAAGCACAGTTAGGCATGCCCCTTTTTTCTTTGTAAGCTCGATTAGGAATAGATTTGGCATTATGCACCCCCCTAATCTGGTTTTGGAAATTCTGAGAAGTACAGCTGGACGCTGAGCTCTTCTCCACTGATAATAGTGCATGATGACGTCACGTGCATTGTGCTGATGTCACAAACAAACACAGTGGACAACCCCCTGTGTCCCCATGGGAGCCCGCAGATTTAAGATCTCTCAGAAGGTGCTGGAATCCACCATTTGTAAACAAATTAACAAGAAAGTGGTCAACCCCAAGAGGAAACCCTGCGAAATCTTAGTTGCAAAATCAAAAATAAAGAAACAAATGTTGGGTTGAACTTGATGGACTTGTGTATTTTTTTCAACCTAAATTACTATGTTAATATGTAAATAATGTATGGAGTTTACTATTACTGTGTGATTTTTTCACTTTGTGTTGTAGTATTTATTTTTTTTGTTCCCAGGAGGTTTTTAATAAATAAAGACTTTTCCCCCGGTCTCTTCCACTCACGCGTGTAAATGTAATTACTCTGCAAACCTCACTCGGCTTGGATGGCCAATTATCCCCCATTAAACAGTAACCAGCTGAGAGCTTAATTATATTCAGTCTCTGCTCCCTGTTTAATGGGCCGTCACTAGTTACTGCTTGTGAAACATCTTCTCACCAAATCCAAATGGTCTTCACAGAAAACTATGAGTTTACTCAGAGCTCACCCGCTAGTGATCAGTTATGGATTAAATGAACCAATATACCTACAGATCTACTCCAAACTAACCGTGTCCAAATGGACATTCCCTACAAGACCAGATCCCATCTGGAACAAAATCCAACGGGCACAAAGATTTAATTATCGGTGCCACTTTTCCTTTTCCTGGGCACAGTGGATATTCCATCAGCTTGCAGGTATAGGAGATCCCTATGCACACCTGTTGCTAAGCATGGAAAACTTTATGGTATTAGGCCTCCCCCCATCCCCCTGATAATGGAAAACCATGAAGCTATCAACTCAAGAAGAGGGGAAAACAACTACTGATCTAGAGCCAAGTCATCAAGATTGTACAAATGTCCATATAGGCCATGTTATCTGTACAAGGAATAACAGGAGAGGGCGGAGCTAAAAGAACCTTGACGGCAGGCGCAGAGCAACATAGAGGAAATGATGTCACAGGAAGTTAAAATCAAAGTTCCTGACCGGAACTGGTTTTAGCACCTGACTACCTTGCTTGATTTTAATATTGTAATACTGTAAACACCTTAGATTTGTGCTCACATTGTTTATTATATTCAGAATTTCTAAATTTGGCAAGCGACTTTCTCCCTGTACCACCCCCCTCCCCCAATTTGTGCTGATACACTGCTTGAAAATACATTCCAACATTTCAGAGGTCATGTCCACGGAGGTAGCGCCAATGAATACAATGTTAATAGTTTTTTTTTATTACATGTTTTATATATATATATATATATATATATATATATATATATATATATATACTGTATACTGCCTGTATACATGGCTGTTGTTTATGCTCATTGTCATGTGACTCTCTCCCATGTCATGTGACATTTATTCCGATATGTGGTTGAGCGATACTATAAATACACTATAGTTAGTCAGCAGTGCTTGCCAGTGTGGGATAGGTTTGATAACTCTGTAGTTTTTCCAAGCTGTCTGGTAGTGCGTCCAAGTCACATGTCATCAGAAGGAAATCAATTAACAAATAGTCCCACAGAACCACACTGTGGGACCTTCTGGCCACGTGTGACCTCTACACGATGCAAGACAGCGTGCCAAAGTTGTATATGGCCCAGAATAGAAATGGGCAGTGTGGCAAAACACCACTGTAGGCCAAAGGCCTAGCTATCCAAACTAAACAACAACAACAAAAAACTCTTATACATCACAACTTACAACATTATAACTCACAGTAAGCAAAGAGAAATGGGAGTAAATGTATGGATTAAAATATATAATTACCTAATGCTTCCTTACACTTCCTTCCTTCTCTAAGATGGCTGCTGAAACATTCAAAATGGCTGCCGAAGAGAATGCTTGCTCTCCCAAATGGTGACATCAGCATTTGTTTTTGTGGCCACATTTGAAGTTCCCATCTCTATTCATTAATAACACTGGATCTATATGTTTTCTAGCAATTTGACCAACACGATTTCTAAAACAATGTTACTTTCTATAAAATGATACCACTTGATTGACAGGTACTGTCACTGTTGCAAACTCGTAACATTCTTCCTATTCGCTTAAAGGAGCAGCTCCACCTGTAAGTTTCTAACATTAGTCACATGCATTTATTTTCAGTTAAAACAGTTTACAGTTCTACTATGGTCTTACATGGAGAATACTTTTACTCGGGCTCTAAATGACAGTGGGGCATCCGATAAGGAGGACTTGGAGAGATAGGCATATACACACACACATATGTATCGATATATGTATATAAATAGTTGCATTTATACTTACATGAACTTATAATGAAAATATTTTTTATATATATTGACATGTGTACTAAACATGATATTGAAAAAATGCATTTGTTGTTTTTATTTACTTCCTTTGCACCCACATTGCACCCAGGACTTGCCCCAGCACCTCAATGGCACTAACAGAACTTGCCCAATTTATGATATTGGGATAGCCGAGGGAGCCTGCTAGCCCCTGGTGTGGGAGGGGGGGGGGGCATATTTTATTATTTTTTATACTATATATATTATATTTCAACTCCCCAGTTCCTAACTGGAGAATTGAAAAGTTCAAAATGTGTCTTTTTTAGCTGATTTGGGGTACTTTTCGGGGGATTATGGCCCATGTTGAGCTGGGTGGATCCAAAGGATTCACGAGGCCGAAATCTACGAACCAAATATGACCAGAAAATCTTCCAGAAATCAGCAACAATTAACAATTTCGGGCCAAAAATATTGAGTAGCGGAATTTCAGAAATTCGCTCTTTATTGAGTAGAAACTCTAGTTTTCCGAGTGACTGAATGAGAGCTTTGGTTTTGATTAAAGTAGGAAAGTGTTTAATTATAAACGGAAAAATACACAATTCTTTATCAGTTGTCAGCGTGCGACACAAGCGAAATGGAGCAGTGTGATTCTGTATCAAACTAAGAATAAATGAAGATAATCTTAGGAATTCAGCAAAACCATCAACTAAACCCATCCATATGTTTGTGGTGACCACACATATCCGTGCCTCAAGGTCCAAACAGAGGGATTAACCTTATTATGGCCGGGTGAATCTTTAATTTATTTGTTTTAACTGGTTCACCAGGTACACTGTTCATGTACATATTATCTAGCAATTAGTCATTTAGTGCTGCAAAAAAAAAACTACTATTATTATTTTTTACATCTGACTATTTTTTTTGTATACATGGTGGGAGGGAAAAACTATTCCAAAGATTGTTTAGCGTTAAGCTCATTAATTGATAAGGTTTTGCTTTGATAAATAGAGGATTTTTTATTAAAAAAAAAAAAAAAAAATCAATTCTGGGGCAAGCAATATGAACATTTCATAATTCCACAGAGACTGGGCCACTTTTTTAAACCTTAGAACCTTTTACTTGCCCCATGGTCTGGTCCTTATATAAGGCAATGTATATAACTCCATATAGATATCTGTATCACATATGCATGTGTGTTATCAGTATCTTCTATTTAAAGTAAGATCAGTTAGATAGAACTCTTATCAAGCATATTTCTCAGACTCAGACTAGTCTACTCAGGAGCTATGGCTATACATGTATTTACACTGATTTAGATCATTAGGGTTGAGCGAACCCGAACCACACTGTTCGGGTTCGTACCAAACATTACGGTTTTTGGACGCCGGACCCGAACACGGATATTCCACTGTATGTTCGTGTTGGAGTTCGGGGTTCAGTGATTACATTGTATGTAATGCTATGGGCTTTCTATAAACCGAAATAGAGTCCCCATTCATAAGAATGGGTCAATTGACCTATTCGTATGAATGGGGACACTCTTACCCACATTTTACTTCATTTTGCAGCCCTCTAGCCCTTTCCAGGACTTTTTTAGAGGCATTTTAGTGGCCAAAAGTTTGTGTCCCCATTGACTTCAATGGGGTTCAGGGTCAAGTTCGGGGTCAAGTTCGAGCACGGACCCGGACATTTTTTCGAAGTTCGGCCGAACCTGCCGAACCCAAAAATCCAGGTGTCCGCTCAACTCTATAGATTATGCCTTGGGATGTAGCATTCAACACTGAAGTGAAATTTTAACTTAAAAAATAAGTTAGGTCTAAGCACTTTTTTTTAAATAGGTTAATCAACCCCAACTGTTGCTTTTTAGCAAGTGTGCCTTCTCCTTACTCATTCCAAAGATGAAGTAGCCATATTACCCCTTAAATGATTACATGAAGTGTGGGCATTTTAGACAGAAATGATTTAATGATAAAGCATCTTATTGAACCCGCCTTACTCGTATAGTTCTATCGGGGGCGGACATCTTGGGTCCGACGGGCCAGATCCTCATTCGAAGATTCCAAACAACACGTCCGCCCCCTGACAGACCCATACACGCAAAGAGGGCTCAAAAAGGTACTTTATTTGTATTCTTTCGTTAAAGCATTTCTTTTTAAAATGTCTACACTTGATGATTTCTTTCAAATAAACAGAACTTTTTTTTTTTTGACGACCGTTGCCTTTGAAGAGCAGGGAAACTGCAGCGATCTATAAATTGAGGCTGAGAGGATTGGTGATTATTGTAAGTAGTGGGGAAAGATATTTTATCAAAGCCAAGCTTCATTATTACTATTTAATTTTATAACACCAATAACATGCTCAGTAATTAGCACTATTTGCACACTGGTTTCTTCAGCTGTTATTAAATGGTAGAACCATATTTATTTATTTTTGGATAACTAATAGGGAATTTGGAAAAAGTTGGAGCGATTCCTGATCAGCTATTAATGCCTGATTGTCGCAGTTCACTTGTCGGTTCACTTGTAGTTCCGGACGGTTAAGGGAATTCCGAAGCATGATGCAATCACATGACTTTAGAGATCACATGATTATGATTCTGAGGATCTGCAAGACATGTGACCTTTAACAAATACTTTTAGCCATGTGCTTTGGTTCCTGGAGGTGAATGATGAACTGAATGTAACAGGCACAAGAATTAGGAAATGAAATCTGTTTTGAATGCTACTTTGGGGTAAATAAGGCACAGATACGCTGTTGGAAATGGCAAGCTATTTGGGGATAAGCTGGCACGCACAAGTCATTTGGGAACCAAGATGGCACAAACAATCTGGGAACAAAGATGGCACTGAAAAGTCTTTTGGAGCAAAGATGGTACTGACAAACATTTGGGAGGGCACATATGGTAGTAGCAAACTGTTTCGGGTTTACGATGGCAATGACAAGCTATTTAGGGACTAAGATGGTATTGGCAAACTGCTTGGGGTTAATTACGGCATTGCCAAATGGTTTAAGGGTCAATATGGCACTGACAAGCCTTTTGGGAACAAAGATGGCACAGACAAAGATTACAGTGAAATGCTTAGGGCAAATATGGCACTGAAAAGCATTTAGGGGGCACATATGACATACAGCAAGCTGTTTGGGGGGCTAAGATGGCCGTGGAAAGCTATTTGGAAGCTTAGATGTTTGGGGGTGAATATATCACTGATACGCTGTTTGTGGACAAAGATGGCACTGGCAAGCTATTTGTGGGTAAAACAATTTCAAACACCAGCTGTTTGAGGACAAATATGGGAATGGCAAGCTACTTGGGGACACTGATGGCAATGACAACTGTTTGGGAAAACTTGCAGGGAATTGACAAGGGAATTTTAAAATATAGAAAATATTTTTACAACTTGGCTACTTTGGACTTAAATTTGAAATCCCCTTCTCAGTTCCCTGCATTTCTCTTTTTCATGACTAAAGCTGTAAGTGTATCTCCATTGCAAGAGTTTGTTGGATACTATGAAAATACTATTTATGTGATCTGTAAGCTAGATTGTAAGCTTGCGAGCTGGGCTCTCTACATGTCTTACCTTGCTCGTCTAACTTAGAACCTAATTGGCACCAAGTTGCTCCATACAAAACAGAAGTGGTTTTACTAAATCTATTAGCAGGGTTTGAGAGATCTTACTTGTAAATGAGCTGGTGGACAATGATTATCCTAACTTGAGAAAAACCACGAAAACTATTTTAGTTAAAGGACAACTGTTGGCAAAAAAAAGTTATGCTTAAAGGCACTGTATCCCCTGTATATTATTATTACTGTGAAGGTAGAGAATTCAAAATGATTGAAAATGATCTATACATTTTTTCAGCAAAACTGCCAGCAAATTACTAAATTAGGAGACGAATGTGTTTTATATGTGTTTGTAGAGTCCCCTGCTTATGACATCACTTGTGGCTTTCAAATGAACTGCTGAAATGTGTAATTTGCATATCAGGCCAAAGGTGATGTCTTAAGCAGGTGACTCCACAGACACATTTAAAACACATTGTTCTCCTAATGTAGCCATTTGCTGGCAGTTTTGCTAACACAATTTATAGATCATTTTCAAACATTTTGAATTCTCTACATTCACAGTAATAAAGCAATGTTTAGGTGATGCAGTCCCTTTGAGGAATTATTTTATGAAGCCATAGTTTATAAAACAACATAAAGTAATGAGAACTTTTTAAAGTAAAACTTGAAATCCACCTGTTTAAAAAAATAAAAAAAAAATAGTCTGCAAATCAGCGGATCTGTTTCTTATTCTCTATTTGCAATAAGACCTATCAATCTTAATAACAGAGGACGGGTTCAGTATGTTCCCAGAAGCCAGAGGACCGTCCCGTTCTGACGATTTGGTAATATGATTTTAATCTTTAAGCCAAATGCCATGGCAAAAAAAATCTCATTCTATTACTGCAGCTATTTCCATTTGTACTTTGCTTTGCTAAGAAATAAAAAGTGAAAAAATCTGCTAAACTTGAGTTTTTGTTCAGTAAGAGCAGAGTACACCCAACATGCCATGCAGAAAAAAAACTATACTGGGACTGGGTCTGATGGAAAGTGGGTCATTCCAGTGTAAATAGGACTGTGCCCGCTGAACATTGCATTCACATAGCTGCCAACATCGGCCATGTTTCCAGAGACACATATTTGTTCCATATGCTGCAGAAAGAGCATGCAAAGTGCAGCCCAGCAGTATGAAGGATGCATATACGCACAGACAATTAATTAATCATGGTAGGTCCTATAAGATCTCCACCCTGATTAATTAAATGGATTGTGTCTGTGCGTCTATCCATCCTACATACTGCCGGGCTGCTCTTTGCATGCTCTTTCTGCAGCATGTGGAACAAATATGTGTCCCTGGAAACATGGCCAATGTTGGCAGCTATGATATGTGACCCTGGAAACATGGCCGATGTTGGCAGCTATGATATGTGACCCTGGAAACATGGCTGATGTTGGCGACTATGATATGTGACCCTGGAAACATGGCTGATGTTGGCGACTATGATATGTGACCCTGGAAACATGGCCGATGTTGGCAGCTATGATATGTGTCCCTGGAAACATGGCCGATGTTGGCAGCTATGATATGTGACCCTGGAAACATGACCGATGTTGGCGACTATGATATGTGTCCCTGGAAACATGGCCGATGTTGGCAGCTATGATATGTGTCCCTGGAAACATGGCCGATGTTGGCAGCTATGAGATATGTGTCCCTGGAAACATGGCCGATGTTGGCAGCTATGATATGTGTCCCTGGAAACATGGCCGATGTTGGCAGCTATGATATGTGACCCTGGAAACATGGCCGATGTTGGCAGCTATGAGATATGTGTCCCTGGAAACATGGCCGATGTTGGCAGCTATGATATGTGTCCCTGGAAACATGGCCAATGTTGGCAGCTATGATATGTGACCCTGGAAACATGGCCGATGTTGGCAGCTATGATATGTGTCCCTGGAAACATGGCCGATGTTGGCAGCTATGATATGTGTCCCTGGAAACATGGCCGATGTTGGCAGCTATGATATGTGTCCCTGGAAACATGGCCGATGTTGGCAGCTATGATATGTGACCCTGGAAACATGGCCGATGTTGGCAGCTATGATATGTGTCCCTGGAAACATGGCCGATGTTGGCAGCTATGATATGTGACCCTGGAAACATGGCCAATGTTGGCAGCTATGATATGTGACCCTGGAAACATGGCCAATGTTGGCAGCTATGATATGTGTCCCTGGAAACATGGCCGATGTTGGCAGCTATGATATGTGTCCCTGGAAACATGGCCAATGTTGGCAGCTATGATATGTGTCCCTGGAAACATGGCCAATGTTGGCAGCTATGATATGTGTCCCTGGAAACATGGCCGATGTTGGCAGCTATGATATGTGTCCCTGGAAACATGGCCGATGTTGGCGACTATGATATGTGTCCCTGGAAACATGGCCGATGTTGGCAGCTATGATATGTGACCCTGGAAACATGGCCGATGTTGGCGACTTTGATATGTGTCCCTGGAAACATGGCCGATGTTGGCAGCTATGATATGTGACCCTGGAAACATGGCCAATGTTGGCAGCTATGATAGGTGACCATGGAAACATGGCCGATGTTGGCAGCTATGATATGTGTCCCTGGAAACATGGCCGATGTTGGCAGCTATGATATGTGACCCTGGAAACATGGCCGATGTTGGCAGCTATGATATGTGTCCCTGGAAACATGGCCGATGTTGGCAGCTATGATATGTGACCCTGGAAACATGGCCGATGTTGGCAGCTATGATATGTGACCCTGGAAACATGGCCGATGTTGGCAGCTATGATATGTGTCCCTGGAAACATGGCCGATGTTGGCAGCTATGATATGTGTCCCTGGAAACATGGCCGATGTTGGCAGCTATGATATGTGTCCCTGGAAACATGGCCAAGGTTGGCAGCTATGATATGTGTCCCTGGAAACATGGCCAAGGTTGGCAGCTATGATATGTGACCCTGGAAACATGGCCGATGTTGGCAGCTATGATATGTGACCCTGGAAACATGGCCGATGTTGGCAGCAATGATATGTGTCCCTGGAAACATGGCCAATGTTGGCAGCTATGATATGTGACCCTGGAAACATGGCCAATGTTGGCAGCTATGATATGTGACCCTGGAAACATGGCCGATGTTGGCAACTATGATATGTGTCCCTGGAAACATGGCCGATGTTGGCAGCTATGATATGTGACCCTGGAAACATGGCCGATGTTGGCAGCTATGATATGTGTCCCTGGAAACATGGCCGATGTTGGCGACTATGATATGTGTCCCTGGAAACATGGCCGATGTTGGCAGCTATGATATGTGACCCTGGAAACATGGCCGATGTTGGCGACTTTGATATGTGTCCCTGGAAACATGGCCGATGTTGGCAGCTATGATATGTGACCCTGGAAACATGGCCAATGTTGGCAGCTATGATAGGTGACCTTGGAAACATGGCCGATGTTGGCAGCTATGATATGTGTCCCTGGAAACATGGCCGATGTTGGCAGCTATGATATGTGACCCTGGAAACATGGCCGATGTTGGCAGCTATGATATGTGTCCCTGGAAACATGGCCGATGTTGGCAGCTATGATATGTGACCCTGGAAACATGGCCGATGTTGGCAGCTATGATATGTGACCCTGGAAACATGGCCGATGTTGGCAGCTATGATATGTGTCCCTGGAAACATGGCCGATGTTGGCAGCTATGATATGTGTCCCTGGAAACATGGCCGATGTTGGCAGCTATGATATGTGTCCCTGGAAACATGGCCAAGGTTGGCAGCTATGATATGTGTCCCTGGAAACATGGCCAAGGTTGGCAGCTATGATATGTGACCCTGGAAACATGGCCGATGTTGGCAGCTATGATATGTGACCCTGGAAACATGGCCGATGTTGGCAGCAATGATATGTGTCCCTGGAAACATGGCCAATGTTGGCAGCTATGATATGTGACCCTGGAAACATGGCCAATGTTGGCAGCTATGATATGTGACCCTGGAAACATGGCCGATGTTGGCAACTATGATATGTGTCCCTGGAAACATGGCCGATGTTGGCAGCTATGATATGTGACCCTGGAAACATGGCCGATGTGGCAGCTATGATATGTGACCCTGGAAACATGGCCGATGTGGCAGCTATGATATGTGACCCTGGAAACATGGCCGATGTTGGAGACTATGGTATGTGTCCCTGGAAACATGGCCGATGTTGGCGACTATGATATGTGACCCTGGAAACATGGCCAATGTTGGCGACTATATGTGTCCCTGGAAACATGGCCGATGTTGGCAGCTATGATATGTGTCCCTGGAAACATGGCCGATGTTGGAGACTATGGTATGTGTCCCTGGAAACATGGCCTATTTTGGCGACTATGATATGTGTCCCTGGAAACATGGCCGATGTTGGCGACTATGATATGTGTCCCTGGAAACATGGCCGATGTTGGCAGCTATGATATGTGTCCCTGGAAACATGGCCGATGTTGGCAGCTATGATATGTGACCCTGGAAACATGGCCAATGTTGGCAGCTATGATATGTGACCTTGGAAACATGGCCGATGTTGGCAGCTATGATATGTGTCCCTGGAAACATGGCCGATGTTGGCAGCTATGATATGTGACCCTGGAAACATGGCCGATGTTGGCGACTATGATATGTGTCCCTGGAAACATGGCTGATGTTGGCGACTATGATATGTGACCCTGGAAACATGGCCGATGTTGGCAGCTATGATATGTGTCCCTGGAAACATGGCCAATGTTGGCAGCTATGATATGTGTCCCTGGAAACATGGCCAAGGTTGGCAGCTATGATATGTGTCCCTGGAAACATGGCCAAGGTTGGCAGCTATGATATGTGACCCTGGAAACATGGCCGATGTTGGCAGCTATGATATGTGTCCCTGGAAACATGGCCGATGTTTGCAGCTATGATATGTGTCCCTGGAAACATGGCCGATGTTGGCAGCTATGATATGTGTCCCTGGAAACATGGCCGATGTTGGCAGCTATGATATGTGACCCTGGAAACATGGCCGATGTTGGCAGCTATGATATGTGTCCCTGAAAACATGGCCGATGTTGGAGACTATGGTATGTGTCCCTGGAAACATGGCCTATGTTGGCGACTATGATATGTGTCCCTGGAAACATGGCCGATGTTGGCGACTATGATATGTGTCCCTGGAAACATGGCCGATGTTGGCAGCTATGATATGTGACCCTGGAAACATGGCCGATGTTGGCGACTATGACATGTGTCCCTGGAAACATGGCCAATGTTGGCGACTATGATATGTGTCCCTGGAAACATGGCCGATGTTGGCAGCTATGATATGTGTCCCTGGAAACATGGCCGATGTTGGCGACTATGACATGTGTCCCTGGAAACATGGCCGATGTTGGCGACTATGATATGCGTCCCTGGAAACATGGCCGATGTTGGCGACTATGATATGTGTCCCTGGAAACATGGCAGATGTTGGCGACTATGCATCTGCGTAAAAAGCTTCCAAAAAGAGAGTGTACATCGTCCATGTAATACTACTCAATAAAGAGAGATTTGCAAATAACTGAGACAGGAATTTCAAACTTTAGGCCAATGCAGCTACATGGGAGAATTTTTCCAACTCAACTACTTTGGACTGAAATGGACTCCATCAACCTAAACATTGTCTATACTGTGAATGTATAGAATAAAAAAATGATTGAAAATGATCTATACGTTGCCTTAACAGAACAGAACTAAATGCCTAAATTAGAAGAAAGAAAAATGGCGCAATAGTGTAATAGAAACATAGAATGTGTCACCGGCAGATAAGAACCATTCGGTCCATCTAGTCTGCCCAATTTTTCTGAATACTTTTATTAGTCCCCCGTTCCCGAAATAATACATCACAAATGGAGAGGGCGACTTATTTTAAACTTCCAAATAATTAGGTGCGTTTGGAAATGTTTGTCCATAATCCCCGTCATGTGGGGATATCCATAGCCTTATTTATCAGTACTACTGAGAAACATATTGCTCATGGTCTATTGTTCCCTTATAGAGGCTCTGTCAACCTAAACATCGCCCATACTGTGAATGTAGAGAATAAAACATGATGGAAAGTGCTATATACATTGTGTCAGCAAAGTTGCAAATAAATGCATAAGGGAAATATAACATATATTGAACGTGTCTGTGGAGTCTCCTGCTTATGACATCACCCTGTGGCCTGACACATTTCCATTGAAAAGTAGTTAATTTGCATATCAAGCCACAGGTGATGTCGTAAACAGGAGACACATTTAGAACCTAGATGCATTTGCTGCAATTCTTCTAATAGGATGTATAGAGTATTTCTCATCATTGTTTGTAGTCCCTTTAAGTTGTCCATTTAAAAGAAGATGGGCCCCATCATTGCATACCCTGCTCCAATGTGACATATATTTATTTTCTATGAATCCCAATCCCAGGTTTACCCCCAAATGTCAGAATGTATTCAATTAGATGTAGTTATGTGTTTGCTTTTAGCCTGCATCGCCAATACTCTTAGGCGTGTACCTCTCTCCGGTTAATAAGTACTGCAAAGTAATTTTTTAACTGTAATAGTCCATGAAAAAAACACCTTCACTTGGTATTTATGGGCCCCAGTGGCAATCATTCATCATCTTCGCTGCCGATATAGGCTTATGTGTGAGTGTATGTGAATGTGTGTATACTGAGTATACTGGAGAAACTGGGTTAGATGTCTAAGAGGGGCATGTACTAAAAAAATGCAAATCTATTTTATGTGCAAAACTATTTTTGCTCTTTGCTCCTATTGCAATGTACTAAACATTTAACACTCACATAGTACATACGCGCAAATTGTGAATAAAAACAGGCACGTTTGCGAATATTTTTTCTACCTCTGTTGATAGCGCTCTCTAAAAGCCGGTGTAATTTTCACACGCAAATAAGAATTATTTTTCACAAAATATTCGCAAAGCTCTTTATCATGCGCAAATATAAACGTAATTTATAAGCGTAACCGGAAAAATGAGCGCAAAATAAAAATAAACGTAAAAGGCGCAAATCAAGGAAAACAAATGCAGAATGTAACAAATAGTCGCAAATTGCTCCTTACTCATGTTTTAAATACTTTTTTTCCCACAAACTTGACATGACCCCTAAAGGTGATATAAACACCACTTATATCGCTAGCAACACATAGCTGGCCCATGGGAGGATTAACTCTCAAAGGCTGAGAGAACATCTTAAAAATATATCATTCAAAAAGACCACAGCTCACTGCAGATTTGTATTTAGACAGATATAATAATTCTAGTATGATTGTCACACATTGGGTTTAATGTACAAAAGTGTGAGAAGAAACGAGAGAGGCATAATTATGGGGTTTGCACCAAAATAGAGTGGGGCAAGATGAGTATTTTGCTCAATGCTTAAAGATCTAAAAATGCATCGTGCTCTTCTATCAGGAGAAACTCACCAGGTTTGTCCTGCACAATGTATGGCAAGTCAGTGAGAATCACTGCTCAGCTCACCTTACCTGGACTCAGTAGTGTATCTTCAGCAAGGCAAACAAGGCACTCGCCTAGGGCGGCACTTTGCCAGGGGGTGTTAAAGCACACTTCTGGTGCTTCAAACATTTTCGTTCCCTCCCCCACCATTCAGCAAGCTTTAACTCCTTCCAATTAATCGGGGTGATGGGGGCATGTAAGGGACGTGGTGGGGGTATTTAATGGGGGTGATGGTGGCATGTAATGGGGTTATTGGACATGTAAGGGACGTGGTGGGGGTATGTTAAGGGGGTTGTGGCGGCATGTAATGGGGTGATGGGGCATGTTGTAGGTGTGCAACGTGGGTGGTGGTGGGGGGGGTGCCCGAATTTTGTCTACCTAGGGCAGCACAAAACCAAGGTACGCCACTGCCTGGACCTCCCTTTCATTGAATAGCTCCTCTGTTGTCTGAATATATGTATAAAAAAGTAAAATAGTCCCGTTTCCTGTTTTCCCACTGCTAACACAGTACTAAACTATTAACAATGTTTTGGAAGTTTTTATATAAAAAAAAAATTGAATAATTTAGATCTCTTTATTGTTCCACAATTCGTCGCCATGCCATTCGGATCCCGCTGCGGGTCATGTGGAGGCGTGGCCTCTGCAAGATGCGTTGTTTTAGTACACAGCAGGCCAGGCGACCTCCCATCATGGATGCTGCTGAGTAACCATCACTAATGTGTTATTCTGTGGTTATTAATGTGCTACTGGTGAGCGAAACTCTTCACCACCCGCGATCCAGAGAATGGGTCGATGAATGGGGGATTGGAAGTTCAGCGTCCCTAAATTAAGATAGTCCCGTGTAAAGGGGGTCAGCTTTGAAACATGCATTTTGATGGTAACTGCGATAGTTGCATTTTTTAACCGTTTTTTTTTGTGTGCAAAAAATAATATATTTCAGTACATTATTTTGCTAATGGATAGAAAAAATACCATTATTTCAATATAGCCCCGCTGTGTGCATCAGAGAATAAGTCACGAGGCAACTTGAAGGGATATCTGACATGAGACAATATTCCCGCATTACCAAGGAAACGGTGGCTGCAGCACAATTGGTCCCTGCTCTGATGTGACATGAATTTAGCGAGGAATATTAGACAAACATGAATAGGAAATGCTAAGGTATTTACTTCAGGCCAAAGTAGCCGAGTTGGAAAGATGCATCCATTCAGCTGAATGGCAGAATTATTCTAGCTTTGATTCTTTGGCCTGCACTTCGAAGTTCCTTTCTTAATTCTCTGAAAATCTATTTCATCCATAAATTCATTAGAGTCAGTCCCATCTTTAGTAAAGGCTTATGTATTAACACAAGTATGAATCAACAAGCTACTTCTAGTACTGTGAGCTTGTGGTGTGAAAGTGGCTTTTACTCTTTTAACTATTAGATTACACTGGGCTGAACTCATTGACACTCAGAGTACAGGTTGGTGTCAGTATGGAGATCAGCGATACCTTGAGAAAGGGTGTAAATTGGCGGTTTGTGCTGTCATTTTCCTCTTTTAATGGATCCTGTACTTATTCCGACTTCATTTCATGTGAAAAGCAGTGTGTGAATGTGAGACACTAATGTGTTAGTGTAATTATCATCACTTAGGGCTTGTGCTGAATGAACATAATCTAATCCACGCTGGACAAACCCTGTACATACACAGTACCATCAAAATCTAATCCACGCTGGACAAACCCTGTACACACACACTGCCATCAAAATCGAATCCACGCTGGACAAACCCTGTACATACACAGTACCATCAAAATCTAATCCACGCTGGACAAACCCTGTACATACACACACTGCCATCAAAATCTAATCCACGCTGGACAAACCCTGTACATACACACACTGCCATCAAAATCTAATCCACGCTGGACAAACCCTGTACATACACACACTGCCATCAAAATCTAATCCACGCTGGACAAACCCTGTACATACACACACTGCCATCAAAATCTAATCCACGCTGGACAAACCCTGTACATACACACACTACCATCAAAATCTAATCCACGCTGGACAAACCCTGTACATACACACTGCCATCAAAATCTAATCCACGCTGGACAAACCCTGTACATACACACACTGCCATCAAAATCGAATCCACGCTGGACAAAACCTGTACATACACAGTACCATCAAAATCTAATCCACGCTGGGCAAACCCTGTACATGCACACACTGCCATCAAAATCTAATCCACGCTGGACAAACCCTGTACATACACAGTACCATCAAAATCTAATCCACGCTGGACAAACCCTGTACATACACAGTACCATCAAAATCTAATCCACGCTGGACAAACCCTGTACATACACACACTGCCATCAAAATCTAATCCACGCTGGACAAACCCTGTACATACACACACTACCATCAAAATCTAATCCACGCTGGACAAACCCTGTACATACACACTGCCATCAAAATCTAATCCACGCTGGACAAACCCTGTACATACACACACTGCCATCAAAATCTAATCCACGCTGGACAAACTCTGTACATACACAGTACCATCAAAATCTAATCCACGCTGGACAAACCCTGTACATACACACACTGCCATCAAAATCTAATCCACGCTGGACAAACTCTGTACATACACAGTACCATCAAAATCTAATCCACGCTGGACAAACCCTGTACATACACACACTGCCATCAAAATCGAATCCACGCTGGACAAACCCTGTACATACACACACTGCCATCAAAATCTAATCCACGCTGGACAAACCCTGTACATACACACACTGCCATCAAAATGTAATCCAGTCTGGACAAACCCTGTACATACACAGTACCATCAAAATCTAATCCACGCTGGACAAACCCTGTACATACACACACTGCCATCAAAATCTAATCCACGCTGGACAAACCCTGTACATACACACACTGCCATCAAAATCTAATCCATGCTGGACAAAACCTGTACATACACAGTACCATCAAAATCTAATCCACGCTGGACAAACCCTGTACATACACACACTGCCATCAAAATCTAATCCACGCTGGACAAACCCTGTACATACACAGTACCATCAAAATCTAATCCACGCTGGACAAACCCTGTACATACACAGTACCATCAAAATCTAATCCACGCTGGACAAACCCTGTACATACACACACTGCCATCAAAATCTAATCCACGCTGGACAAACCCTGTACATACACACACTACCATCAAAATCTAATCCACGCTGGACAAACCCTGTACATACACACTGCCATCAAAATCTAATCCACGCTGGACAAACCCTGTACATACACACACTGCCATCAAAATCGAATCCACGCTGGACAAACTCTGTACATACACACACTGCCATCAAAATCTAATCCATGCTGGACAAACCCTGTACATACACACACTACCATCAAAATCTAATCCACGCTGGACAAACCCTGTACATACACACTGCCATCAAAATCTAATCCACGCTGGACAAACCCTGTACATACACACACTGCCATCAAAATCTAATCCACGCTGGACAAACCCTGTACATACACACACTGCCATCAAAATCTAATCCACGCTGGACAAACCCTGTACATACACAGTACCATCAAAATCTAATCCACGCTGGACAAACCCTGTACATACACACACTGCCATCAAAATCTAATCCACGCTGGACAAACCCTGTACATACACACACTGCCATCAAAATCTAATCCACGCTGGACAAACCCTGTACATACACACACTGCCATCAAAATCTAATCCACGCTGGACAAACCCTGTACATACACACACTGCCATCAAAATCTAATCCACGCTGGACAAACCCTGTACATACACACACTACCATCAAAATCTAATCCACGCTGGACAAACCCTGTACATACACACTGCCATCAAAATCTAATCCACGCTGGACAAACCCTGTACATACACACACTGCCATCAAAATCGAATCCACGCTGGACAAAACCTGTACATACACAGTACCATCAAAATCTAATCCACGCTGGACAAACCCTGTACATACACACACTGCCATCAAAATCTAATCCACGCTGGACAAACCCTGTACATACACAGTACCATCAAAATCTAATCCACGCTGGACAAACCCTGTACATACACAGTACCATCAAAATCTAATCCACGCTGGACAAACCCTGTACATACACACACTGCCATCAAAATCTAATCCACGCTGGACAAACCCTGTACATACACACACTACCATCAAAATCTAATCCACGCTGGACAAACCCTGTACATACACACTGCCATCAAAATCTAATCCACGCTGGACAAACCCTGTACATACACACACTGCCATCAAAATCGAATCCACGCTGGACAAACTCTGTACATACACACACTGCCATCAAAATCTAATCCATGCTGGACAAACCCTGTACATACACACACTACCATCAAAATCTAATCCACGCTGGACAAACCCTGTACATACACACTGCCATCAAAATCTAATCCACGCTGGACAAACCCTGTACATACACACACTGCCATCAAAATCTAATCCACGCTGGACAAACCCTGTACATACACACACTGCCATCAAAATCTAATCCACGCTGGACAAACCCTGTACATACACACACTACCATCAAAATCTAATCCACGCTGGACAAACCCTGTACATACACACACTGCCATCAAAATCTAATCCACGCTGGACAAACCCTGTACATACACACACTGCCATCAAAATCTAATCCACGCTGGACAAACCCTGTGCATACACACACTGCCATCAAAATCTAATCCACGCTGGACAAACCCTGTACATACACACACTGCCATCAAAATCTAATCCACGCTGGACAAACCCTGTACACACACACACTACCATCAAAATCTAATCCACGCTGGACAAACCCTGTACATACACACTGCCATCAAAATCTAATCCACGCTGGACAAACCCTGTACATACACACACTGCCATCAAAATCGAATCCACGCTGGACAAACTCTGTACATACACACACTGCCATCAAAATCTAATCCATGCTGGACAAACCCTGTACATACACACACTACCATCAAAATCTAATCCACGCTGGACAAACCCTGTACATACACACTGCCATCAAAATCTAATCCACGCTGGACAAACCCTGTACATACACACACTGCCATCAAAATCTAATCCACGCTGGACAAACCCTGTACATACACACACTGCCATCAAAATCTAATCCACGCTGGACAAACCCTGTACATACACAGTACCATCAAAATCTAATCCACGCTGGACAAACCCTGTACATACACACACTGCCATCAAAATCTAATCCACGCTGGACAAACCCTGTACATACACACACTGCCATCAAAATCTAATCCACGCTGGACAAACCCTGTACATACACACACTGCCATCAAAATCTAATCCACGCTGGACAAACCCTGTACATACACACACTGCCATCAAAATCTAATCCACGCTGGACAAACCCTGTACATACACAGTACCATCAAAATCTAATCCACGCTGGACAAACCCTGTACATACACAGTACCATCAAAATCTAATCCACGCTGGACAAACCCTGTACATACACACACTGCCATCAAAATCTAATCAACGCTGGACAAACCCTGTACATACACACACTACCATCAAAATCTAATCCACGCTGGACAAACCCTGTACATACACACTGCCATCAAAATCGAATCCACGCTGGACAAACCCTGTACATACACACACTGCCATCAAAATCTAATCCACTGGGAAGGTGTTGTGGGATATAGATGGCACTGGGAAGGTGTTGGGGGTTATCGATGCACTGGGAAGGTGTTGGGGGCTATCGATGCACTGGGAAGGTGTTGGGGGTTATGGATGCACTGGGAAGGTGTTGTGGGATATAGATGGCACTGGGAAGGTGTTGTGGGATATAGATGGCACTGGGAGGGGATGGGACACTTCATCGCGGCTGCTTCCGCGCAGCCGCTTCACCGCCGAGTCTACAGCACAAGACAGATCGTCGCTGGAGATTTCATCGCGGGACATTTCATCTCCAAAGGTAAGTATTTTACCGATTTTAGTTGGTTTAGAATTAGGGTTTAGGGGGTTAGAATTAGGTTTAGTGTTTAGTGTTAGGGGTTAATTTTACTATTAGGGGTCGGGGTTAGTATTTGGGTTTAGGCGGTTAACTTTAGTATTAGGGGTCGGGGGTAGTATTAGGGTTAGTATTAGGGGTCGGGGGTTAGTATTAGGGTTAGTATTAGGGTTAGTATTGGGGTTTAGGGGGTTAACTTTAGTATTAGGGGTCGGGGGTTAGTATTAGGGTTAGTATTAGGGGTCGGGGGTTAGTATTAGGGTTAGTATTAGGGTTTAGGGGGTTAACTTTAGTATTAGGGGTCGGGGGTTAGTATTAGGGTTAGTATTAGGGGTCGGGGGTTAGTATTAGGGTTTAGGGGGTTCATTTTAGTATTGGGGTTAATTTTAGTGTTAGTATTGGGGTTTAGTGTTTAGTGTTACTATAGGGGGGGGGGATCATTTATTAGGGGGGTTATTTTAGTTTTACTTTTAGATTTGTAAGAGCTGACAGTTCAGCGCTGAACTGTCAGGTCTTACATAGCTGCAGCCGCGGTGAAACGGCCGCGTTATACTTCATTGCTGACAGTTCAGCGTTCTAACTGCCGCGCTGAACTGTCAGCGATGAAAATGCGGCGAAGAAGTGTCCTAGACTCCACTGGGAAGGTGTTGGGTTTATCGATGCACTGGGAAGGTGTTGGGGACAACAATGGCACTTGGAAGGTGTTTGAGCACGAATATGGCACTAGGAAGGTGTTTGAGCACAAAGATAGGACTGGAAAGGTATTTGGGCACAAATATGGCACTGGGAAGGTGTTTTAGCACAAATATGGCACTGGAAAGGTGCATTGGGGGACAAAGATGGCACTGTCTTATATGACAGCTTCCCTGCTGGCAGTGTTGTCACCTTTTCTCCAAAAACAATATCTGCCATGCTATTGCCTCCATAGAGTTAAAGGGCTGTAAAACTATTTTAACTCATTAGAAGAAGCAAGGTTTAAAAAATGAGTGCCCCTGCTCCCAAGCAAACCTGACTTGAATCTGAATATAACAAGTAAGCAGACATGCACACTGATAATAGAAAATAAAGTATATTTATTTGTAAATGTAGTAATGTAACGACAAACACAGTATGTATAGGTCGGAGAAATATAACAGTATGTGTAGTGATACTGTAAAAATAGAGAAAAAAAATTGAGAAAAACAGAAAAAAATATAGGAAGCTACACAGAGCTATGTAGGCAAAGTGTATGAGCAGCACAAGAAAAAAAGGTAGAAAAATAAAAATAGTAAACAGTAAAAAAATGCAAAGAAATCGAAAAAATGGAAAAAAGTACAAGAACAGAGCAAAAAAACAAAGAAATGGAAATAAAAAAATAATAATAGGATGAAGTGGTAACAGAGTGCTCAAAATAATAGCAAATGATACAACATAAGTCTGATAGAAGGCCAACCACTATAAGAAAAAACATATAATAACAAAAAAAGAGAATAATGTGGGACAATGTCCACTGGTAAACCTCCTGCAAACAATAAATCAAAGGACCTGCATCAAAGGTAATATAAGAAAAAGCAGCAACAAGGAAAAAAAACAAAAAAAACAATTGTGGGAAAAACAGAAAAAATGTCCCAAACAAGGGGATATAACCAAAGTTTACAGCAGAAAAAAAGTAACCACAATTGGAAAAATAATAATAATAGTAAGTGGGTAGTCCATCAGTCCACTACTATCAAAAAAACCTTATAGATGCAGGGGTAGTCCTGGGGTATAACAGCTGAGGCTTTGTACAGGCACGGGGCGACGCGCTCGGAGTGTGTCTCCTTCAAGGGCCATGAATCTGAGGCTCACCGCTCACGTCTGTCTGGGGTCTGTCAGGATTGGGGGTTAAGCTTGTTAATGTCCCGTCTGTTCATCTCATGTTATCATCTCATGTCAATTTGAGTGTCTCTCTGTATTAGCACTGAGAGTCGGTCGTCAACCAGATTGCCTGCTTGTCAGGGAAGCATGGCAGCTGTCGGTCAGAGGATGAGCTGACTATTAAAGGTACATGCCAAATGTTCCTTCAGGAGTTGAGAATGTTCTATCATGCCTTTCTTTCCAGTCGATCTACTCCTGCCTGATTATTACAGTCAGAAACCTTTCCAGCTGGACACGCCAATACAGAGGGGAATGATGTATGATACCATGAGTAGGGTAACTTAAAGGCACTACATCACCTAAACATAATGTATACTGTCCATATAGAGGATAAAAAAAAATGACTGCGCATGATCTATACATTGTGTCAGTGGTGTATCTTAGTTTTGTGCTGCCCTAGGCAGAAAAAAATTCGGGCCCCCCTACCCACGCTGCACACGCACGACATGCCCCATAACCCACATCACCCCCATTACATGCCTGATCACGCCCATTACATTCCTCCATCACCCCATTACATACCTCTATTAACCCCATCACCCCCATTATATGCCTCCATTTACCCCATCACCCCCATTATATGCCTGCCTCACGCCCATTACATGCCTCCATCACCCTCATTACATGCCCCCATCACCCCAATTATATGCCTCCATTACATGCCTGCATCACCCCCATTACATGCCTGCATCACCCCCATTACATGCCCCATTACCCCCATTATATACCTCCATTACCCCCATTATATGCCCCCTCACCCCAGGACCTTGATCTGATCCGTGGTGGCTAGTGGCAGGCAGCATGGTGTCCTACCTGTTCAGATCCTGCGGTGAGTGTGGGTAGGTCACATGACCCGGCGCGCATCTGATATCAGAGCGCCGGATTCCGTGACCCGTCATCACTCCACCTCCCCCCCCCCCTCCTCCACCCCCCAAGAAAAAAAGCTTGGGAGGCCCTATCGTCGCGATCAGGCTGCCCGTTCGTTTATTTTCTTAGCTTTTTTTTTCAGTGCTAGGGGGCTGCCAAAATTCTCCGTCCTTGGCATCTGCCTCGCGGTTAAATGCCGCACTGCATTGTGTTAGCAGAATTGCAGCAAATACCTACATTAGGAGAAACCTGTGTTTTACGTGTGTCTGTGGAGTCTGCTGCTTATGACATCACCTGTGGCTTCATTCCCTATTCCCCAATGAAAACCAGTCCATTTGCATACCGTGCCACAGTGATGTCATACACAGGAGACACATTTAAAACACATTTCTCTCCTAATATAGGCCTTTGCTTGCACTCTCGCTAATACAATGTACAGATCATGTTCAATCATGTCGTATCCTCTACACTCACAGTAACGCAATGTTTAGGTGATACAGTCCTTCTAATTCCTGTATCTCACTAAGAGGGATTATATGGATACATGTTCTTAGTTGGACTATAACTCCCATCACCCTAAGATCAGTTGACATACAGTGGATTCCTAATAAGTTGGCTATTTAATGGCAGAGGTGAGTCGCACATCGGTCAGCTCTCTGTTAGATGACAGTCCTAACACCGACAGAAGATGCAGCAGAAAGGCCAAGGCTGGGAGTCGTCTCTCATCACAAACAAACTGCAGATTTGTGTTCATTTTGCTAATCATTTTCCCTTCAATTTCAACATCTCCTTCTGTGTCTGCCGCTTCCCAGGCACAGCAGCATTAGAGCAGCTGATGGGATTATTAGAATTGTATTGTTATTGAGGAGAACGAAAAGAGAGACAAATGAACCAAACAGTGTGAAAAGTCGTTCGTTCAGGGAAACTACTCGTGCGATATTAGTTTATAAATAAGCTAAAAATAACGACTGGGCAACTCGTGATCAAAAGAGAATGGCAAATCCTGCTTATTATATTCTTTTATTGGCAAATTAATGGCTAAGCACCAACATTTTGTCACGTGGATGGTTACTGGATTTGGTGATGGATAATTTAATTTGCCACAGTCATTGGTTGGAGGACCAGTGTCTAGCACTATCTGCTTGGTTTTTATATATATATTTATTTTTTTATTTTTTTTATTATTATTTTGACACATTTCATTTCCAATATTACAGTTTTTGCATTTTTTTTTATACAAGCTGGTAAACAAATGATAAAAGACAAAAACCCCAAATAATAACAGTAGAAGAAAAATAAAAAAACAAAAAGCGAAGGTCCTGGTGTACATGAGACAAGATCATTTACATTCTATCAAGTCCTATTGATACTCATATGACTGTAAGGTGGTGGTTATTTTCTCAGAATTTCTTACCCAGTTGTATACAGGGATTATATCTGGTCAGAAGGATAGAAGATCTATTACTATCTGCCTGGCTCCACCTACTTCAGGGGTGATCCCAGAACTATATCCAGTGTTGGCCCCACCTATTGTCAGGGGATCCAGGAGATCTCTAGGTCCCACCAGGTATAGCATTTCTAGTGATAGACTCTGGCACACTTGGTACATACAAAGGTGATGCAGAATAATTCAATACTAATGCTTGTCCCATATCCGTATTATGATGATACTGATTCGTCTGGGACAGAAGATATCACATGGTCTCTATTTTTGGATAATTGACCCTATATTTCATCTCCCAAATCTCCCCAATTTATTTTCACCCCATCCATATTTACCCAGATAATACAAAAACTATTTGATTACGTTCTTCTTATCATACTATTTGCAGTACAAATATATCCTTTTCTTCAGTTAATATATGACGGATATTAAACAAGTAAACTAAGTAAGCAGACACACAACAGTCAAAGATTTGAGTACACTTGCTTCTGTGCTTTGACGTGTATAATAAATTGCTTTTATATAAATCTCAGCTCAGGATTTTTAAAAATGGAAAACTTTTTTTTTATAACACTTAACTTACTTTTCATTATTTGGGGTTTGGCACAGAGGGAATATTACATCATCCCTTCCCTTGCACAATAGAATGATTTGATCATTCAGCTCAGGATCTGATTGGTTGCTAGCAGCTTTTTTATTTTTTCAACTTTAGAAGTCTCTGATGATTGTTTTCCAAATATGCCCACCTCTACACTGAACATAGTCACATTTGTAAGGGGAACATAATATTGATATGTTTATAATACTGTTATGAAATGATTTATGTAAAGATCAGGTTACCTTTGAGCACATTTACCAACATGCCCCCCTGGCAACACCGGGCACCAAAGAGGTGTGTGGCTTAAAATGGACAATGTCAGGACCATGCACAAACATACCTCTGCCCATGCAGCCATACTTTGTCGCCACAAATGGACAGTTGGGGGTATTTTGAAGCCGGTGGGCAGACATCTCCACCCATAAAACAGCAGCTTTTCCAGAGGATGCTGATCCGAAACTAGAGACGGTTCAGCTCATTGTTGTGGGGTGGGGAAAAAAAATCAAATAAACTGAAAATGGAAAAAAAAAATAAAAAATGTAGAAAAAAAAAATCTAAATTGAGCTGGCTCCAGAGATAAGGAAGGACCACGGACTTCCAGACAGAGAGATAGCCAAAGAGACTCCCAGAATGACCTTGGATTGAAGGTTCTGAGACAGCCTTGGAAGTAAAGACAATTAATTATTGATAGAGGCGTAAAACAGATATTAAGGAGGAGAAATGGAAAAAGAAGGATAAAAATAATCGTGCCTCAGGGGGGGGGGGGGGAGCTTTGGATAGAAACTCTATAGGATTTTACTGGTTCACAAAGCTGAGCAAACATTGAACACAGTCGGATCCACTCCAGGATTTCAGTTCATGGCTATAGTAAAGGTGATCCCAAAAAGAGAAGAGCTGGTCCAACATCATGGAATTCAATCCATTGAGAGGATGGATCAAGTTGTACTTCACATTTAATGCGTGGAATAGAAAAACGAATGCTTACAGGCAGAAACTGCACGCCAGCAACACTTTCACGAATGCCCAGCGGGATTCAAGCAATACCTGACGCATTTCGCCTATAATATTTAATCATAGGCTAGTAGAGTCAGGTGTTGCTCGAATCCCCCCTTGGCGTTTGTGAAAACTTTGTGTATATTAAAGATGAGATCAGATTTGGGCAACTGATAGTCACAGGAAAAAACTAAAATGGGTGGAAAATATTAGCTCAGAAATCGCCTCTGCACCAGGGCTCATAATGGTTTTATATCAACATTTAATAACGCCCTGAACTTGTTGAACTCCTGACAATTCGGGATGCTGGGGGAGGAGCTTGAGAGGTTGAGTGTCAGCACTAATGTGTATCCGTTCTAGTAGTAGTTTCTTTAAATCAATTGTGCTTCTCTCAGTCTGCAACTAATGTGACCTGATCAAAAAACACCATGTGACTGTCCTCTAAAACATACAGCAAGTCCCCCATGGTCTAGGTTTTGGTAGCATGGGGCAACTTTATTTTCTCCTAGACAGTAACTAGATCTACAGTATGATCACCTGAACGTGATCTATGTAAATTCCAGGATGTAAGTTGCGTCAGTGAAGTTGTAGAGTCATGGACTAAGAGGTCTAAGGTCTGGGTTCCTCTCTGATGCTGTCAGGACATAAATACATCATGATACAATGTCAGCTGTCACTAGGATCAGAGCAGCTAGCCTGCAGATTAAGGGAACTGACAGTTTGTAGTAAACAAAGTATCCCAACCGCCCTCGGCTGCTAAATTTAACGTCTGCTACAAATATAGAGTGTCATGGGGATGTATTTGTAACTCTCTCTGATTACATACAATGCAGGTATCAATGTAGTTTAACGACTAACGTGTTATATAAACTCTTTCACCTCTAGATTGTAAGCTCATGTCAGATCTCTACACCCCTGCAGAGAGGTCTATACCCCCACTGCAGCATTCCCTGTTAAAAGCAGTTCATTTGCATATGAAGGCACAGGAGATGTCATTAAAAGGAGCCCGAGCAGACACATTTAAACCACGTATTATTTTTATTTGTGCCCTTCCTATCATTGTGCTGGCAGGATGTTTAGTCATGCCGACCGAAAAAAAAACATCCAGTTATATCTATCACACAAGAGGTGGTGTCTAAATTGATAGGGGGGGGGGGGGGGGGGTGCTGATGACAGGTTAGCAACCCCCATAGCCGTAATTTGGACATTGATTTGGGTAGATTTTTGGATTTTTGGTAGATCACGTTAGATCAAAAGTTTTTTTCATTAGCTCTATCGCGGAAGTGGTGGTATTCACAAACTGATTTTGTGGAGGGGGAGAGAAGGGTTGACTGCATGAGTATGCAGGAGAGGGGTATGACGAAAGGGTTTGGTATGAGGACCCTTTCTGCATCCATCTATGCTATTCGCACTCTAGCCTGAATATAGAGAGTTATGTGCCAGGCATGGGGAAGGGGAGGAGTTTAGCGTCACTGCATAGCGTTTGTTATATAGAGAGTTCTTTGCCAGGCATGGGGAAGGGGAGGAGTTTAGCCTCACTGCATAGCCTTTGTTATATAGAGAGTTCTTTGCCAGGCATGGGGAAGGGGAGGAGTTTAGCCTCACTGCATAGCCTTTGTTATATAGAGAGTTATGTGCCAGGCATGGGGAAGGGGAGGAGTTTAGCCTCACTGCATAGCCTTTGTTATATAGAGAGTTATGTGCCAGGCATGGGGAAGGGGAGGAGTTTAGCCTCACTGCATAGCCTTTGTTATATAGAGAGTTATGTGCCAGGCATGGGGAAGGGGAGGAGTTTAGCCTCACTACGTAGCCTTTGTTATATAGAGAGTTATTTGCCAGGCATGGGGAAGGGGAGGAGTTTAGCCTCAGTGCATAGCGTTTGTTATATAGAGAGTTATTTGCCAGGCATGGGGAAGGGGAGGAGTTTAGCCTCAGTGCATAGCGTTTGTTATATAGAGAGTTATGTGCCAGGCATGGGGAAGGGGAGGAGTTTAGCCTCAGTGCATAGCGTTTGTTATATAGAGAGTTCTTTGCCAGGCATGGGGAAGGGGAGGAGTTTAGCCTCACTGCATAGCCTTTGTTATATAGAGAGTTCTTTGCCAGGCATGGGGAAGGGGAGGAGTTTAGCCTCACTGCATAGCCTTTGTTATATAGAGAGTTATGTGCCAGGCATGGGGAAGGGGAGGAGTTTAGCCTCACTGCATAGCCTTTGTTATATAGAGAGTTATGTGCCAGGCATGGGGAAGGGGAGGAGTTTAGCCTCACTGCATAGCCTTTGTTAAGTTAAAATTTAGGAAAAGGAATGATTTCAAGTTTTTTTTATTTAAAGGGGCTGTCTTCTTATTTAGTTTTCCACATCTCACCCTAGCTCCTAAAACCCTTAATATTATGATTTACACACAAATAAAAACACACATTCATGGAAGATTTTTATTACAACTCTAAATTTTGCAATAAAATTGTCAAGTCTATCTTAATAACTGCCATAGTGTGCCATCTTTTAATCCGTGTATCAGTGTATCTTATGGGACTTGATCTAACCTGATCTAATGAGATTAATACCAGTTTGTTGAAATTAAGTTGGGGGAGGCTAATGTACTATCAGTTAGCACAGGAAGATTCACTATATGAATGTAAAAATAAGAACTATTTTTGGTACTCATTAAGTGATATACAATATTATAGTTTCCTCTTTGTATTTATCATAGTGATTAGGGGAAGTTGATACTTAGGGTTGGTAAAAAAAATTACAGTGCATTTTCTTTCTTTTCCTTTTTGATTTTTTTAAAAGTCGTTTTTTAAGAAATAGTGTCCATGTTCCAGGGGCCAACGGGTAGAGATGGGCCATGTCTCAAAAAAAGATTCAGAATATGGAGGAAGTTATAAGATAAACACTCAGGCTGCCTCTCCTTAGCACTTTGCTGCCTCCCCTCAGCATTCCGCTGCCTCCCCTCAGCATTCCGCTGCCTCCCCTCAGCATTCCGCTGCCTCTCCTCAGTATTCCGCTGCCTCCCCTCAGCATTCCACTGCCTCCCCTCAGCATTCCACTGCCTCTCCTTAGTATTCTGCTGCCTCCCCTCAGCATTCCGCTGCCTCCCCTCAGCATTCCGCTGCCTCTCCTTAGTATTCCGCGTCCTCCCCTCAGCATTCCACTGCCTCTCCTTAGTATTCCGCGTCCTCCCCTCAGCATTCCACTGCTTCTCCTTAGTATTCTGCTGCCTCCCCTCAGCATTCCGCTGCCTCCTCTCAGCATTCCGCTGCCTCTCCTTAGTATTCCGTGTCCTCCCCTCAGCATTCCGCTGCCTCCCCTCAGCATTCCGCTGCCTCTCCTTAGTATTCCACTGCCTCCCCTCAGCATTCCGCTGCCTCCCCTCACCATTCCACTGCCTCCCCTCAGCATTCCGCTGCCTCTCCTTAGTATTCCGCTGCCTCCCCTCAGCATTCCGCTGCCTCCTCTCAGCATTCCACTGCCTCCCCTCAGCATTCCGCTGCCTCTCCTCAGTATTCCGCTGCCTACCCTCAGCATTCTGCTGCCTCCCCTCACCATTTCGCTGCCTCCCCTCACCATTCCACTGCCTCCCCTCAGCATTCCGCTGCCTCTCCTTAGTATTCCGCTGCCTCCCCTCAGCATTCCGCTGCCTCCCCTCAGCATTCCGCTGCCTCCCCTCAGCATTCTGCTGCCTCCCCTCAGAATTCCACTGTCAGCGACAGTTTTACTCCAACAGATATAAAAATGATGTCATTAAAAAGCCTAGTCTCATAAAGAATTCTGTTGACTTGCTCCATCAAAACCACAAGAGTATCATTTGGCAAAATAACAGAACTCTACAATATAAGAATTTCATGTTCAACATTTTTGAACATCCACTTTGGCCGCAGCCATCCAACATGAGTTAGAAGGGCAACCGCTGAAGTGCTGCAGCCCAAAGCCGGGTAAGCTTACTCAAGTCAAGGGATTTAAGTCATCGGCAAAGTGGCTACGCTAATTGGAGAAATAAAATCGCAAGATACAGGCAGGAGGATAAAGGGATCAGCCGGGAAATACAGCAGCTCCCGTTCAAAGTGGCTGAGGAGAAAAAATAAAAAGACCAAAAATGTATGAGGGACCTAAAGGGTTAACAGACACTTTGAGGATTACTGGCCCTGTCTACAGTGTGCATTCACGGGATGTGTATAACACCGTTAACCCTTTGTGCTATTGTGAAATTCATGCAAAGCATTCATTGTAGTGGCAAACAGACATTTCTAACGGGTCAGTCCTGTATCCTTCTCACCACAAATAACATTAGTTCAAAAGTTTGGGGTCACTGAGGAACTTTCCATTCTTTCCCATGAAAACATACATCATTTATGTTGCATAATGCAAAGGAATTGACAAGGGAATTGCACACACAAGGCCAAAGTAGCTGAGCTGAAAAAATTCTCTAATTCAGCAAAACATGACAGTTTTGGCCTTAATATCAATGCCCTCTTTCATGGATAAAGACCGTGGTCTCTTGTGATACAGCAATAGGCTTTGCAGCACCAGCTCAGTGATGATGTAGGTTTAGAGCTGAGATACCAAGTTCTCCCCCTCTGCATCCATTGGGCCATCTACTTACCAAACAGTGAACTGCTGTGAACTGACAAGGGAATAGTAAAAACCAGGCATTATTAGAAGAGCTGGAAACATTTTCCATCTTGGCCTGTTATTTCAGCTCCGTTAACTGAAGGCCACAGAAGCCGAATTAGAAAAAATGAACGGGAGAATTTTTTTTCCAACTTGGCTACTTTGGCCTTAAGTTTGCCATTCCCTTGTCAATCCGCTGGAAATCGCTCTTTCATGGATAAAGGCCCGTTATTTATACTGTGATGGCAGGAAATTTTAAAAAACGACCAATACATTGTGTTAGCAGAATCCAAAGCCAAATGTGTGTTTAACATGTCCTCCTCGTTGTCTCCTATATATGACATCATCTTGCAAATGAACTGCTTACAGTGGGAAATGTGCAATATGCAGGAGAATGTGTAATCATTCCCAGAATACACAGCGTTGAGGTCAAGCAGAACACCTTTATCCTTTAGATTTCCCTAAGCCCTTACCACCCAGGTTCATTGACGCCATCGTCTTGGACCCATAGATCTTCTTGGCAGGATGAGATTGCCCAAACAATGCTGACAAATGGTGCGTTCTGGTGGCAGAGCTTTTTTGGGAACATTAAGTACAGTAATGATCGGATGATCTTCGCTCAAACAATGAACTACTGATTAATAACAGTATCCTCATTGTGCACCTGGATTTTGTAGCCAGATATATAGACGATTGTCCTATTTCATCTAACCACCCGTCAATGGTTTTTATCACAGAAGCACAAGTGGGAGTTAGTAATTAAAAATCAGGTTTAAAACTGGAGCAATCGCTCTGGGAACCTGTGGAATGTTTCTGTTGTTCGGACCACTTTCAGAATTACTTATATAAAGAGCCCTCCATATTTCCGTTTTGGAAGTTATCATTCACAAAATGTAGGGCTTCATTTGAAACCCAGCAGTAAAAATAATGGACTTATCTTTCCTTACATTTAAGGACAAGCCAATATACTTTGGGTCTCAGATTCTATCTCCTTCAGAAGAGCACAGTGTCTATAAAAAAAAAACTATAAAGCTATATAACAGACATCAAGTGTAGGAATTTTATATAGAAATGTTTTAATGAAAGGATATAAATAAAGTGCTTTACTGAGCCTTTTTTGCTCCATTTTTTTTTATCAGGGGGGGGGGGGAGGTGCGTGTTGGGTCGGATCCGTCAGATCTTCATTAGAGTTGAGCGGACACCTGGATGTTCGGGTTTGGCGGGTTCGGCCGAACTTCGGAAAAAAGTCCGGGTTCAGGGTCGAACTTGACCGCGAACCCCATTGAAGTCAATGGGGACCCGAACTTTTGGCCACTAAAATGCCTCTAAAAAAGTCCTGAAAAGGGCTAGAGGGCTGCAAAATGAAGTAAAATGTGGGTGAGTGTCCCGATTCATACAAATAGGTCAATTACCTATTCTTTTGAATGGGGACTCTATTTCGGTTTATAGAATAGCAATAGCAATACATGTATTCCATAAATCGAAAGTCTATAAACCGAAAGACATTCTGTTTATAGACTTTCGTTTTATAGAATACATGTAATGCTATTGCTATTCTATAAAAAGAAAGTCTATAAACAGAATGTCGTTCGGTTTATAGACTTTCGGCTAATGGAATACATGTAATGCTATTGGCTTTCTATAAACCGAAATAGAGTCCCCATTCATAAGAATTTCTTATGAATGGGGACTCTATTTCGGTTTATAGAAAGCCAATAGCATTACATACAATGTAATCGCCGAACCCCGAACTCCAACACGAACATACATTGTAATGTCCGTGTTCGGGGTCCAAAAACCGTAAAGTTCGATACGAACCCGAACAGTGCAGTTCGGGTTCGCTCAGCACTAATATTCATTCATCTGAACCAAGATTCTAAACATCATGTCCGCCCCCTGATAGAGAGCTCTCAGTAATGCAGTTTCTTTGGATTCTTTCATTACATCATTTCTATTTACATTAGCTGCACTTGATGCAATTTTTCAGTTAAGCAGAACTTACGTTTTGTGACAGTTGGTCCTTTAAGAAAAGTTAAAGGGTCTGTATCACCTAAACCTTGTTTTTACCGTGAATGTAGAGAATAAAAAAAAAATATTGAAAATGATCTATACATTGTGTTATCAAAATTGCAAGCAAACGCCTAAATTAGGAGAAATGTGTCTGCTGCTGATGACATCACCTGTGGCTAGAAAAGCAAACGCCCACATACTGCGCCACAGGTGATGTCATCAGCAGGGGACTCCACAGACAAGTTTTAAGCACGTTTTTCTCCTAATTTAGACGTTCGCTTGCCGTTTTGCTCACACAATGTATAGATCATTTTTAATCTCTTTTTATTCTCTACAGTCACAGTAGAAGCAATGTTTAGACTGACAGCGCCCCTTTAACGCAAGTCTTGGGAACCTGTGAGCAGACCGAGGCAGGTTTCTGTTTCTGAGATGTCTGTATTGTGTTAAATCCAAGGAAAGAGTAAAAACATTCGCACGTTAATCAATGAAATAAAGAGAAATCAGCAGCGTAGTCACAATACATGAATAATCTCCTAATGACCTTAATAAAGCACAAACTATTCACAATAACAAAGAACTTACTACAATATTACACAGTATCTACATGCAGGAAGGAGCAAATATTAATCGTGGAAATAAAAGATCTTGCCCCTTGTTCCATTAGTGGCCCCTCAAGTTTCCATTGCAACAAATTTGTCACCCACAGATCTTATTTTTTTCTGCCTGTGAAGTATATAGATTGTAAGCTCTTTGAGCAAAGCCCTTTTTCTTTCCCTACAATTTCACAGGAGTTACAACGGAGAGGACAGATTTAAGAAACGCTGAATTAGACCATGCAAAACCCCTCTCTGTTTTACTCTTTGTTACTTTAAAAACACACAGAAACTACACCTAATAGAGGGGCAATCCCACCTAATAGTGGGGCAATCATGTTGGAGCAAGGAAACCTGATAGTGGGACAATCACACCTAATAGTGGGGAAATCATACTTAATAGAGGGGCAATTACACCTAATAGTGGGGCAATCACAGCAAATAGAGGGGCAATCACACCTAATAGTGGGGCAATCACACCTAATAGTGGGGCAATCACACCTAATAGTGGGGCAATCACACCTAATAGTGGGACAATCACACCAAATAGAGGGGCAATCACAGCTAATAGAGGGGCAATCACATCTAATAATGGGACAATCACACCAAATAGAGGGGCAATCACACCTAATAGAGGGACAATCACACCAAATAGAGGGGCAATCACACCTAATAGAGGGGCAATCACACCTAATAGTGAGGCAATCACACCTAATAGTGGGGCAATCACACCTAATAGTGGGACAATCACAATCACAGCTAATAGTGGGGCAACCACACCTAATAGAGGGGCAATCACACTTAATAGTGGGGAAATCACACTTATAGTGGGGCAATCACACCAAATAGAGGGGCAATCACACCTTATAGTGGGGCAATCACACCAAATAGAGGGGCAATCACACCTAATAGTGGAGCAATCACACCTAATAGTGGAGCAATCACACCTAATAGTGGTACAATCACACATAATAGTGGAGCAATCACACCTAATAGTGGTACAATCACACATAATAGTGGGGCAATCACACCTAATAGTGGGGCAATCACACCTAATAGTGGGGCAATCACACCTTTCTCCAGTGCAGTTTTTTCTACCTGCGCCAGTCCCAAACGAGTTGCTTTGACGCTGTTTGCACCAGTGCTTCCCGTTTATTAAAACAAAAAGGTACAGAAGTGTGCATAAACTGTGCTGAGAGTCACAAATCTGGGCTCAAACTGTGTAAAGACGTGTGAATCAAGTGCAATGGCTGTTATAAATATGACCATTACTCACACAACCCATGCACAATGCTTCCTGAGAGAAGACCTGAGTTGGTTCTGCATAATGCAGTCAAATAAATGAGAGAGAAAAAAAAAAAGCTATCTGTGCATTGGGGATCTGAGTTAATTTATCTCATTTAATCCCATAGATGGCAATAGACAAATCTGAGTCAAACCCCAGTAATCAGTGATATGTTGGTCATGGAATTGGGCCCATTGCAAGCAAATGCATAAGGCAATATAGGTTTTACATCTGTGGTGTCTGTGGTGTCCCCTGATTATGACATCACCTTGGGGGTTAAGCAGAGCACATATCTCTCACTGAAAATGAATTCATTTGCATATCAAGCCACAGGTGATGTCATATTTTCCACCATTTATTCTTCTCTACATTCACAGTATAACTCCACATTATCCATGGCCAGCTGAGCTCTTCTAGCAGGAGAAACTCGCCAAGTCTGTTGGGTTCTAGTCACTAAAATTCGACTTTGGAGGTTGACTTTCCAGTCAAGTTCTAATCTTCTATGTTGAAAGTAATGAGAAGGAAAATGATTGAGCCTATTTTTGAGACCAAGGCAAATTCAGGTGCCAAATGTCGACCTCCAAAGTCGAATCTTAGAGAATAGACCCAAGTGAGATGAAAAAGCTCAAGTCTAACACTATGCTTAATGCACTCGCTCCGAGGGACTGACCGAGGGAGCAAGAATGTTTACCAAGAATAACAAGTTTTATACAATCTCCCTTTCAGATGGAAGTGATACAATCTGCCAGAATGAAAAGGCAGGAGAATGAAAGAATGAACACTCAGTTAGCTAATTTAACACTATCCAGCCTGCAGCTAATAATGTAAAAGTGATTTCTTTATCATACCCCAAAAACGCAACACTTTCACTTAACAGACTTTCTGCAGTCAGGAGGTAGTTTAGCATTTGTTTTAATTGAGTTTGCAAAGGAATGAATGAATCACAAAGAAAGAAGACACAACTTGAATTCAAAAGCAGTTTTTACAATTAAATAAAAAAACATAGGTTTCTCTCATGATTAGCAGAGAGTGCTTTACACACGTATATAAGAGTAACTTTTACAATTAAAAAAAACACAGGTTTCTCCCATGATTAGGAGAGAGTGCTTTACACACATATATAAGAGTCACTTTTACAATTAAAAAAAACTCATAGGTTTCTCCCACGATTAGCAGAGAGTGCTTTACACACATATATAAGAGTAACTTTTACAATTAAAAAAAACTCATAGGTTTCTCCCACGATTAGGAGAGAGTGCTTTACACACGTATATAAGAGTAACTTTTACAATTAAAAAAAACTCATAGGTTTCTCCCACGATTAGGAGAGAGTGCTTTACACACGTATATAAGAGTCACTTTTACAATTAAAAAAAACTCATAGGTTTCTCCCACGATTAGGAGAGAGTGCTTTACACACATATATAAGAGTAACTTTTACAATTAAAAAAAACTCATAGGTTTCTCCCACGATTAGCAGAGAGTGCTTTACACACGTATATAAGAGTCACTTTTACAATTAAAAAAAACTCATAGGTTTCTCCCATGATTAGCAGAGAGTGCTTTACACACGTATATAAGAGTCACTTTTACAATTAAAAAAAACATAGGTTTCTCCCACGATTAGCAGAGAGTGCTTTACACACGTATATAAGAGTCACTTTTACAATTAAAAAAAACATTGGTTTCTCCCATGATTAGCAGAGAGTGCTTTACACACGTATATAAGAGTCACTTTTACAATTAAAAAAAACTCATAGGTTTCTCCCACGATTAGGAGAGAGTGCTTTACACACATATATAAGAGTAACTTTTACAATTAAAAAAAACTCATAGGTTTCTCCCACGATTAGCAGAGAGTGCTTTACACACGTATATAAGAGTAACTTTTACAATTAAAAAAAACTCATAGGTTTCTCCCACGATTAGGAGAGAGTGCTTTACACACGTATATAAGAGTAACTTTTACAATTAAAAAAAACTCATAGGTTTCTCCCACGATTAGGAGAGAGTGCTTTACACACGTATATAAGAGTAACTTTTACAATTAAAAAAAACTCATAGGTTTCTCCCACGATTAGCAGAGAGTGCTTTACACACGTATAAAAGAGTAACTTTTACAATTAAAAAAAACTCATAGGTTTCTCCCACGATTAGCAGAGAGTGCTTTACACACTTATATAAGAGTAACTTTTACAATTAAAAAAACAAAAACATATGTTCCTCCCATGATTAGGAGAGAGTGCTTTACACATGTAAATAAGAGTAACTTTTACAATTAAAAAAACAAAAACATAGGTTTCTCCCACGATTAGGAGAGAGTGCTTTACACACGTATATAAGAGTAACTTTTACAATTAAAAAAAACTCATAGGTTTCTCCCACGATTAGGAGAGAGTGCTTTACACACGTATATAAGAGTAACTTTTACAATTAAAAAAAACTCATAGGTTTCTCCCACGATTAGGAGAGAGTGCTTTACACACGTATATAAGAGTAACTTTTACAATTAAAAAAAACTCATAGGTTTCTCCCACGATTAGGAGAGAGTGCTTTACACACGTATATAAGAGTAACTTTTACAATTAAAAAAAACTCATAGGTTTCTCCCACGATTAGCAGAGAGTGCTTTACACACGTATATAAGAGTAACTTTTACAATTAAAAAAACAAAAACATATGTTCCTCCCATGATTAGGAGAGAGTGCTTTACACATGTAAATAAGAGTAACTTTTACAATTAAAAAAAACTCATAGGTTTCTCCCACGATTAGGAGAGAGTGCTTTACACACGTATATAAGAGTAACTTTTACAATTAAAAAAAACTCATAGGTTTCTCCCACGATTAGCAGAGAGTGCTTTACACACGTATATAAGAGTAACTTTTACAATTAAAAAAACAAAAACATATGTTCCTCCCATGATTAGGAGAGAGTGCTTTACACATGTAAATAAGAGTAACTTTTACAATTAAAATAAATATAGGTTTCTCCCATGATTACAAGAATACTCGCTGACCTTGACATAACATTCAGAAAGGGCATAAATGCAAAATACATAGATGCCAACCTTCCCAGATTTAATGGGACAGTACTGCTTTTTTGGGTTCTGTATTATTAAATTTGTGCCTTGTCTTGCACCAGCTTTGTCCCAGGGAGGCTGGTGCAAGAGATTGTAAAGATATTGTAAGGTGGTACAGGGATGAGTAATATCATGTGACCCCGCCCGTTTTTTGGCCTAACCCCTGCAGAGTCCTAAGATTTTGTCGAGTGTAAAAATACATCCCCACTGCAGTAAATAGCCTTGCTTTGCTTCTTTCAAGTAGTGAGAGATTGTAAGAGTGGATATTAGAAGTATCATGCTCATATCATTACCTTAATTAATAAATTGCAACACTGTGGTCTACTCGCTTCTCTGTGAGCTGCGGTTAGGTTTTCACATGCCCTGCGGTGTATATAAATCATATGTGACCAAATAGAAATCATTTACTTATTCCAGGATGGGCTCCCACGGAACCACGTTAATTAGTTCATTGATTTTTATCTGCTCACATATGACTTCATGGCAGCATGCAAAGGTCATATGTGGCCAAATATTCTCACACATACCTATTATTCCAAGTCATCTTTTAATGACTGATTCCTGTAATCCTCAGGAAAATTTAGATTTTGTTTTTCCTCAACTGTTACATTTATTTCCAGATGGGAGGACCCATAATAGTCTACACCATATAGCCTGATCCTTTCCAAAGTGGATTCACACTGGGCAAAATAGACTAATTGAACGAATCCCCGATATTTGATTACTCAATATGCCGTATTTTGGGAACAATTTATTTGAAGAAAAGCCTGTATTTGATTGGCTGACTGTGCCAGCCAATCAGATGCCGTCTATCACAGCTTCCCCATTGGCTAGTTTTCAAAACCCGCACAGTCAGCCAATCAGTTGTCAGCTTTTCTTCACCATGAATTATTCATTATGCATCCATCTCATGCTTAGAGCAGGGACTTACCTTTTTATTATAATAGGTGGATTGTTTTTATTAACTCTTGGTACTCTTGGTACCCTGGGTACATACGGTTCAGTGTTAGGACCCAGCCATACTGGAGTACATTGTGGTAGCTGAGCATCATATCATGTGACTAAATCTCCTATATTGTCAACCCAAGTTCTTGTCTTTATGTTGCTTTAAGAAAACATGTCGGGGGTTTTTTGTATATAGGTCAGTTGTGCGGAAAGTTTTAAAAATTATCCAGTTACCTTGGAAACCTACAGAATGTTTCGACTTATTCAGAACTTTGTCCTACAAATTATTTTATGGTGTCTCTAGGTTTTGTGCTGGCCATGGCTGACAAAATTCGGGCACCCCCCCCACGACTTGCCCCATTACCAGTGTTGCATACCCACGACATGCCCCATCACCCCATTACATGCCCCATCACCCACATTGCACACACATTAAATGCCCCATCACCCCATTACATGCCCTCATCACCCACATTGCATACACACTAAATGCCCCATCACCCCCATTACATGCCCCCATCACCCCGATTAATTGGAAGGAGCTAAAGCTTGCTGAATGGTGGGGGAGGGAGTGAAAATGTTTGAAGCACCAGAAGTGTGCTTTAACACCCTCTGGCAAAGTGCCGCCCTCTGGCAATGTACCGCCCTAGGCGAGTGCCGCCCAAGGCGAGTGCCTTGTTTGCCTTTTGGAAGATACACTACTGCATAACCTCCATAGCTTTCGTAACACAAGTAATGCACAATGATACTTTCCTGCATTGAATATACGAATTGCTCATTTCGTCAGTACCCCTTCTTACCCAGCACTTGCCCACTGGTTTCCTTTTAATAGCGTTGACTTTTTAACTGAACTCTCAGACTGATTAAAACCAATTTTTGTTTCATTTCTCTTGATGTCTGGACTGCAGTCTCGCCTTAAGGCAATTTATTATTATTTGAAATAATTAGCGTCAGAGGAAGTAGGAGTCTGGTGGAAAATAACAAGTCACAAGATGTATATTTTAGTATCCAGAGTAAACCACGAGGTCTCTGTATAAACCAGAAAGGGACTTAGTGCGTGAAAGTGGAGCATTTTTATATGATGTGGGTTTTTTTTTTTTTTAGCGGAACAGTAATATTTTAAAACTTTTAAAACAGTTTCACCTACAAAAATATTTTTAGCTTATTTATGCATTATTTAAAGTAAAGAAACATATCTGCTTTTTAATCTGAAAGCTCCATATAGAGTTTGAGTTACTGCCTGCCTTCTATCAAAGCACACAGTGATAGATGTAACTATGTCCCCTACAGGAAACATCTGAGTTCATCACAGAGAGGCTGATTCCACAATTATGGCTTATGACAACACTTTCCTAAAGCAGAGGATAAGCACTGCTGTCTTGAGAGCCCTTTGTTAAGGGCAGTACAAAGGGCAGTTACTCTGCCCGAAACGTCTCTATGGGTTTGGATTAAATTGCTTTTTTGAAACATGAAATACAATCCTGAGAGTGTGTTCTTACCCTACTTTGGATGCATATATATATATATATATATATAGAGCCAAGGAAGATCAAGCCAGACATCTCATGAAGAAGTTATAGGCGAAACGCGTTAACGTCCGCACGTAAGGAAAGAGTTTCCACACCCAGAAGAATTCTGAGCCGATACAGGATTGTAGTCACTTTATGCCATGATTTGCACAAGACAGCCTGACCCTGCAAACTATAATGTCAGCAGATGTTTTTGTTTTTACAAGTAAATACTTACCTGATTCTAACTTATGTCTTTCCTACCTCCAGTGCAGTATTGGCTTTTTTTTCCTTGTTGGCTTCTTTGTTCCTAGGAATCTTTTTACTCAACAACAGTGGGGTCAGCATTCCTCCGTATTGAAGGGCATTACAAGTGATACCTATAAGTTGGGATTGTTAAATCTCCATACTGCAGGGAACTGCATTTATCTGTGCTACAATATCTTTGAGCCTAAATCATTTTAGGACTCTGAATCATGTGACTGTATCCACTTTTGGGGATACACTATGGGATTTTATATCATTTTACACTTACTACACTATATTACTACATCTTCTTTTTGTCTCCTTACACAATGTGTATAGGAAATCTGCAGTTTTATAATTTGCGCGCCCTCACCATTGGCCACATTGTATTCACTGGTAAATCAGGAAGGTTAATTGCCAGAGTAGTTGCAACACACTAATTTGTGTAATACTTAAACACCAATATTCACTTTCTCTATTTCACTATTTATCACCTAGAAAATGCTCTGTCCTTTCTCCTTCTAGCACCTCCCCCCAAAACAGAGTGTGCTCTTTTTTTCTCAAAAGTTTAGGGGTGTGTGAGTTTAGGACAGAGGAGACCACAGGGTGCTGATTTTGAAAATGAAGTAGGCCATGCTAATGCGTAACGATCTTTAACAATAATGTCCTACTCTTAGGAATGAATAAAAACGGTAAAAGGAACATTGGCCTTCTGCGTTTCCAATGATCGTTCTCTGGTCATTAAGGCTGGCCTTGTCATTTCCCTTGGTGTTGATCATCTGTACAGGATGTGGTTGTGCTAAATTTGTAGCCCGAGAAAGGGCCAAATAATGCTGCTTTTCTAGTTCCACATTTGCAATGTTTAGAATTAATGAAGTATTAATAGAGCTCTCTAACCATAAAGATCCTCAATACACGTAGAGCCAGACGGTAATGATTAAGACACACTGAACCACAGTAGCAAGAAAAAGTAAGTGAACCCTTTGGATTGCCAGCATTTATGTAGAAACATAGAATGTGTCACCGGCAGATAAGAACCATTCGGCCCATCTAGTCTGCCCAATTTTCTAAATACTTTTATTATTACTGAGAGGGTAGTGGATGCATGGAATAGCCTTCCAGCAGAAGTGTTAGAGGTAAACACAGTGAAGGAGTTTAAGCATGCATGGGATAGGTATAAGGCTATCTTAGATATAAGATAAGGCCAGGGACTAATGAAAGTATTACTTTACTGAGAGGGTAGTGGATGTATGGAATAGTCTTCCAGTAGAAGTGGTAGAGGTTAATACAGTGAAGGAGTTCAAGCATGCATGGGATAGGTATAAGGCTATCCTAGATATAAGATAAGGCCAGGGACTAATGAAAGTATTACTTTACTGAGAGGGTAGTGGATGTATGGAATAGTCTTCCAGTAGAAGTGGTAGAGGTTAATACAGTGAAGGCGTCTAAGCATGCGTGGGATAGGTATAAGGCTATCCTAGATATAAGATAGGGAACTGGGGACTAATGAAAGTATTACTTTACTGAGAGGGTAGTGGATGTATGGAATAGCTTTCCATTAGAAGTGGTAGAGGATAATACAGTGAAGGAGTTTAAGCATGCATGGGATAGGTACAAGGCTATATTAGATATAAGATAAGGCCAGGGACTAATGAAAGTATTACTTTACTGAGAGGGTAGTGGATGCATGGAATAGCCTTCCAATAGAAGTGGTAGAGGTTAATACAGTGAAGGAGTTTAAGCATGCGTGGGAAAGGTATAATGCTATCCTAGATATAAGATAAGGTCAGGGACTAATTAAAGAATTACTTTACTGAGAGGGTAGTGGATGTATGGAATAGTCTTCCAGTAGAAGTGGTAGAGGTTAACACAGTGAAGGAGTTTAAGCATGCATGGGATAGGTAGAAGGCCATCCTAGATATAAGATAAGGCCAGGGACTAATGAAAGAATTAATTTACCGAGAGGGTAGTGGATGTATGGAATAGTCTTCCAGTAGAAGTGGTAGAGGTTAATACAGTGAAGGATTTTAAGCATGCGTGGGATAGGCACAAGGCTATCCTAGATATAAGAGAGGGAACTGGGGACTAATAAAAGTATTTAGGAAATTGGGCAGACTAGATGGACCGAATGGATCTTATCTGCCGGTGACACATTCTATGTATCTATGTTTCAGAGTGACTCTTTAAATGATATTGTATGTCATGCCATTAGACTACATTGTATTTTGTACCTTTTTGAACTGTACTATAGAGTTAAGTATTGTTTATGCTTCCATTCTGTTACACTTGTATGATAGTGTGTATAGACTAGAGGTTTGCCAAAGAGCATCTTGACAAGTCACAGCACTACTTGGGAAATATCTATTGACTAATGACACTAAGGTTACATCTTACGTCCAGACCGGAGGCTCATATTATGGTTCATCCTTCTGAACTCTCCCAATGTCAGCAAACCAAACTTACTTAAAGAACAGATGAAACAAACGTTCTAATACATATAACTTAGTCCAGCCAATCACAACACTCCATATTCTGTATATAACCTGCTGACAATAAGATAATTAGAAGTGGGAGGTGGTATAATACTGATGTGAGAAGAACACGCAGCTCGACGTATGGCATATAAAAGGCACTTCTTACTAAAATGAAAACATCGTCCCAGTGATGAAGTAGGGTGGAGGGAGCAACATGATTCCCCATGTTTTTCAAGGTATCATACAGGATAATGTCAGCGGGGCCGTCTGCCAGCTGGAGCTCAGTAGAAGTTGGGTGATGCAACAGGACAATGACCATAAACATCGAATGTTTTCAAATAAAGAATATCCACCTTTTAAGTGGCCTAGTCAGAGCCCAGACTTTAACTCAGTAGAGATGTTGTGGAATGACCTCCAGAGAGCTGTTCCTGATCTGTCAAGAGAAGTGGTTCAAAATTCCTCTCATTCGTTGGTCAGTTCTGATCCGCAGCTCCGGGAAGAGCCTGTTTGAGGTTACCGCTGCCAAAGGAGGTTCAACCAGTTATTAAACCCGAGGGTTCACTTACTTTTTCCCACCCGCACTGTGAATGTTTAATGGGTGTGTGCAATACAGACAGGGCAGATTATCATTGTTTGTGTGTTATTAGTTTAAGCACATTGTGTTTGTCTATACTCGTGACTTATAGATCAGTTCACATTGTGTGACCAAGTAATGCGGCAAACAAGGTAATCCCAGAGGGTTCACTCTTTTTCTTGCAAGGCACCATTTGTAAATTTTGTGCAGCGTTCCTAAATGGCTAGTGGAGTATTTTACAAATGTATTAATTCACTGCAATTTAAGGATAGGCACTGGCTTTATTGAAACATTACATTTGCCAGTCACATTGTCTTTCTGAGTTTTGCTTTATCTCTCGCTACAAAAGACTTCTGTTTTATTTACTTTGTATTAATTATGCTAAATGGCCTCCGCCATCTTAACACTAATTATTCTACAACTGTACATGATCTATACCTCCTGATAGAAGAAGTCTCCTTTTCCCCCTAAATCAATTAACTTTATTAGTGATTTTAATTCAAGTCGAGCTTACAACAACATGGGATTACTCAGTGGGAAGTGTCACAAATGTTGTTTTTTTTTATAAACAAATGCTTTAATTAAAATACAATTTAAGCAAATAATGTGTCACTTAAAACATTAGTGCAAAAGGGTTACAAATCTTTATTGATTTATAGATAGAAGGAGTCTTCCCGGTGATCTTCACTAACACAAGCTATGGACTTTGCACAATGTTAGAGATGGTTTGGTATTTTAATGTCATGACTAGAAAGATAGGCGAGTCGGCTATGTATGCTTAGATTTATACTGTCACTTGTCAACTCAACTATACAGTGAACCTGTGAGTTAATTAGGCTGGATGATGCTCCTTATCAGAAATACTGACAGCGAAAAATTCCAACAAACCCAGTCAACTGTACAGAACAGAGCAGAGATGTGCAGTTTCCTCCAGGGGTATGTGTGTGATCTGCCCGGTATTTGGCTGTTTCGTTTGACACGACTGGAGATCTGCTTGTTTGTTTACGTGGGGTGGAGCGATAATCAGGTGTACTGTGCCACTGTCAGTGGTTTGGTGGCTAGAACCCAGAAATAATTCCACCCTTAGTCATGACCACACTATCATAACATAGACATTCACACCAGTTAACGGGCCAGTTGTACCTACAGTGCCTGGAAAAAGACATCATGTAGAGTAAAGAAAAACAAACCGTCCTGTCTCGTCAGCTTCATAAATTTACCTTGGTTACTATCACAACAGTCCTGCCTGTCTTCAGAAAACCCTTGTTCTTGTGTGATATCACATCGAGCTAAAAAAAAAAAAAAAAAAACAATCTGTGCATTCCAAGCTCTTGAAACAGCTGTGTTCAACACAGAGAGGCTGATTCCACTAACAATGCTCATGGTGAACATTTACCAGAGCAGGGGTACGCAACCTTCGACACCTCCGTATGTATTGGCTTCATTTCCCCCCGTGATGCTTTGCCAAGTGTGCTGGGAGATGCAGTCTGCAACATCTGGAGTGCCGAAGGTTACCTGTACTAAAACCTGTGATGGACAATTTAATGATGCTCTCTCGACCCTCACAAACTTTGCCATTTACTCTGGTGTCGTTGTATGGACGCTTTGCCTATGAGAGAGACATACTGCCCTCAGGGACTGGCTGTGGAGCTCTGTGATACACTCAGACCCCCAGATCATTCTGAGCTCCTAGAAAAGGGAGGGACATCACTGGAGGAAAGAAGAACAGAGAGATATGGGTTCAAAATAGGGTCTCTTGGGACCTCCAAGATGCAGTTCATACAGCTCTCATTCATTGCACTGAAACCAGATCCACTGACCCCTCTGCTCGCACTGTAACACTCTGGGGTATATGGGATTAATGAATTAATTGCATTCTTCTGGATATGTGTGAATTCTGCATTATTCTGTATGTGGCCAGGTAAATAGAAATGGCTGATCTGGCCATAAGAACTGAGAGCTGTCCAAATATGACATGGGGTATCCGTGTCTGGCACTAGACCTTCACACTCTTGGTCACCTCAACCTGCACCTTCTTCATTCGAGCACTAATGAGCTCTGTTAAATTGTAGCTTCCTAAATATATGTACTGACCCCCCCCCCTGTGTAGACACTCTCCTCAAGGCTCCTCCATAGCTCTCCCAGGTTTAGTTATTATCTTAGGTGTAGACTACCAGTGCTCCAAGGAGCTTTACAAACCTTACTAGATGAACTGATTAGATAATAGTAAGAGCTTGTGTCACAGGCTTACCATCTACGGGTTTGGCTCTCCTCTTGCCCCATTAAGAAGATGTACAGAACTTCCTTTAAGGCTTAGAGTTCATGACTGTTGGAATTTGTAAGAGCAATACTGTGTAGCTGTATTTCTTGTTGGTGCCTACAGGCTTTCATGCTGTTGACAGGGATAAGATGGCTATTAATAATAGAATAAGCATTAGTAATAGAGCTTATTGATCCAAGGAGAAATCTGATTGCCCTTTGGAGTCAAGAAGGAATTTCCCCCCCTAGGAGGCAAAATTTGAAATAGCTTCCTTAGGGGTTTTTTCCTTCTTTTGGATCAAAAGCTGGAATGATATGTAGGTGGGTTTAAGTTGATGGACTTGTGTCTTTTTTCAACCTAAATTACTATGTTACTATGTCACTATGCCCAGTTTTCTAAGCTAACGCTTTGGGATTGCGCTCTTGTGGACACACTCACTTGCCCAGATCTCCTCACAGACTATGCTCGTTCAGTGAACACATGACATCATGTGGAAGTTGGGAAACGTGGCATGTGAACCAAATTATCCATGAATTTATTGCCTATTTAACTCTTCAAGTTCTCTTACTGATCCCTTTCAAAATGGGGATTTAATAGTACATTGCGAAAGCATCAAAAATGAAATGACATGCACAACAAATAGCAGTTTCAAGAAGTTCCCAGCTTATGAACTCGTCACACATTGCCTTTCAAACCTGCCAAACAGTCCCTCATTTGGGGTGGATTGGATCAATGAAAAAATTGGAGATCTTGAGAGAGTCTCCAACAGGAGCAGGCGACCTGTTTCCCAGGGGAGGCGGACAGAGGATAAACTGGCGTGTACTATCAATCGCACATTCCCGTTTATTCTCACACTAGGTAACTTTTCACTTGTGCAAAGAAACAAAGTTTACTTGTTATTTAAAGAAAGGTCAAGATATGTCTAAAGACAGGAGGTGTGGAACTCGAAAGGGAATAGAGCTTAAAAAATTTTTTTAAAAAAAGGGTGGCGCTAGGGAATAAAATAGTGGATTTCCAAAATATAGATATAATTTAACAAGAAGTAGAAAACTTGTCTCTAGGCGTGTGAATGTTTTACTATTCTATTTTGTATGATGATCAAAATCAAATAAACATTTTTTTTAAAAAGAGACAGGAGGTGTCTGTAAAAATTGAAATATCTTTTACATTCTACAGCCAAGAATGTCCACGAATCTCATTCAGGTCTAATGGCTCGAGTGCCACAGGGGAGAGCCAGGCATGCTTCCCTCACCCCTCACCCCTCGCCCCACCGAAACAAAGGTTACATCGTGGCCAACCCAAGCTGCAGCAGAGAGCTGCTATTCAGTTTCACATCGTATTAATTCTGTAGAACATTTACCTGAGGCTTGGACCTTCAAGTCAAGGTGTTGACCCCTAGGAATAACTTGCTGGTCCTTTTGCTTAATTAAAATAAACTACACAATTTCCCCTGACTTTGCAGGTCAGTTTTCTTTTTGATGCATGGGTTTAAAGACGGGAAGTGGGTGATAAAATCTGTGCTGTATTCCACACTGTAAACGTATTTTTTTTTTTATTTTTTTGCATGCAAAGGGTTAATGTGGAGCAAATAAAAAAAATGAACTGAAAAATGTGTCAAACCCAGAGGCCAAATAGATCAATTATGTGGAGAACTTTCTCTAAGCAATTTGCTGTATTAATAAAGCTGTGAAATGCATCACATATAGTGTAATAATATAATGTGCATCCTGTAGACGCTAGAAGATGTTTCTGTTATCTTACTAGGAGCCAAAAACTGGGGAAATGAGGAAGCTGGAGAGATCCATCTATCTTCTCTGTTATTATCTTCTCCCAGAGTATGATGCCTAGGGTGGTGCAAAACTGCTAAACCTGGAGCAATCACCATGGAGACCAGCAGAATGTGACCACTGATTGCTCCACTTTGTAGCATTTTGCCCCAGAAGAAGTAACAGAAATGGTGACGAGGTCCTCATGGATGCAGAAGAGGCAAGTAATGGGCTCATTTATCGAAGTCAAATCTGGGGCAAAGTTCTAAACACCAGGAAAGTTTCCGTTGGTTTCTGTGGTAATCTGGACCACTTTTATAACTTTTCCCCAGAAATAACCCAGAGCATCCAGAAGGAAGGAAACCATTTAATAGGGTAATGGCTAAAATGAATCCCCAGTTGCTATCACCCCTCCCCTGATTATGTTTCCTCTTAAATGAACCTGGCTTTTTAAGTAAAGGTTGGGTCAATCTGGTCAGGTCTTGGCTGAACCTTGCACTAAGCATACGGATTTAGGTTTTCAGCTTTTTTTCCCCTCACGTGTGCTTGTAAAGTGGTTTTGTGGCCCCTGTATGAGGATACACTGGTGTGTGCTCTTCTTCCCATTGGCCAATGTTTTACACAGCGGTTTGTGTCCGAGCTTTCATCTGACATCATCATGTTGGGACAGGAAGTGGGCCTGGCGGAGTTATGCAAGAGACCTACATTATCCACATGGAGAGAAGAAAATCAAACCATGAGTCTTAATCAAAAATTAAATCCAAAACTTTTTATTAAAGGGAGTGCGCCATCAGGTGTCTTGGGAATGTACAGCATGAAGCAAGCGTTGTCCCTCTATGAAAACTCGCTTTCGGCGGTAAAATTATATAGAAGAATTTTGGCACCTAAATATTGTTTATCCAGTGAATGCTACGATTTAATTTAGTAGCTCTGGTCACCTTACTGTGGATGTGTCATCTACTTATAAACATTTAATACATTATAGAGTAAAGATATATTTAACTTCCTTCCACCTTCTCCAAAATGGCTGCCAAATCCACCCGCAAGGGCTAACGCAATATATAGAATACTTTATTACCTGCAAAGCGATAGCATGTGAATGTTACATAACTGGTAAGGGTTAACAGGGCATGTCACACTCAAAAACATAAGACTATCATTGAACTGACGATTGACTCCTCACAAGGTGTAAAAATGGATTGCCCTCCAAGAATTATTTCATTAGCCAAAGACCACTGTCGGCTAAGTGTTAAATGCTGTTGAATTGAAAGATTGCATAAAGTGCAGGCATTTTAAATAGAAATGCTTTGATGAAAGAATACAAATAAAGCACCTCATGGAGCCCTCTTTGTTCCATATAGCCGGGGGCAGACATATTGGGTCAGAGGAAGTAAAGCCCGACCTAAGATTCAAATCAACATGTCCGCTCCCTGATAGAACTAAACATTAAAGCATTTCTGTTTAAACTGCCTACACTTGATACAAGCTTTCAGTTAAACAGAACTCCATTTTTCTTTTCCCCTGACAGCTGTCCACACACTGTTTTGGGTAAGTTTTGTGTGGTTCGTTCACTGTGCAGTTCTCAGGAACACTCCGTACTTCGTCTCCCGCTACATTTACCTCACTCATTGTTCTGTTAGAAAATTGCTTTGTACGAAGGCTCTTGAACAATGGCCCCCATTGAGAGCTTGCAGCTTCTTTTTCACGTCGGGAATGCAAAGGAAATTGCCGCAGGGAAGAGACAATTGTAAAAATGTAACGATTGCCTGCGAAGGTTTGATTACAAGTTGCAAAATCTAATGTATTTATTGTTTTCCTCTTCAGGTAGCACATTTAAACAAAAAGGTTGATGGTTGGTGGATAAAAGGCAGTGTAGCTGACGGAGTAGAGTGGCATGGATATATGTGAGATATTATTCTATCACATTCTAATAAACATCCTGTGCAAATGAGAAGAATAATCATAATAATAACATTTTTATGGTGACCCAGGGGAGATGGCAACTGACTGAACGGTTAGGATGAACTTTCGCAGAAACCAACAGAGGTCGTGGCAGCCCACAAACAGGGTGTTGACCTGTCTAGTTCCCCCTTTCTGTTTTCTGGAAAAAATGATCCCATTCGGCTGCATTGGAGAAAGTTTGAAAGTTTTTGAAATCCCTGTGTCAGTTTCCTGTAATTCTCTCTTAATGGAGGAGGCCCTATAGACCAGGGTTTTTTTTTTTTTGCAACTGGGGAGTTCTGACCCAAAAGTAGGTCGCGAGCTGGTGTGGAATGGGTTTACGGGTATGTGCTTTAGCTTTGGCAAAAAGTCTGAATTTTGGTTTGGGGGTAAGAATGATGACGTAGCAACACATTCAATGTCTGAAGCCGAGAAGCCCACCACAGAATGGCTGGGGTCGTTTCAGTTGTGCCGCTGAGATCTCTTACGGTAACCCATCTGGGACTAAGGACACAGCGGAGGATTCACCATTAACTTTGGGTGAGCAAGGGGAAATAAAAATGTTGGTGCACTAAGCTACTGACAGGCTCAAATAATAAAAAGGTTTGAAATAAAGTTTTGGGGATACAATTTCCAAATTTCTGTGGATGGGTTGAGTGAAGTTTGGGTTTGATGTGGCAGATACACGAAAAGAATGGACATTGAACATGTCCCCATAGTTGCTTTGTCTACCATTACCCCATTATTTTGAGACACTTATAAGGAGCAAAAAGCATCCCCAGTTTTTCCCATTAGTTCTAATTAGTCTCAAATGTTTCAATGTTTTTTAGTTTTATTGTTTGTTTGTTTTTTGCTCAATCGCACTTTCATATTCACTTGCACTGCGATAATTAATTATACATTTTGTGAAGAAGCCCTGTTTGTTTGTTTTTTTTGTTTCATGTTTTGAACAGTACGTACATACATTGCGGAATACTGAGCAAATTGTTTTGTGGAATAAATTGCATTTCGGAAATTAAATAATTTTTTGGGTCGTGACTTAATGACCAAATGTGGGTCCTGGGGTTAGACAGTTATAGAAGCAAAGCTATAGGGGGATGGGACGCTTCACCACCGACTCTGCAGCACAAGACAGATCGTCGCTGGAGATTTCATCGCGGGACATTTCATCGCTAAAGGTAAGTATTTTACCGATTTTAGTTTGTTTAGAATTAGGGTTTAGGGGGTTAGAATTAGGTTTAGTGTTTAGTGTTAGGGGTTAATTTTACTATTAGGGGTCGGGGATTAATATTAGGGTTAGTAGTAGGGTTTAGGGGGTTAATATTAGTATTAGGGGTCGGGGGTTAGTATTAGGGTTAGTATTAGGGTTTAGGGGGTTAACTTTAGTATTAGGGGTCGGGGGTTAGTATTAGGGGTCGGGGGTTAATATTAGGGTTAGTAGTAGGGTTTAGGGGGTTAATATTAGTATTAGGGGTCGGGGGTTAGTATTAGGGTTAGTATTAGGGTTTAGGGGGTTAACTTTAGTATTAGGGGCCGTGGGTTAGTATTAGGGTTAGTATTAGGGGTCGGGGGTTAGTATTAGGGTTAGTATTGGGGTTTAGGGGGTTAACTTTAGTATTAGGGGTCGGGGGTTAGTATTAGGGTTAGTATTAGGGGTCAGGAGTTAGTATTAGGGTTTAGGGGGTTCATTTTAGTATTGGGGTTAATTTTAGTGTTAGTATTGGGGTTTAGTATTTAGTGTTACTATTGGGGGGGGAATCATTTATTAGGGGGGTTATTTTCGTTTTACTTTTAGATTTGTTAGAGCTGACAGTTCAGCGCTGAACTGTCAGCTCTTACATAGCTGCAGTCGCGGTGAAACGGCCGCGTTATACTTCATTGCTGACAGTTCAGCGTTCTAACTGCCGCGCTGAACTGTCAGCGATGAAGATGCGGCGAAAAAGAGTCCTAGACCCCTAGCTATAGACTCTATCACTGTGTTCAAAACTTTTATAAATCTGCCTGCATCGAGTAGCATATGAAATCCATAATAAACATGGTCCTCCATACAAACGGAAAGGGGGAACTAGACATGTCAACTCTTGCCATAACTTACTGAGTTGACCCTTAAAAGTGTCCAACAGTCTCTTTCACCCCATCGGTGGCGGAAGTGAAATGACACGAACAAAAAGCATGAGATGTAGAAAAAACCTTCAATCGCTGTTATAAATATACTGACTGTGATTGTGTGGGGGAGGGGGTTTAGGGGGGGGGGATTGTTACTGTTTTGACATTTTATTGTGCTTCTCCATTAGAAATGATCCCCATTGTACCCGGTTCGTTCTTGGATTCTATGGCAGTATTATTCGCCCTACCACCTTGGCTGGAAGGATGTTCCATTCTCCCCTGTGATGTCTCTTTTAGCAATGTTAGGCTTATCCTTATGGGAATAATGGAAGCATTGTAAACCATGCTTCACTTGTAACCGGTGATTGGCATTGTCTGTACAAGGAGCTCAGTGTCAAGGTCTACGAATATCCATACAACATCATTAAATTGTCTATTACAAAGTAATTTAAAGGTCCACCCTGAACACTGTGTATTAATGTCTGCATATCAGAATTGTACATCTATGGAAGCACATGTACAGAAGAGACAGGTGAATAGGAAGCTCTCCAAGGCAGCCGCCACTGCCAAGGCCACCAGCGGTAGTCCTCCTGAGGAGGCTGACCTCCTGGATCTTGAGGAGGAGTTACTGCAGGTCATGGGGCCTGAGACAGTTACAGGGGTTGAAGGGACAGGGAAATCACACAAGGAAGATTCATCATTCACGTAGTTGGCTACCTCTGGAATGCAGTCTATCTACATATTACTGTACATCCATGTAAACAGTTGTATGACACCTATATACTTGTGTCTCACAGGGATAGGAATGTGTTTCACATCATAGGTTCAATAACAGGACTAGAGTGCAAGGAGTTCAGCATGGGCTTATGTTATGTAACTACTAACTGATTCTGTAAATAGCGATGGTGACTGCAGGAACAAAGTTAGGTAGTTATAAAGTGTTCATTAGTAATAGGAATGTCAATGTACCATAGTTCAGGATTCAGATGACCATGACCAGAGAATGTGCTGCCTATATTTTGTATTGCAATGTCCTAAACATCTTCCTTTTTTACAGCAGCTACAGCTGTGTCATCATGCACATCGGTCATGATCAGCCAAGCTCCTCAGGAGCCTCTCCATAACCTGCAGATGATCTTCCGATGACAGCATTCAATGTGGCTGCTTATGGTCTGGCTGCCAATGTCAACCAGCAACTGACCATAATGGTGGACAACCAAGAACAGTTCCATGCAGAGTTGATGGAGAGGCATTATGAGTTGTCTAGTCACTTATTTACAGTAGTGGCAGAGCAGGCGCAGGTGAGATTGATGTGCCAACAATAATGTGAGGATAGAGCTGAACACCGCAGGCCACTTTTGCAGAACAAGTACGCTAAATTGGAATTGCAGCTTGTTTATATCCAGTGTACCGCTGCTTCTGCAGCAATCCCCACACCTAACAGCCCTCCCTTGACAGAGACGGTGGGAAGTCGGTCAGATCAGGGGTATGATGATACCCACATGACTGGATGGTTGCCAGTATATCATCCTGCTCCTCATCAGTTGTTGATGAGCAAGTCACACTATAGCAAGTTACTATCCATAGAACACTCGGTTACTTACCATTCCTGTCACTCGGTTGTACTCCGCCGCTGACAAACTCTGCACCTTTCTCTCACTGCCCTGACCTTGGTTATTTATTATTTATAAGAAAAAATTGTTATGACAAAAATTAGAAAATAAATGTATTTATTATGTGAAGTTATCGCATTGCGTCTGTGTTGTTGTTCATTTCAATCCACACCTGACGCTCTTCCATAGTTCCACATTTCTCCAAATATCATAATGCTGGAGATTTGTGTGAGAAATTATACTAGGGCAAATATGGAGGTATATCTGTGTGAAAAAAGCACTATATATAAATATATGTATATGTGCGTGTATGCGTGATATATATGTATATTTTTTTTTATATATAACTATTCTGCCTTAAAGCACCCCCTTCCCTTATCTTCTTATCTACTGCGGTGGTGCTGGCTCCCAAAATAGGACTTTCCCTCGAATCGAGTCAGTCTTCCGGGCGCCTGCTTGTAGCTCTTCCGGGCATATTGTGCCTGTGATTATATACTGCCCATAACAAAGCCAATGACATAGCCAACTGGCGTTGTCACCGGGGATGTAAGCATTCGCCTTTGACATCAACACGTTCAAGGTCACAGGCTTGATTTGCCATGTAACATACTGTGAAGCTTTCCCCCCCCCAAAAAAAAAAAAATGTCTGCAGAAGATGCTGGTTACCAAAACAAAAAAAAAAAATTTAACAAAATAGAACACATTATAAAAAAAAAAAACACTACAAAAATCATAGTACATATTTATTGCACTTGAATTCATGGCTAGTGCCGTACACTATTCACCGAGCCTTTAACGAGCTGTTTTTTGAGGAATGCATTGGATTGTTTTATGGATGTTGCATTTTGCAGAGTAACTTGGAGAGCATGCAATCCTCAAACAATTAGGCAAGAGTTGGAGGTTTATATTGCACAGATTTGATCTATTTTTATAATGTACATCACCAGCCCATCTAACCAGCAATAGGAACTGCCAAAACCTGTTATACCTGCAATGCTGACCCAAACCGGTTTAAACTAAAAAAAAAAGACACCTTGACAAGTGGATCTCATTCATTCCGCAAGTGGAAGAGATACTGATACTTCTCCGTGGGGCATGCCTGACAAACTACACACGCAATGATAGAACATAACAGGAAAAGATGTCACAGCTGATCACTATGGATTCCAAGAAGTGACCAGCTGGGATTTGCAATAAAATTCCAAAACACATGCTTATGATTGCACAATCCCTGAATAAATGTACCAACGCCTCAGTCTATCAGACAACAAAATAATTTTATAACTGAGGTGATCTGGCAACAGGGTGGCAACAAGAAGGCTAAAATAGAGTCTCCAGCAAAGCTGGTTTACCAATGTTATTATGGTATGATTTTTCACAAATCTGTTATCAGTTCACTGTTTTGTGAATATATATATATCGTGTGTAATCTCATCCATTCCACGGCAGGTATTGGGTTAGCATCCTTGTGTGCGAATACACACCAATTACCCATAACATTGTGACCACCAGCCTAATATTGTGTATCTCCCTTTTTGACGCCACAATAGACCTGACCTGTCGAGGCATGGACTCCACTAGACCTCTGAAGGTGTGCTGTGGTATCTGGCACCAAGACGTTATCAGCAGATCCTTTAAGTCCTGTAAGTTGCGAGGTGGGGCCTCCATGGATCGGACTTGTTTGTCCAGCACATCCCACAGATGCTCGATTGGATTGAGATCTGGGGAATTTGGAGGCCAAGTCAACACCTTGAACTCGTTGTTGTGTTCCTCAAACCATTCCTGAACCATTATTGCTTTGTAGCAGGGTGCATTATCTGAAAGAGGCCAATGTCATCAGGGAATACCGTTTCCATGAAAGGGTGTACATGGTCTGTAACAATGCTTAGGTAGGTGGTACATGTCAAAGTAACATCCACATGAATAGCAGGACCCAAGGTTTCCCAGCAGAACATTGCCCAAAGCATCACACTACCTCCGCCGGCTTGCCACCTGTCAATGATCAGAATGTTATGGCTGATCGGTGTGTGTGTACATGTATATCTAATAATGATATGGCTGATCACATGTATATATAATAATGATATGGCTGATCACATGTATATATAATAATGATATGGCTGATCACATGTATATATAATAATGTTATGGCTGATCGGTGTATATATAATAATGTTATGGCTGATCGGTGTATACATATAATAATGTTATGGCTGATCACATGTATATATAATAATGTTATGGCTGATCGGTGTATGTATAATAATGTTATGGCTGATCACATGTATATATAATAATGTTATGGCTGATCGGTGTGTATATATAATAATGTTATGGCTGATCACATGTATATATAATAATGTTATGGGTGATCGGTGTATATATAATAATGTTATGGCTGATCGGTGTATATATAATAATGTTATGGCTGATCGGTGTGTATATATAATAATGTTATGGCTGATCACATGTATATATAATAATGTTATGGCTGATCGGTGTATATATAATAATGTTATGGCTGATCTGTGTATATATAATAATGTTATGGCTGATCTGTGTATATATAATAATGTTATGGCTGATCACATGTATATATAATAATGTTATGGCTGATCGGTGTATATATAATAATGTTATGGCTGATCGGTGTGTATATATAATAATGTTATGGCTGATCACATGTATATATAATAATGTTATGGCTGATCACATGTATATATAATAATGTTATGGCTGATTGGTGTATATATAATAATGTTATGGCTGATCGGTGTATATATAATAATGTTATGGCTGATCGGTGTGTATATATAAAAATGTTATGGCTGATCGGTGTGTATATATAATAATGTTATGGCTGATCGGTGTATATATATATAATAATGTTATGGCTGATTGGTGTATATATAATAATGTTATGGCTGATCGGTGTATATATATAATAATGTTATGGCTGATTGGTGTATATATAATAATGTTATGGCTGATTGGTGTATATATAATAATGTTATGGCTGATCGGTGTATATATAATAATGTTATGGCTGATCACATGTATATATAATAATGTTATGGCTGATCGGTGTATATATATAATAATGATATGGCTGATCGGTGTGTATATATAATAATGTTATGGCTGATCACATGTATATATATAATAATGTTATTGCTGATCGGTGTATATATATAATAATGTTATGGCTGATTGGTTTATATATAATAATGTTATGTCTGATTGGTGTATATATAATAATGTTATGGCTGATCACATGTATATATAATAATGTTATGGCTGATCACATGTATATATAATAATGTTATGGCTGATCACATGTATATATAATAATGTTATGGCTGATCACATGTATATATAATAATGTTATGGCTGATCGGTGTGTATATATATTAATGTTATGGCTGATCGGTGTATATATATAATAATGATATGGCTGATCGGTGTGTATATATAATAATGTTATGGCTGATCACATGTATATATACACTAGGGTCCAATGCACCTGCATTTATTTCAGCTTCTCTGCAAAAACTAGTGTATATTTGGGTCTACTCAAAAAAGAGAGAATTGCAGGGAATTGAGAAGGGAATTTCATACTTAAGGCCAAAGTAGTATGAAAATGTCTCCCCCCCCCCCCCCCCCCCCCTCAGCTGCTTTGGCAAATTTTTCCAACTTGACTACCTTGGCCTAATGACTGCAATTCCCATCTCAATCCCCTGGAATTCTCTCTTTCATGAGTAGACTCTCCAGTAATTCCCAAACAAAAACCCATCATTCCCACTAATAAAAGTGACATGTTTGTTGGCAAACACTGAGAATGAAACACTTCCAATGTTCAGTATGACTGTAGGATTGCCCCTCCGCTTGGATTTTACTGGCAGGCTGGTGAGACAGTTGGTGGCTGGTATTTGTTTTTGGAGTGGTTACCTTATTATACCACATTAGATGTGTGCAGAGGATATTCATAGAAATGGCAAGATTTAACAAAGAGACAATACAATGGTTAATCTCCATGTTAAATAATGAATTATTTATTAATAAGTGTTAACTCATTACAATACTTTACTAGTTTTTAGTAAATAGTCAGCTCAGACTAGTAGGTGATGGACTTTTGGACCACACTATATATGTGGTCAGTAGTTTTAACCCTTATTTCCTAGACCAGGCTGATTTATAGTATAGAGATGGTTATGGCATCTATATGTGTAGTTGCCTATATGCTGCCCTCTAGTGGTGATGCTGTTGCATTTGCAGCTGAGCCACCAATCCAACAACTAGTGGGCTGGAAAGTTGTCCTCAGAATAGGTGCACACCTGATAAAGTGTATAAAATAATAATCTGCTGGAAAGCTATGGGAGGTTGCATGCCTTTATTCTACTTCCAGCTTTTCCCCTCTTAGTAAATATGGTGATGTAGTCTAGAAGGAAATGTCAGAGAAAGTATTGATGGTGGGGAATGTGGCTGCATGTTATGACAATAACACGAGAGAATCTCTGTATCATTTGATGAAGGAGCAAAGATCTGCAACTCCTGTGGCACAGATCTCCCCTGCTGTGCTCCTTCCTGTCCTCATTTGCCCTACTGATAAAGTACTAGGAGGTGAGATATTTTTGTGCTTTGTCAATAGCTAATCACTATATAGGCAATCTGCTTAATAATTATAGCATTGGAAAAAACTATCAGTATATATGTGATCTGCTTAAACATTACAGCATTGGAAGAACCAATCAGTATATATGTAATCTGCTTAATCATTAAAACACTGGAATAACCAGTCAGTATATATGTAATCTGCTTAAACATTATAACACTGGAAATACCAATCAGTATATATGTAATCTGCTTAATCATTAAAACACTGGAAGAACCAGTCAGTATATATGTAATCTGCTTAAACATGATAACACTGGAAGAACCAATCAGTATATATGTAATCTGCTTAAACATTATAACACAAGAAGAACCAATCAGTATATATGTAATGTGCTTAAACATTATAACACTGGAAGAACCAATCAGTATATATGTAATCTTCTTAATCATTATAACACGGGAAGAACCAATCAGTATATATGTAATCTGCTTAAACATGATAACACTGGAAGAACCAATCAGTATATATGTAATGTCCTTAAACATTATAACACTGGAAGAATCAATCAGTATATATGTAATATGCTTAATCATTATAACACTGGAAGAACCAGTCAGTATATATGTAATCTGCTTAAACATTATAACACTAGAAGAACCAGTCAGTATATTTGTAATCTGATTTAACATTGCAGCATTGGAAGAACCAGTCAGTATATATGTAATTTGTTTAAATATTATAATACTGGAAAAAACAATCAGTATATATGTAATCTGCTTAATCATTATAACACTGGAAGAACCTGTCAGTATATATGAAATCTGCCTAAACATTATAACACAAGAAGAACCAATCAGTATATATGTAATCTGCTTAATCATTATAACACTGGAAGAACCAATCAGTATATATGTAATCTGCTTAATCATTATAACACTGGAAGAACCAATCAGTATATTTGCAATCTGCTTAAACATTATAACGCTAGAAGAACCAATCAGTATATATGTAATCTGTTTAAACATTATAATACTGGGGGGAAAAAATCAGTATATTTGTAATCTGCTTAAACATTATAACACTGCAAGAACCAATCAGTATATATGTAATGTGCTAAAACTTTACAGCATTGGAAGAACAAATCAGTATGTATGTAATCTGCTTAAAAATTACAACACTGGAAGAACCAGTCAGTATAAAATTTAATCTTCTTAAACTTTACAGCATTGGAAGAACCAATCAGTGAATACAAAAAGCTAAATTTATCACATTGAAGGAGCCAATAAGTGTATGCAATAAACTTATATAACACTGAAAGAACCAATCAGTCTTTATACAATCTACTTATATAACGTTGGAAGAACCAATCAGCATTATCCCTTCCTTTCTATAAAAAAAAGTTTGATCAAATATTTATACCATAGTCAGTGCTTGCTATACGAAGTTCACTATGTATAGGCTGGCCACATTCACTGGAATAACAGATTCAGCATTTCTACCCTATTACTTTTATCATGTGTAACAAGAGCTGAATCAGAGTTTTCCTGACCTGGCTCGTCGCTTGACAAACCTCCTGTTAAATATCTAAAGATAAGAGTCTCTGCAGCTGCCAGAAATATCTCCCAAGTCATGGGCTTTACTGTAATCACCTTCCCAACTCTGATAAACGATTCAATTTGGAAAAGACACAATTTCAAAGTCAGTGACCAGGGAGATGTATTGAAAGGCCTTTAACTCCTCTGCTGCCAGCTAACCTGTTGCTTAATGGTGGGACCAGGGCCAGCCTTAAGTGTTTTCGGCGCCCTGTACGGGCCTCCCCCGTGCCCCCCCCATGCCTGTCTCTTTGCTCTCCATTCATGTATGTTTCTCTACTTTCCCATGTTTGTCCCTTTCCTCTTTCTTGCTATGTCTGTCTCTCTTCAACCCCCCCCCCCCCATTTTATATCTCTCTTCCTTCCCATGTATGTATCTCCTCTCCCCACACCCCATGTCTGTCTGTCTCACATCCTCCCCCATATCTGTCCTCCCCCCATATCTGTTATCTCTCCTTCCCCTCCCCATATCTCTTATCTCTCCTCCCCCCATATCTCTTTTCCCTCTCCTTCCTCTCCTCATATATTTCCTTCTACTCCCCATTTCTCTGTTGTCTCTCCCCCTCCTCCCCACCTCTGTTCTCTCTCCCCCTCCTCCACATCTCTGTTCTCTCTCACCCTCCTCCCCATCTCTGTTCTCTCTCTCCCTCCTCCCCCATATCTGTTCTCTCTCACCCTCCTCTCCATCTCTGTTCTCTCTCTCCCTCCTCCCCCATATCTGTTCTCTCTCTCCCTCCTCCCCATCTCTGTTCTCTCTCTCCCTCCTCCCCCATCTCTGTTCTGCCTCTCCCTCCTCCCCCATCTCTGTTCTCTCTCACCCTCCTCCCCTTCTTACTTGAAGCGCGGAGGAGCCGTGGGCAGCACAAGCTCCGTGTGTTAAACGCACACAGAGCTCAGTAAGTGATGCTCACACTCCCTATGTGTGGTAATAATGCAGGGGATTGGAAATCCTATGCCCTGTATAATCACTAAGCATCAGTACTTACCTTGTTGCTCTAAAAAAAAGGCAGGTGTAATGCAAGACCACGCTTGACAGCTTCCCTCTCTCCGACTCTCCCGCTACAATGTCATCACGCCAGCTCCAATCCTGCGGAAGCCTGTGAAACGTGGTGGGCGTCATGGAGATGCTCCCTTGAAGGGGCATATTGCTTTTTCCTCCTTATCTTTGCCTAACAGAATCCCAGGGTTCTACAGAACCTCGTCCGGGAAACGCTATACTAACATACATAGCTTTCAGGGGCCTATCCTGCCCGCGAGCGACAGGAGTGTGTCGAAATCCCAGCACACCTACACAAAATAGAGCCGAGAGGCCAATGGCAGTCGCGAATTCAGTCCTCATCATAGTTGCCGAATTCGAGTGAGGAATTGACCCAGCACAAAAAGTATACAAAAATAACGTTATACTTTTCATGCTGGTCAAACAGAGTGAGTGATTATAATGCTGAATTTGCAAAACCCAAGAACACAAACCCCCAAAACACACCGCCGGATCTTGTTAGGTGTGCGGCACACACACCTAGCACACACAGAGGATCCGCGCCCGATAGATTTCTGTGTTCTGCTTCATTAAAAAAATTTAAGAAGAGTAATAAATAGTAATGCGCATAAAAAATACTTATCAAACAATGCTTGGTCAGGATGAATGTATGTTCAAATCACATGAAAAACAGAAAAAGACACAAAAGCATGCGTGAACCTGAAAATATATATATATAGGATATAGATTGAAAATAACTCTAGTGGAATAAAACTCACATCTCCCAGATAGGGTAGCCACCTGGCCGTTTTTTTTACCGGCAGGCCGGTAAAAACTTGGCTTGACCCCAATGTTAATTGAAGCAGTGCCAAGGCCGGTATTTTTTTAGAAAAAAAGGGGGCAACCCTACTCCCAGAGCCTAAAAAAATTGCTCTGGCGTGAAACACTTTGTGGGAATAAAATCCCTCTGTGGATCTTCTGGTCTTGAAACTCAATAGGAGCCAGAAAGCAGTAGGGAGTGGCAGTGATGGAGTATGTGGAGAGAGAGGGGAAAATATAGTACAGCTTGTAGATAAAGAACACTTTATTGGCCCCCAAACTTGAAAGGCTAAACATGACACGTGAACATATAAAATGGAAAAAAAAAAACAGCAAAGGTAGACTTGTAGTGCAGCAATGTGGTCAGGAAAACTCTCAGCTCCTCCGAGCGATATTGAAGAAAAAACAGTAACACCGAGCTGGTCCACACTCTGTAAGGATCCCCCTCCGTCTGATTTGCACAACGCGTTTTGCCTGAGTGCCTTCTTCCGGGTGCCCTTTTAAGAAGAGTAGTGTCCACCTTCTCCTCTTGGCCCATACCCTAGTTATTATAATTATGAATGCTTTATGAAAAGCAGAAGAAACACCAACTCATACACCAACTGTTGCAAGAGTCAGATCAAGACTCATGACTTTAAATGACCTTAGTCCCCCATTGGGGAGAGACCAAAATACATTATTAACCATTTTTCTCCAAATGGCAATCAGATTTCTGCTTGGATCTACAAGCACTAAATAGTAATGCTGATTCTATAGTAACATGGGGTATTATGGAAGCACGCACACAACAGCTTCTCGTACATTCACCATGTACAGGACAGGCCGCAGGTGTCAAAAATCCTTATAATCAAACAGGGATTATACTAAATCTCTCCTCTATATATAAAACACGGGTTTTGCAATTTTGGAAATGCCAGTCAAAGAAATATTTGTACAGTGGACCGCTTCTTAAAAAAAAAAAATTACAAAGTGCAAATGACATTAAAATTAATTCATATAGCTCCATCAATTTATGCAGCTCTTAAAGAGACACTAACTGTTTTTTTTTTTTTCACTTGTGCTTCTAATATACAAGTACAAGTGAAATGTCCATTGTCCCTAGTATGAGGATGAATTGGCTCGTACTTTTGATAGCACACGCCAAATTATCCTCTGACCGACAGCTGCCATGTTTCCATAGGAAGCAGGCAGCCGTCTGGTCGGCGACCGTCTCTCTCTACTAGCGCAGAGAGAGACCCTCGTTTTCGCATGGGATCAGCAGGGGGGACCTTAACTAGGTCCCCCTTGCTTATCCCATGCAAGAACGAGGGTATCTCTCTGCGCTAGCAGCGAGAGAGACTCGCATTCGGCTGTCAACACCCAACAACCGGGAACTGCTGTGTCTCGCATGTGAGACACAGCAGATACTAAACCCACGTGTATCTATAAAGAGCAAAAAATGGGATTTACAAACAAAACTAGACTAATATATTCAGACTAAAGCATGAGGTAGAGAGCCCTGCTCACAATATAACAAATTAGAGGGAATGGGGAACATGATAAACATAAGGTGAGTGAAGAGGGGGAAAGCTGGGGGAGGGAAAGACAAAAGTAAAAACTGTGGCCGTGGAAGGCACTGGGGATTGTGACAGTTTGAGGGAGTCACATCAGAGGTTACTAAATGGGTGATCTAGGTGGGTGAATTATAAGCCTACAGACTCCAGCCACATAGAAATGAAAATGTTTGGAGTCTGCAAGTGAGAATAGTGAGCGAGGTGGCTGACATATTGCTAGTAATTGTGTGTAGAGGGGGAAAGGTGGCCAGGTGTGCTGTATCCTTGCACTGTATGCAATGACCACTTGGGTTATGAAAAATAGAAGTTAAAATAAAGTTTGGTGCCAGTCACGCCTAGATTCCCCTTAGTCTAGGCAATTATCTATAGCACCAATTTTTTAGGGGAGAGAAACCAGCAAAGCGATGTTCATGGGGACTGGACATTGAGAAGGGCCGTTTCATAGTGGTCTATTGACCTTCACCGACCATGAAGATGCTGCATGTGCAGAAGGAAGTAGCAGACCACGCATTTCACTTTGCATAGCTGTGGCTCTGAGCACTAAACCCTCCATCCATTCTAGCCTAACGCACACCACTTTTGCTGATGTAAAACATGTATTAGGTTGTTTTAGTCGAGCCATCTAACGTCGGCTGAAGATGAGGCATGTGCAGAAGGAAGTAGCAGCCCACGCATTTCACTTTGCATAGCTGTGGCTCTGAGCACTAAACCCTCCATCCATTCTAGCCTAACGCACACCACTTTTGCTGATGTAAAACATGTATCAGGTTGTTTTAGACGAGCCATCTAACGTCGGCTGAAGATGCGGCATGTGCAGAAGGAAGTAGCAGCCCACGCATTTCGCTTTGCATAGCTGTGGTTGAGTAAGTCCTGAGTGTATTTTCAGTTGCTAGGCCACAGGAAAAACATCGACAAAGGCTATTCAGTAAGAGGAAAAAATACTAGAAGAGGTGCAGTAGAAAGGCCATCACTTGTCTTGTATAAATAATATTCCTGTCCTTTTCTTGTACCCTCATTGTGTGGACTTAAGGACCTTAGAGGATACAGCCCTGGCAGACGAGAGCTTCTCCCCTAGAAGTCTAAGGAAATCTCGTCCCGAATATTATCTTGCTCAGCTGGTTTATTTGACATGGATTTAACACTGCTTCCTCTTGATAATATTTCATACTCTCTGTTCTTTTTCTGGGCATATTGGAGGAAGTGAAAGGGATGGGCTGGACCACAGCTAGTTTTGTGTCTTGTTTTTAACTCCTGTCCCTAGTCTATTGTCACAATTTAACCCCTGTTACTAGTTTAGAGTCTTGTTTTTAACTTCTGTTAGTAGCTTAGTGTCTAGTTTTTACCCTGTCACTAGTTTAGTGTTTTAATTTTAACCCCTGTCACTAGTTTAGTGTTTTAATTTTAACCTCTGTCACTAGTTTAGTGTCTTGTTTTTTAACCCCTGTCACTAGTTTAGTGTCTTGTTTTTTAACCCCTGTCACTAGTTTAGTGTCTTGTTTTTTAACCCCTGTCACTAGTTTAGTGTCTTGTTTTTTAACCCCTGTCACTAGTTTAGTGTCTTGTTTTTAACCAGTTATTAGTTTAGTGTCTTGTTTTTTAGCCCATCACTAGTTTAGTGTCTTGTTTTTAACCCCTGTTATTAGCTTAGTGTCTGGTTTTTTAACCCCTGTTATTAGTTTAGTGTCTTGTTTTTTAACCCCTGTCACTAGTTTAGCGTCTTGTTTTTAACCCCTGGAGACACTGGTCTTTCAATGTACAAAAATGTACTCTTTTAACTAGTGGCTATTTTTAATTCACCCCCCCCCCCCCCCCCAAAAAAAAACTTCGCCAAATGGAACTTCATGTACATGGAGCAGGGAGTGTTGCTGGAAGAAATGGGGAATTAAGGTGGGTCACTTCTTTGATGACCACCAGCACCTACACAGGTGTTGATGTAGCAGGGTACCTTGTTTGGTTTGGAATGGTAAACATTCCTTGCTAGGCTAGCTCACAAGCTGTGCTGTGAGTTTCATGCAGGCTGTTAATAACTCTAAGATAGAAGCTGTTTATTCAACACAGAGCATTGCATGTTTTATCTCCAGCAACTTCTACCAGGCCTAAGTGGAGGCTCTCCCAAGTGGAACTCTCCAAACTGCATGAACTAATAAGGTCTGACATTCTGCCCTCCTGAATTCACAACACATTGTCCTTTCCATATTACAATTCAGCACACAATGAACTTAATAAATTGGAGCAAATTTGGAGTCCTTCTTTGAAGTAGCAGCCTCAGTTTGCATTTTTTTTATGTTAGCTTTTCTGTATGGAGCACCCTACACTTAATTTAACAGGGTTTAAATCCTAAAAATAAAAAAATTGCCATATAAAAGATTGTCTGTAAATCTAAGGCATGTTCTGCGATCCTTCTTCTACTACAGTACAGACATCTTGTGTCTGTCTCGCTGTCAGCCTGATCCCTCCTACTACAGTTACTACTATAATTGTTTATAACATTCACACATTCACCTTCATTGCTGCTCCACCATCATCCTTCCTAACTGTTTACATTTTTATTCCCATTCCCATACTTAATAATATTTTTGAATGGTACTTTTTGTAGAAATAACATTCCAAAAATGATTTAAAACAGGGAGAAATGGCATTTAGAAAAAAAAAAGTTTGTTAGGTTTATTCTCTCTTTAAATTTAGACAGACATTTGAACATGAAAAAAAAAAAAATCCAACAAACGTTGTAACTATTCCAAAAAACAAAACAAAAACGAGTTCCTTGATTTAGAACACGATGCTCTAGACTTAGAGACTGCTCTGAGAGGAAATATCTTATTGAAATATTTAAAGTTTGTAATTGCATCATTTAGTCTTAATTTAGATGTTTGGACATTTTGTCTGAAATAATAAAGGGTCCATAATGTGCAATGGATATTTCTATTTAAGTAATAGCCATTAAGGCAATCCAATTTAATCCTTCTTTCTTTTTTTTTTGTATGAATTGTCTGGCCTCTTCTAACAATACTTTTGTGAGGAATTAATCTGGGGAGAGAGAGAGAGACACTGATTAAGGTAAATGGATTTTTGGATACTATTAAATGGCAGTATTTTTTGGGGGGGCTGGGTTTTACAGGACATTATCCACTAGAAAGGCTATTGGAAAAGTTAGTGTTGATATAAACTGCAATCTAACATTAGGGGAGATTTATAAAGATGGCAAAACTAACATGGCCCAGTTTCAGTGTGAGACAATATATATGAGAATTCCAAACAAAGAGTTTGCACTTCCTGCGCCTGTTCCAAGACTCCATTTTACTTCAGAGCTGTTTGCATCAGTGCAACCCATTTATAAAAAAAAAAACGTAAAGAAAACGTGTTGTAGTGTTCTTTAGACTGTGCTAAAAATCTCCGCCACCCTCCCAGCAGCCCTCAAATTCTCGCTACTCAGAGACCTCCAAAGTGATCTCGAATCGTCCCGAAACTTGTGAGTTTTCTGGTAATGGTAGCCTGAGTTTTGGATTATTCTGGGGCCGTTTCAGGAGGACCTCGGCATTTATAGGAATAACTGAATTCAAATTAAGTTAAGCTCTCTGATGTGGCTATTCACTAAAAGGTGAGTTGAGGTGAGTAGCAGGTGAGTTGAGGTGAGTAGCAGGTGAGTTGAGGTGACTAGCAGGTGAGCTGAAGTGAATAGCAGGTGAGTTAAAGTGAGTCAGTGGCGGATGCTCCATATGTGCTAGGTGTGCGCCGCACACCTAACACGGAGCACCCGCGCTTGTATTTCGGGGTTAGTGTGCTCCGAACAGAGAGCGCCCAAACCCCAGAAATACATCCGAAAGGCGACGCTGCGTTGAATTCGGCAACAGAGTCACTATCCGAAAATTCATATACTTTTCGTGCTTGTTCAATTGGCAACAGAGTGAGTGACTCTGTTGCTGAATTCAAATCAGAGTCGTCTTTCAGATGTAACGACGTCTCGGGTATTTCCGGGGTTTTGTGTGCTGCCCGTTCTCATGGGAGATTCTAATTGAAGTTCTAATCATGGGAGATTTTAATTACCCAGATATAGATTGGAATTGTGGCAAAACTAGTTCTGCTAAGGGCAGCAAGTTTCTGGACCTGCTTAATAACAAATTTATGGCACAATTAGTAGACACCCCAACTAGAATGGATGCCTGTCTGGATTTAGTAATAACAAACAATGAACAGCTTATCTCAAACATCCAAATAAGAGAACACTTGGGGACCAGTGACCATAACATGGTTTCGTTTGAGATTAATGCAAAAAAGCAAATTGGTAACTACGCCACCAAAACACTTAATTTTAGAAGGGCCAACTTTGATGGACTAAGGGCATCAATTGAACATTTAGACTGGGAACGATTGTTTTTTGGACTAAACACAGAAGACAAGTGGAATGCCTTGAAGCACACATTACAAAAGTACACATCCCAATATATACCTTTGGGAAACAAATGCAAAAGACTCAAATCAAAACCAATGTGGCTTACCAGTAGCGTGAAAAAAGAAATGCAAAACAAGAAAATGGCATTCAAACATTATAAAACCAAGGGATCAACATTATCATTTATAGAGTACAAAGAGGCCAACAAAGCCTGCAAAAAGGCAATTCAAATGGCTAAATTGGAAAACAAGAAAACGATTGCTAGGGAGAGTAAAATTAACCCCAAATTTTTTTATAAGTATATAAATGGAAAAAAGCTAAAGAGGGAAGATGTTGGGCCCTTGTTATCCCAAATGGGAAATTTGGTAAGTGAAGACAGAGAGAAAGCAGACATTTGAAATACTTTTTTTTTTCTGTTTATACTAAGGAAGAGCAGATGGACGAGCCCCTGCTAGCGGACGTTACGGAACAGTCACCACAAACATGGGATTGGCTGACATAGGAAAAAGTGCTTAAGCAATTAAACTCTGTTAAGATAGACAAGGCCCCAGGGCCAGATGGTATATACCCAATGGTCCTTAGCGATGAGCGCAGACTCCCCTGCTTCCGCCCGGCACGACCGCCGGGGCTTCTATGAAGAAGCCGGGTACTTCCGCTTTCGTCACAGAAGTCCCGGCGAGCGTGCCGGGCGGCAGCAGGGGAGTCTGCGCTCGTCGCGCAGACATCCTCTGCTGCCCCACTAGCCACCAGGGAGAATCGGGCAGCTGGGGGATGTCTGCACGATACGTGCAGATATCCTCCATGCTGCCCGACACGGCAGTCTATTATGACGGACCAGCTGTCCGTCATAATAGACTGCCGTGTCGGGCAGCATGGAGGATGTCTGCACGTATCGTGCAGACATCCCCCGACTGACCCCACTAGCCACCAGGGATCGAGGTAAGGGGGGGGGGGGACGGAGGACACAGACAGACAAGGGGAGGGGGGGATAGAGAGAGACAAAGGGAGGGGGATGGGGGGAGAACAGACAGACAGACAAGGGGGGGGGACACAGACAAGGGGAGGGAGGGGGACAGAGAGAGACAAAGGGAGGGGGAGGGGGAGGACACAGACATACAGGGGGGAGGGGGGAGACACAGACAAGGGGAGGGAGGGGGACAGAGAGAAAAGGTGAGGGGGGATAGATAGAGACAAGAGAGAAGTTTTGGGGGGAGAGAGAGACAACGCTGGGGGGAAAGAGACAGCTGGGGGAGCGGGAGAGAGGCCGCATTGGCACATAAAAGCAAATAAAAACAAGAAATGCATTTGTATAATATACATTTTTTATTAAATATTAAAAAGAAATTTACATATATACAAGTTAAACTTTTTTCCTATAGGGTAGTCTTATAATCAGGCTTTTAGTTTTTTTCCTAAAGGAATGTACAAATTTGGGGGGGTCGTCTTATAATCAGGGTCGTCTTATAATCGAGCAAATACGGTAATAATAGAGCTTATTGATCCAAGGAGAAATCTGATTGCCCTTTTGGAGTCAAGAAGGAATTTTTCCCCCTAGGAGGCAAAATTTGAAATAGCTTCCTTAGGGGTTTTTACCTTATTTTGGATCAAAACGCTGAAATGATAGGTAGATGGGTTGAACTTGATGGACTTGTGTCTTTTTTCAACCTAAATTACTATGTTACAATGTAGCGGGGGCACGAACCAGATTTGTTTCTCACAATGTATAGCTGAATTGGTGAGATTAAACTCACCTGCTATTCACTTCAACTCAAATTTACGTGAATAGCCCCTTGAGACTTGCTTTTCTCATTGTGGGTGTGGTCTGTTAGACTGACACTCTGCCAGACCAATAGAGATATTAGCACAGGTATATATCGGTCAGACTGACATCTCCACCTGTTTGGTTCCTCCCCCCTTCTAGCTGAAATACAATAAAACGGGACTGAATCAGCCAATCAATTAAACATCTTACACTTGAAGGACCCAATGACTCTTTAATGAAGTAGAGACATGGCATTATTATTGCCCCATCATTTTTTGTACGTGTTCTCAGCTGATTTAATATCACTGGCAGTATGATTTTATTGGTGTATTACAGAGGAGAATAAATTGCTTTCTTGTTTGTTTTGTGCCAAACGTAAATTACTGATCCTTGAGCACATGAATGGGTTTAATTAAAATACACAATAATAAAAAGATAAAACCAAATCCCTGTGTACAGCCTGATAAGAGGCTTCTTTATACTTTATATACATTATATGTGCAGTACTTATGAATTACAAGCAAGTGATACTATCTGATCTACACTATAGGGACAAAGGTATTGGAACACACAAATTAACCCCTTAGTGACAAGACATTTTCACCTTGACTTTCCCTTGGTGACAATGGCTGTTTTGTCATTTCTGGGGTGTTTGTGTTTAGCTGCAATTTTCTTCTTTCTCACATCCTGTACCCACACAAATGTGGTTTTTATCATCATAAGAAGGGCTTTCATTAGATACTATTATGTTCATCATATCTTGTAATTTACTACAAAAAAAAAATCATAAAATATGATGAAAATTAAAAAAAAAAAAAAAAAAGACCCCATCTGAATAGTTTGTAAATGTTGTCCCGAGTTCAGAAATATGCATGTTTCCATATTTTTCGGTATTTTGTTGCGAGTTATGGGGCAAAAACCAAATATAGTGTTTTTTGTTTTTTTCCTATATTGACCTTTTGACCCCAACCCGAACCCAACATTTAACCCTAACACTAAATTTAACCCCAACTCTAACCATTATGCTATCCCTTAATATATTTTAATTTTAATTTAATTGTAACCCTATCCCTTACGCTAAAAATTATTTAATTTTAACCCTATAGGCTAATCTAACTATTTAACCAGTTTTTAGTTATGGTAATTAAATAATTATTTTTATCTGCTTACATTGCTATGCTGCTTAACTACCTCTAGGGGCAGTCAAGTAGCATATTCAGAGCGACGGAAGTGAATTTACTTTCACTTCCGAAGCTCAGACCACCAGAGGGCATAGCCATATTGACGAAGCATGCTGCTCCGTCAATATGGCTCCCACGATCGCTCCGTGGGGCGATCGTGGGTGCCCCAGAAAATAAATTTCGGTGCTGGCTATTGCCTGGACATCAAGGCAATAGACCAGCATCGTTGATCGCAAAAACCGCTTAATTCACCGCAGGACGTGCCAGGCACGTTCATTGTCGGGAACGGAGTTTCCGGCAATTACATTTTGCTTCCTCCTAGAAACAAACCCGACGTATGCCTTATTAGATGCACACCTGTATACTCTCTGCTGTGTCTAGCAGTTTTCGAAGCTGGTGAGCGCTGTGCACAGCCAATCAGAGCGGGGGCTTGCCCCATTCGTCTGATAGGGGTCTGCAGAGAGAGACCCCCGTTTTTGCATAGGATTTACAAAGGGGACCTAGTTATATTAGAAGCGCAAGTGAAAAGTAACGCTTAGAGTCCCTTCCGTTATTGAAGCCTGGTGTTTTGTTTTGTGGTTATATATTGAGGATCCAGTTAATGCTTTTAGAAGCTGTAAAGCCGTCATCTCTTTTGTTCTGTTTGGGAAATTACTGTTGGGTTTATTGTGCAGCTTCTTGCACCTGTTTAATGTGTTTGCAAATGTGATTTACTGTGAACTGCCATGCGAAAAGGATTGAACGCAAACTTTATGGTACATAACTGCTTAGATTACAAGGCCCCCTCAGTTTGGTGATACACGGTAATCCCTTTAATGAATGCTGTGCATTACATTAGCCATGTGAGTGGCAGACCTGAGCAGTATAAATATTACTTACTGAGCCCCTTTAATGAATACTGTGCATTACATTAGTCCTGTGAGTGGCAGACCTGAGCAGTATAAATATTACTGACTGAGCCCCTTTTAATGAATACTGTGCATTACATTAGCCCTGTGAGTGGCAGACATGAGCAGTATAAATATTACTGACTGAGCCCCTTTAATGAATACTGTGCATTACATTAACCCGGTGAGTGGCAGACATGAGCAGTATAAATATTACTGACTGAGCCCCTTTAATGAATATGGTGCATTACATTAGCCCTGTGAGTGGCAGACCTGAGCAGTATAAATATTACTGACTGAGCCCCTTTAATGAATATGGTGCATTACATTAGCCCTGTGAGTGGCAGACCTGAGCAGTATAAATATTACTGACTGAGCCCCATTATTGAATACTGTGCATTACATTAACCCTGTGAGTGGAAGACCTGAGCAGTATAAATATTACTGACTGAGCCCCTTTAAGGAATACTGTGCATTACATTAGCCCTGTGAGTGGCAGACCTGAGCAGTATGTTTTCTCTGTTCTTTGAACCTTCAGCACAGGGTTGTAGGGAGAGATTGTTTTTCTGTCATCTAACCTGAGATGCTTTTTTTATTGTCTAGACATGGCAATTAGGCCAGGTTCAAACATAATTACATGTAATAGAGATCCTGCTGGAGAGTCGAGATTAACCTCCCTTATTGATCTGTAAAATGAGGGCCGAGAACATATTTTAAACCATTGTTTACTCAGTGAATTGATTTTCCAGTCAATATCTAATGCAACTGTAGCAGAAGAGAAGAGATACAGATGCATTTTAACTTCTTCCATCTACACTAACCATAAAATAAGTGTGTGTGTGACTGTGTGTGTGTGTGTGTGTGTGAGACTATGTCTGTGTGTGTCTGTGTGAGACTATGTCCGTGTGAGGGTGACTTTATGTGTATGTGTGTGTGAGACTATGTCTGTGTGTGGGTGACTGTATATGTATGTGTGTGTGTGAGACTATGTCTGTGTGTGGGTGACTCTATGTGTATGTGTGTGTGAGACTATGTCCGTGTGTGGGTGACTCTGTGTGTATGTGTGTCTGTGTGAGACTATGTCCGTGTGAGGGTGACCGTATGTGTGTGTGAGACTATGTCCCTGTGTGGGTGACTGTATGCGTATGTGTAAGACTATGTCTGTGTGTGGGTGACTGTATATGTATGTGTGTGTGTGTGTGTGTGTGTGTGTGTGTGTGTGTGTGAGACTATGTCTGTGTGTGGGTGACTCTATGTGTATGGGTGTGTGAGACTATGTCCGTGTGTGGGTGACTCTGTGTGTATGTGTGTCTGTGTGAGACTATGTCCGTGTGAGGGTGACTTTATGTGTATGTGTGTGTGAGACTATGTCTGTGTGTGGGTGACTGTATGCGTATGTGTATGTGTGAGACTATGTCTGTGTGTGGGTGACTGTATATGTATGTGTGTGTGTGAGACTATGTCTGTGTGTGGGTGACTCTATGTGTATGTGTGTGTGAGACTATGTCCGTGTGTGGGTGACTCTGTGTGTATGTGTGTCTGTGTGAGACTATGTCCGTGTGAGGGTGACCGTATGTGTGTGTGAGACTATGTCCGTGTGTGGGTGACTGTATGCGTATGTGTAAGACTATGTCTGTGTGTGGGTGACTGTATATGTATGTGTGTGTGTGTGTGTGTGTGTGTGTGTGTGTGTGTGTGTGTGTGTGTGTGTGAGACTATGTCTGTGGGTGACTCTAATAATTTATTTAACATAAATAACATATTTTTATCTTTATGTGTCTGTGCATGTGTGAATTAGTGTGTATGTGATTCTGTGTGTGTCTGTAAAGGCAAAGCAAACACTGTCATAGGATGAAACACACCTACACAGTCACATACATGAAACGTCCCACACATACACATAAGGATGTACTCAATAAAGTGAGAATTACAAGGAAATGAGAGGGTCATTTCAAGTAGCCAACTTGGAAAAGTTCTCCAATGCAGCTGAAGTGGGGAATTCTTCCAACTCGGCTACTTTGGCCTGACATTTGAAATTCCTGTCGCAATTCCCTGCCATTCTCCTTTTATTGAGTAGATCCTAAAATCTCATGCACACATTCAGTTAGAGCTCTCATTCTGGGAATGCTGGATATTTTACTTACACTAATGCCGCGGGGATTGCTGGATATCCGCTCTGCCCAGTCTGTTTTGCAATTGATGGGGAATATAATCTTTCGTCTGACTGTAATTGTTTAATTGGTTAAATGCAATTATCCGGTCTCCACACATATGTTTGCATGTAATTCAGCCTCTCGCTAAGTAATGATGGAGATAAAATACACGTGTGCACTGAGAATTTATACACCTGGCAGGTAGATCTTTTAATTGTCACAAGAAGGAGCTTTCACATTGCTGAACTTATTTTTTATTTTTTTATTTACAGTTAATAAATTCTGCAAATTGTGAATAAATTAGGAAATCAATGATCCGTACAGAACTAGGCCTCAGGGGACTTACAAATAACAGCGTTTATTGTTCAGTGGGTTTAAGGAGAATCAGCTCGCTGTTATTAACACAAACTGATTGTTTATTGAAAGATTGCGTCAAAGTATTTTAAATAGAAATGCTTGAATGGGAAACTACCGTATAAATGAAGCACTCTATTGAGCCCCCTAGGCTTGTATAGCTCTACCAGAGGGCGGACATGTTGTTTGGAATGTTGAGTGAGATGGGTCTGTTATTCCTTCGCCTGTGCTGGTACCCGTGTGCCGTACAGTGTGAATGTAGTTCGTCTGACCGTGCAGTACAGATTTTACTCGAGCATTCGATGGGTTCTATCTACAGAAAGTGGTCTAAGGAAATGTTTTTTGTCCAACAAGTTGCAATCAGAAGGTCGGTTAATGGATAACTTTTAATGCAAAGCCTTATCAGCCGCCAGACAGAGCTTCGTCAGGCCCAAGTATCGAGTTAAAAAAACGAAAGATTGGGAGAGGAGCATCATACGCTCTGTGTCGATCCTGGATGATGCAGTGAGGACAGCATGACCAGCTCGCCACTGGCAACAAGAAATACAGCATAAAATACAAAATGGGCAGAAGATGAAAGAGGACACTTGCATGCATATTAAACTACACCAGAAGAAAGTTAGTCAACTATCATGTGCACATGGTACAGTCTGAGGGTATTTTGGTGCAGATGTTTTTTTTTTTTTTGCACTAGTTCCACCCTATACTACCCTAAGTTAGAGCACACTTATTCCAAGCTGACTTGGCACACCAATTATCCCCAGAAATCACATGCCTGTGCGCGGATGTTGTCTTTACCAGCCTCACAGTCTTTCTAAAATACACAGAATACCATCACAGCCCTTGACTCTCTGGAGATTATGGCATCCTTCTATACAGTGCAAACTGAACACCATCCAGTTTCCAGTCTGTTTAAGAAGGGTTATTATTATCAATAAACATCATTCATGGTTTTTGAAGTGGTCCATGCTCGACCTTTCATATAACCTCACCTGTTGACAAGGCTGCTTTCACATTTCACTGCAGAAATACATTTAGGCAGTTTGTCTTCACATTAGACCATTTTTTTAGGTACACTATAAAAAATCTTCCCCCATTCTCAGGATTGCCATAAGAAGGACCTGATTTTAAAATCCACTTACAATGTAAAGACTATATAGTTACAGAACATTGTAACATTTTATTAGCGAGTACTCTGTGGTATACATTCAGCTTGTGCTAACAGTATTTTCATGAAATCAGATAGTTATTTTGCACAATATGGAGAGGAGGAGTCCCGTTATCTAGAATAACAATCCTCGTCGATCCATTGTTGGTTGCGAATGACCGAAGACCTGGTTTGGCCATAGCTGACGAACCCATTGTTGGGTGAGTAAAATGATTCAAAATGGAAGATGTCATATTTATGATGAGTGGCTCTTTGTATATTTATATAGTAAGTCTTGGCTATAGAGTTATGGAATGATCTCAGATCAGCTTGAAGTTAAGTTGAGTTTATATTTTTCATCCCATGGCCTGGTGGCAAGTTCAAGCCCAACCATCAGAGAGAGAGAGACAGAGGCTGTCTAGCCAATGTGTTGAGCCCGATCAAGACAAACACTATTTTTTTAATGAATCTAGTAAGCATCACCAACAAGGGCTATGGCAACCGAATAGGCTCCAGCAATCAAACGACACAGAAAGTACATGAAAACAAGAGTATTGTTCCAGGTAAAATTCGGATTAAAGATGTTGGGAATAATAAGATTGTTACCAATGTATTCTTTAATCAGAGGAAGTAGCAAACGTCTTAGTGAAGAGAAACATTTGAAGATAACCTACGATATCTGGAAGTAAAATAATGTATTCCAAATAACGATAGATACATGTAACGAGTCTGAGTGGAAAGATTACAGTGTAAATTTAAAGGGACAATATTTATTTAACATGTCTATATTTAAATTGATTGGATATTAGATCTATGTATTGATCTGAACGCTCCCACCCATACGTTTTAAACAATCAAAGCGTCTGTTCAGACAATCTCAGTCACAGGCCTTATCTTGTCTCAATCCAGAGATGTCCTTGCTTTTAGATTTGTTATACCCACATGTTCAGATTATAGTTACCATCAGTATATTGTTCTGGATATCCACATCTAGAATGGACAGGTAAAAACAGTATAAAAGGGCTCTGTCACTTAAACATCGCTTATACTGTGATGAAACAGGATCTATACATTGTGTTAGCAGAATTGCAAGCAAATGCACAAAATAAGAGAAATAGAAGTGTCTATGGTGTCACATGTTTATGACATCACTTCCTGGCTAGATATGCAAATGACACATTTCCCACTGACAAGTAGTTCATTTGCATATCAAGCCACAGGTGATGTCATAAGCAGGAGACTCCTGTTATAGATTTTTCTTAATACAGTTCCCTGGGATGCACTTGTGTCCGTGGCACCAAAACAGACCTTGTATTAAAGGGGCAATCACTATAACGAACTAGACCTAAGCAAATGCCCCCGTATCGCTTCCTGGCACGGTAAACCCATAACACCTGAAACAAACACTCAAATGTATCAACCCGAGCAAAAATACTGACCTTCTGCTCACATTAAAAGAAAAATGGGTTTTTACCTCTTTAAATCTTAAATTAAAGAAAGTGCACATTACAGTGGTGTAGACACGGATATTGTCTAGCTACACGCACAGAGAAGAAAGCTTCTCCTGTTTCCAGATTGTCCTGAATTATTCCTTATTGCAGTGTATTATTATTATTATTCTTTTCCCCCCCTTGATGTGGTTACTGTTGATATTTTATTTATAGAGTGTAAGATCGGCATGACAAGGCCACATCAAACCTGGTGTCCCTCTCAGGCATACGAGAGGGGTCAACTAGGCTTTATTTTTAGAGTGTGAGAACATTTTTTTTTTCTGTATTCTTCATATTCCAACAGGAACTAATTGGACCCCCAGATCCATCGGAAATAAGTAACAAACTCAAAGTACTTATCATAAAATGGGACTTTGTGAAGCAAACTAGCTATCAAAAGACATGCCCCTGACGAGTAATGCTCTGTACAGTCTTTTTTTTAAATTTATCATAAAACTTCTTAAACACATTGCCGCATCTAGGTCATGTGTCCCTCTATTTCAGTAAAGGGGGAGGCTGCCCCCCCGTGAGTCCCCCGTATCTATTGGCTGTGAAGATCTCAGACACTCAGCACCTAACAGATAATCCCAGACTGTTAGCCCAAGGGGGGAAACAAGGTTTCTACACAGTTAGCCCCCCCCCCCCCCCCCCCACACTCCCCAAATGCTGCTTATTCCACAAGTGGGTAATAATGTGGCAATCTATGACAATCTTCATCTTAGTGGCATTACTGCAGGCAGCTCTATAAGAGTGTAAAGAAGGCCTTGTGGATGAATAGCTCAACAAATCTTAACTGGGACCCCGGGGGATGATATAAATAACACTTTCCAGAGAGTTGGGACACTGGAGCGTGGATTTGTGAAAGAGGCTCCCAAACTCTGGAATGTTCAACGTGGGTCAAATTCTAAAGTATTTATATGGGACTGGGATGTGTTGGTGTTAATATAAATTAGGGATAATCCATGTATGTAAATGTAATAGCAGAAAGTGAGGAGGAAAACATATATATTTTTACATTTCTACTTAACAAAATGTGTAGTTAAGACACATCATTTTAAGCGGACAGTATCTTATGAAGTGAGAAACTCTCATTTTAAAACAAATTGCTAGTGGAGCTTGAGTTGGCTTCCTCTGTTTGACATTCACCGCAGGAGCAGTGAGCGATAGTTGGCAACCAGATCACCCCAAATGCTTCATGTTGATGCCTACAGCTTCTGGGCATTGGGGTAATAAAAATATTATAATAAAAATAATTACAAATATAAAAACATGCAGCATTTCTGTAGGCCAGGAGTCTGTCGTGTGAGGGGGCAAACCAAATAAGTATTGCAGGGTCTTTAGGACTCGATGTTTGAATAGATATTAACAATAACAGAGCTCTATTCCCAAGAGGGGAAAAGATTTAAAAGTAATAGGAAGTATTACTTTAGTGAGAGGGTAGTGGATGTATGGTATAGCCTTTCAGTAGAAGTGGTAAAGGTACACACAGTGAAGGAGTTTAAGCCTGCGTGGGATAGTCAAAAGGCTAGCCTAGATATAAGATAAGGCCAGGGACTTATGAAAGTATTACTTTACTGAGAGGGTAGTGGATGTATGGAATAGTCTTCCAGTAGAAGTGGTAGAGGTTAATACAGTGAAGCAGTTTAAGCATGCATGGGATAGGTATAAGGCTATCCTAGATATAAGATAAGGTCAGGGACTAATGAAAGTATTACTTTGCAGTGGATGCATGGAATAGTCATCCAGTAGAAGTGGTAGAGGTTAATACAGTGAAGCAGTTTAAGCATGCATGGGATAGGTATAAGGCTTTCCTAGATATAAGATAAAGCCAGGGACTAATGAAAGTATTACTTTACTGTGAGGGTAGTGGATGCATAGAATAGCCTTCCAGTAGAAGTGGTAGAGGTTAATACAGTGATGAAGTTTAAGCATGCATGGGATAGGTATAAGGCCATCCTAGATATAAGATAAGGCCAGGGACTAATGATGATAGTATTACTTTACTGAGCGGGTAGTAGATGCATGGAATAGTCTTTCAGTAGAAGGGGTAGGGGTAAACACAGTGAAGGAGCTGAAGCATGCATGGGATAGGTATAAGGCTATCCTAGATATAAGATAAGGCCAGGGACTAATGAAAGTATTACATTACTGAGAGGGTAGTGGATGTATGGAATAGTCTTCCAGTAGAAGTGGTAGAGGTTAATACAGTGGAGGAGTTTAAGCATGTGTGGGATAGGTATAAGGCTATCCTAGATATAAGATAAGGTCAGGGACTAATGAATGTATTACATTACTGAGAGGGTAGTGGATGTATGGAATAGTCTTCCAGTAGAAGTGGTAGAGGTTAATACAGTGAAGGAGTTTAAGCATGCTTGGGATAGGTATAAGCAGAGGTGTATCTTGATTTTGTGCTGCCCTAGGCAGACAAAATCCGGGCACCCCCCTACCCAAGCTGCACACCCACGTTACACACATAAGACATGCCCCATCATTCAGACTCACATCAAGCTCACACTCCCATCACACTCAGTCACACACTCCTACTCCCATCACACTCAGTCACACACTCCTACTCCCATCACGCACACTCTGACTCCCATCACACTCAGTCACACACACTGTCTCCCATCACACTCAGTCACACACACTGTCTCCCATCACACACACTCTGACTCCCATCACACTCAGTCACACACACTGTCTCCTATCACACACACTCTGACTCCCATCACACTCAGTCACACACACTGTCTCCCATCACACACACTCTGACTCCCATCACACTCACTCTGACTCCCATCACACTCACTCTGACTCCCATCACACTCAGTCACACACAGTCTCCCATCACACACACTCTGACTCCCATCACACTCAGTCACACACAGTCTCCCATCACACACACTCTGACTCCCATCACACTCAGTCACACACTGTCTCCCATCACACACACTCTGATTCCCATCACACTCAGTCACACACACACACACACACACACACACACACACACACACACTGTCTCCCATCACACACACTCTGACTCCCATCACACTCAGTCACACACAGTCTCCCATCACACACACTCTGACTCCCATCACACTCAGTCACACACTGTCTCCCATCACACACACTCTGATTCCCATCACACTCAGTCACACACACACACACACACACACACACACACACACACACACACACACACACTGTCTCCCATCACACACACTCTGACTCCCATCACACTCAGTCACACACTCTGACTCCCATCACACTCAGTCACTCACACACACACACACACACACACAGTCTCCCATCAGCACTTACCTTTCCCTGGCAGGCAGGCAGCATGGTCCCTCCATGCTGCCTGTTCGGCTTCCCGGCGATTGTGCCGACAGGTCACGTGACCGGGCGCGCGTATGACATCAGCGCGCCCGTCACGTGACTGTCGGCACTTCCGTGTCGGCACACTGCACAGGGAGCCGAACTGGCAGCACGGAGGTTTCTCTGTGCTGCCTGTTCGACTCCCCGTGCAGCCTGGCAGGCAGAGCGATGGTGAGGGGGGATCTTCCGATCCCCTCTCACCTCCGTCTCTGCCTGCAAGCGCGGTGGGGTTTTTTTTTTTTTTTTTTTTTAAAGGGCCGGATTTTTTTTTTTTTTTTTTCATTTTTTTTTTCTCCAGTGCTGGGGGGCGCTGCCGCCCCCCAAAATTTGCCGCCATAGGCATCCGCCTAGGATGCCTCGCGGTAAATACAGCACTGGGTATAAGGCTATCCTAGATATAAGATAAGGCCAGGGACTAATGAAAGTATTACATTACTGAGAGGGTAGTGGGTGTATGGAATAGTCTTCCAGCGGAAGTGGTAGAGGTTAATACAGTGAAGGAGTTTAAGCATGCATGGGATAGGTATAAGGCTATCCTAGATATAAGATAAGGTCAGGGACTAATGAAAGTATTACTTTACTGAGAGGGTAGTGGATGTATGGAATAGTCTTCCAGTAGAAGTGGTAGAGGTTAATACAGTGAAGGAGTTTAAGCATGCATGGGATAGGTATAAGACTATCCTAGATATAAGATAAGGTCAGGGACTAATGAAAGTATTACTTTACTGAGAGGGTAGTGGATGTATGGAATAGTCTTCCAGTAGAAGTGGTAGAGGTTAATACAGTGAAGGAGTTTAAGCATGCATGGGATAGGTATAAGGCTATCCTAGATATAAGATAAGGCCAGGGACTAATGAAAGTATTACTTTACTGAGAGGGTAGTGGATGTATGGAATAGTCTTCCAGCGGAAGTGGTAGAGGTTAATACAGTGAAGCAGTTTAAGCATGCGTGGGATAGGTATAAGACTATCCTAGATATAAGATAGGGAACTGGGGACTAATAAAAGTATTCAGAAGATTGGGCAGACTAGATGGACCGAATGGTTCTTATCTGCAGGTGACACATTCAATGTTTCTATGAAACCGAGGGTGTGAGATTAGCCACTGGCCAGTGTGATAGGTAATATAGGATATTTCCTCTTTATCTTGTCTTCACAGTGCCAGACGACTCAAAAACAATTCCCAAGAAAAAGGAACTAAAAATAATGTGGAACCTGTTTAAAACATCTCTTCCTCTAATGCCATTTAATGTTCTTTTAATGCAGTACTGTCATAAGGTGTATAATCTTTTATTATAACCCTGATTAATTCTTCAGCTCGCTTAGCATTGCTTCATATTAACAACAGAAAGAGATAGAAGGACTGGAAGTAAACCTTAAAACCTGCCATAGGTGATACAACAGCTACAGTGCCTTGAGAAGGGACACATTGCCTGTGCAATATTGTATTAGTTTAAGGTTATGCAGACTGAGCTGCTAGATGGATTTGAATAAAATATCGGACATTTAAAAAATAAAAAAGCATGGTCGCCCCCAGAAATCCAGTGATACGTTTGTGGTTAATCAGGGCTTGGGGCATAGCGCTGGCCACACCCCAGCTGGGGGGCAATATTGTATTTATTAAGGTTCCATGGGCATAGCACCCGTTGTGACCCCTGGGGGGGCGCATATTTTATTCGTTAAGGGGTCGCAGGAATTATGCAGGCTTGTGGCGCCAGGGGGTCGATAATGTATTTATTAAGGGGCTATGGGCCTAGTGCCGACCTGTGGCCCCAACCCAGGGAGTCAGTAACTAATTATATTTTACACAGTCAAGGATTTTAAGCATGCGTGGGATAGACGCAAGGCTATCCTAGATATAAGACCGGGAACGGGGGACTAATAAAAGTACTCCAAAAAAAAAAAAAATTGGGCAGACTAGATGGACCGAATGGTTCTTATCTGCCGACACATTCTATGTTTCTATGTTTCTATGTTTCTAGTAACCAGAGGCATGGTGCTGGCCTGCAGTCATTAGGAGACACATTTTGTTTATTTAATGGGGCTAGTGAGAGGGAGTAATTATTTAAATTTTGGGGGGGGGAGGTGGGGAACATTTGAGGAGACCTTGTAGCTCCCCCAACATTTTATTTCAGGTTAGCCTTTTCAATGCTGTAGGAAGCACTGAAAGGGTTAAAATTTGCATCTAACGGCTACGTTAAGCTGTCATTGCATCCCTGTTTGTGCGCTAATTACCACATAGAACATTATTTCTACTTCTTTACTTTTTTTTAATGGTGCTGTAAACCTCCATTATTTGTAGCGGGTGCGGTCAATTTTTAACACGTTATTGGTGTTAGCGGTGGGGGTTGAATCAAGCATTCAGTAAAGTCCCGCTAACGTCACTTTTACAAACAACGGGGTCCATGGAATCGTCCGCAGCGTCGGGTGTGCTTCACGGGTAATCAGATAATCAGACCGTTTTAATAGAAGAGCTGCAATTAACCCAATCTGCAATACATTGTACCTTGTGTTTGGAAGACGAATATGATGACATCATTCACCGAGTACACATAGATGAGCCAGAGATACAGATGACTTAAAGATAAGAATAATAGTCTGTTACTATAAAGAAACTTCAGTTAGTTTTGAGGCGATTTAACTTGGTTTTATGGGAATTATGTGATATTTTCTCACTTTATTTACATATAACTGAGAACGATGGATTGAATAGACACATTTTACAACCATTTTATATGTTTGTTTTAGTTTACTGTCAGTGTCATTTTCCTGTAAAGCCTGTTTAAAGGATCACTATAACTTGAAAATTACCTACCTCATATTACAGTTCAGTGATTATAAAAAAGTACATCCTCATTAACATTTTATTATCTGTACTCTAAATGTGCTTAAATTGCTGACAAATATTAGATGTGCAGCTTCTACAGATCCTCACACTCCTAAAGTGTTTCAAAAAAGCAAAAGTATAACTATACTTGCAATGTGTGCATACATGTATTACACAGCAGTCTGTACAGAGCAGACATATAATAATACCAGGTGAATGATAACTATACTTGCAGTGTGTGCATACATGTATTACACAGGTGTATGTACAGAGCAGACTTATAATAATACCAGGTGAATGATAACTATACTTACAGTGTGTGAATACATATATTACACAGGAGTCTGTACAGAGCAGACATATAATAATACCAGGTGAATGATAACTATACTTGCAGTGTGTACATACATGTATTACACAGCAGTCTGTACAGAGTTGACATATAATAATACCAGGTGAATAATAACTATACTTGCAGTGTGTGCGTACATATATTACACAGCAGTCTGTACAGAGCAGACATATAATAATACCAAGTGAATGATAACTATACTTGCAGTGTGTGCATACATATATTACACAGGAGTCTGTACAGAGCAGACATATAATAATACCAGGTGAATGATAACTATACTTGCAGTGTGTGCATACATATATTACACAGCAGTCTGTACAGAGCAGACATATAATAATACCAGGTGAATAATAACTATACTTGCAGTGTGTACATACATATATTACACAGGAGTCTGTACAGAGCACACATATAATAATACCAGGTGAATGATAACTATACTTGCAGTGTGTGCATACATATATTACACAGCAGTCTGTACAGAGCAGACATATAATAATACCAGGTGAATAATAACTATACTTGCAGTGTGTACATACATATATTACACAGGAGTCTGTACAGAGCACACATATAATAATACCAGGTGAATGATAACTATACTTACAGTGTGTGAATACATATATTACACAGGAGTCTGTACAGAGCAGACATATAATAATACCAGGTGAATGATAACTATACTTGCAGTGTGTACATACATATATTACACAGCAGTCTGTACAGAGCAGACATATAATAATACCAGGTGAATAATAACTATACTTGCAGTGTGTGCATACATATATTACACAGGAGCCTGTACAAAGCACACATATAATAATATCAGGTGAATGATAACTATACTTGCAATGTGTGCATACATATATTACACAACATTCTGTACAGAGCAGACATATAATAATACCAGGTGAATGATAACTATCCTTGCAGTGTGGGCATACATATATTACACAGGAGTCTGTACAGAGCAGACATATAATAATACCAGGTGAATGATAACTATACTTGCAGTGTGTACATACATATATTACACAGGAGTCTGTACAGAGCAGACATATAATAATACCAGGTGAATAATAACTATACTTGCAGTGTGTACATACATATATTACACAGGAGTCTGTACAGAGCAGACATATAATAATACCAGGTGAATGATAACTATACTTGCAGTGTGTACATACATATATTACACAGGAGTCTGTACAGAGCAGACATATAATAATACCAGGTGAATGATAACTATACTTGCAGTGTGTACATACATATATTACACGTGTGTCCAGGGTGAACTAGTTAATTAATCAAGGAGGGGGTCCCATAGGAACTACCTTGATATAGTTTCCCTCTGAACACCCATGAATTATACATTCTGCAGGGCAGCATGACCTTAAAAAAGAAATGGGCAGACATGCATTAATGCAAGATCTAGTCCGGTTCAAAGATAATGGTATGAAGTGAGAGCTTGTGACTGTGAGAGGGACGGCAGGGTACAGGGCAGGGTAGGCAGCCTTGGACACTACATCTCCCATGATGATCTTACAGCCGTAATGCTGTAGGAAAATGTTGTCCACAAAACCCGGATTTCCTTCTGTTGCCTGCCCCTGTATAGGTAATAAAACAGTGGAAGTGGCTCTTTTATAACTTTGCACTATGTACCCTCAACAGAGTTGACATCAGTGATGAGTGGGATAAAAAAATAAAATCCTTTGCTGTCCTGATTTCCCTTCTCCTCGCTCCTCCTATATACCTCTATTCACCAAACAGTGCAGAGCGTTACACCGACCAATGAGCTGCCAAGATGAATGGGAACCTTCTCCAACGTGCCTATCGTTACACGTTACTGTCTGACTTTTGGCATTCACCTGTCATTTCATTTTTTAGGGAATAGACACCACTGTGTAAAAATGAAAAGGGTAAGGTGAATGGAAAAAGTGGGACGAGGGGCACTGTATAGCAAAGGAAAGAAGAATTTCAACGAAATTGAGATTGGGACAGTTCTTCACAGCCACTCCATCGATGCTAGCTATAGGGCTCGTTTAGGGTTAGGGGATAGTTTTAGGGTTAGGGGATAGTTTTAGTGTTAGGGGTTAGTATAAGAGTTAGTATTGGGGATCATTTTGGTATAGGGTTTAGGGGGTACTTTTAGAGTAAGAGCCCCCTCTAAATTTATTAGGGAGGTAAGTATTTGGCACTGGCAGTTCAGCGCTAAAACAGCCTGCTGAACTGTCAGCGCTAAAATTGCCACGGTAAACCAGGCACGAGGGAGTGTCCTAGACCCCTGGTCCTTTATATAGCTGGTAATTTCCATTGATTGAAGGCATTTAGGCCTTTACCCCTGTGTTTCTGTTGGCATATCTTGGCCGTTAGTTTTTACATAGAAAGCTCAGCAAATGGTCTGTGGCAAAAGCAAAACCCAACTTGGAAGCTAAAATACGCATACGCGACATGGGGCATTCATTTATTATCTAGCGACAGATGGAGACATTACTAACAGATAAATGTTTGCTATAAAATAATTTAAAAAAACTTCCATAATGTACTAATCAAATGGCACTAATAGCAGATTAATTGGACTCCTCTTGATTTCAGTTATAATGCATTTTGGACAGAAATTGAATGAGATTGAAGAAGAATAAAGCACTGAAATCAATGTGGGTTTTATATTTAATGAGATCGTTAGGATAATGACACTTTAATTAATACATTGAAGACCTTGATACATTGCTCCCCACAGGGCACCAAACACAAAGCAAATATCCCCTAGATTATTTCAATGTTACTACTTTATGCACCTGGAACTGGAGCGTGTATTTGGTTCCAGAATGAGAGAATCATCATTGCATCATACACAGGAATACACAGCCATGTTTGACAGACTGACACAGTGCTGCGTAAAACCTCTACAAGATCCCACGCAGCCAGACAAGACTGCAGTACTAAAGAGTTACTAAGCTTTTTGTATCTTTGACTTCTAACATAGTTTATGGTCTGACGGGAAGGATCCTGGCTGAGATTGGCGCAACAGTCTATCACTGCTAGTGCTAGAGAGAGACCTTAGCTTTTTGAATGCCACCTACTGAATGACCTCTGTGTTGGTGACCCTCAAAAAAAATTAGAGATCCTAGTTATTCAATGCCATCAACAGAGGGGGCCTTAACTAGGTAAAAAACTAGGGTCTCTCTTTGCACTAGAAAGAGACGATCGGATACGTGGGGCAAGCTGACGAGCATCAGTATGCGCTATCATCTAATGAGCTCTGTCTCAGCTGAGAGGCAGAGCACAGACTAAACCTAGGCAGGTCTATTGAAGAAGCAAAAGTTAAAAACAAGCTTTAGTGCCCCTATAACAAGTCTTTGTTTACATTTTAGCTGTATTCACTATTGTTACTTCATTTACATCTTGTCCACCTTGAAAATAATGTCACATGTAGATCTGTGTAATTAGTTTTACTTGTACCTGTTTCTTAACAGGACTATACAAAAAGCATGTAATGCTTGATCCAAAAGGACTCGTGGAAAGAAGATGTCCCCTGCAGCAGCGGAGAGGGGTCGTTTTTACAGTGAGAGCAGTAAATATTTTGTAACCACTTTAATCAGAGAGGAGCCCAATTCTGTCATGGAATAAAAGTCAGTGAAAAAAAAACAATGTCCCTTTATAAACAAATAAAGAAAAAGAATATATTTAAACGTTCAAATTCAGCCTGGTCTCCAAAAACCGAGGGTCTGCTCAATAAAGAGAGAATCGCAGGGAACGGAGACAGGGAATTTTAAACTTAAGGCCAAAGTAGCCGAGCTGGAATAAAATTCTCCCACGCAGCCGCACTGGAGAATTTTTCCAACTTGACTACAATGGCCTAAAGTTTGAAATTCCCATCTGAATTCCCTGTAATGAACTATTTATTGAGTAGACAATTACGAGAAAGCAAGAGAAATAGTCTATAAAAAAAAAATAAAACAAACATTTTTGGAATAAAAAAAATAAAATATAAATATAGGAGCAAACCCATAATAATCAGTAGCGTATAATTTTATTTATATATTTTTTTTTTATTACTATATTGTTTTATTGTACGATTATTAAGGTGCTCCTCTCTGTTTGTTGTATTCATATTTGAGCATGTGCATATCAGTGTACATACTGCAGTATTCTTCATTTAATGCTGAATCGTAGTCTGGAGCGCACCTGTTTTTGAAAACTAACTTTACATTTCATTAGGACAATTACAGAATTCCCATCGTGTGCAGGAAAAAGACAGCCAATCTAGTTAGTAATGAGTGTTTAATCTGTGTGCGATTGGGGCTTTGTTTATCACAGTGCATTGATAATATAGCACCCTCGCAGATTAATCCAGATTAATCCAGAAGAGCTGGCCTTCAATACACTTTGATTTAGACATAACTGAGCTGCATTGAAAAATAAACACAAGGTGTTTGGAAACACTCTCCAGAAAAACGGTATTTTATTTTACCCCAAACAGAAAGAGGTTTAATTGATTGTTTTTCCCTTCTGGCTGCGGGAAAATTAAAAAAAAGTTGCAAAAGGCTGCAGTTGGAACTGATAAATTCAGGATTAGACCGACCAAGGCAATTAGCAGGGTGAGGATCAGACTTGCCAAATAATATTTTGCTTTCAGATAAACAAACAGGTTGAAGCAGTCGGAAACGAAGCCAGAGAATGGAAATGTGTCACAATGTGCGATGAACTATTCTACAAGGAAAGAGAGAGACAAATCTCAAGACTGTCGCTACGGTGACAGAGAAAGCTTTAAAAAAAAAGGTCACTTTGCTCCCTCACAAGTCAGTCAGGTCAGGTGCATCCTAGTCATGTGTATTGTACGTCAGTACAGTTCTTTGGTCTTGTGCACGGGCAGCATTGTGTTAGACTGTGTACGTCTAACACACATACACAGTCAAAACGTGAGGAAAAGAGATCAAGACAAACCATGGGCAGCCTGGAGCTCAGTGCTGCTGGGTCACACAACACCCCATGACATCACCCCATGACATCACATATAATATAACTCCACTCCCTTTAGGTTCCCCTTGTTTTTAATCCCTGGGACAAAGAAGAGGAAAATTGGCAAGTATTGAATAAAACTTGCACCCAGACTTACCTCGCCAAAGAGCCTAGTACCATCCCTTACTATCTCCTGTCTGTACACCTCCTGCGACTTGACCCTAATACTAACTGTACAGCTAACTCTAAAAGTAACCCCTAACCCTAATACTAACCATAAATAACCCTAAACCTAACCTGAGCCTTGACTATTCAACAATGCTCCTGACAGCGCTAAACTGCCAGGCGCTCTAAGTCCTGCAATAAAGCGGTATTGAAGAATGGGGGGGTTAAATGTGGGTGTGCATGTCTGACAATAGCACTGTTACACGGCAGAGCATGGCCCCAGTTCACATTTTATAAGTTCATTTATGTAACCGTCCTGGAGTAATACCAGCTGCTGTCTTATTTGGGTCACACTGTATTGTGACAAACAGACGGTATCTCTTTATGTTGAGTGCATGCTTTATACCCGTATTGTGCGTTATTGAATAAAATAGATATTTTCCCTTCATTGGATGTTAATTTAGTGACCAGTGTGAGGGGGGAAAGTTCCACCTTTTGTTTAAGTATTCCCCTACACAGCCCTTGAACTCTTCATATGGCCTAAGGATTTTATCCTCCATGATTACCTCCAATCACTCACTCGTGCAAGACTTCTTTTGAGCTGATCCACTGCTCCGGGACTCACTCCCAAGGAATCTCCACCTCCTCCGAAGAAACTTACTCACCCAGAAAGTGCCATAGCTCTCCACTGACCTCTAGCTGACACTGTGCACTTAAAGGTACAGTTTACACATTGCTTATTTGCAATGCTCCAGAAAGTACCCAAAAAGAGCAAATATATCAGAGCAGCGCAGATAACTTCAAACATATTTATAACCAATATCTGCTTCTGTAGAAATAAACTCACATTTCCTTGAACAAGATACTGCTCCTTTGTATCAGGATATGACTTAAGCGGAAGTTTAGGAAGATTACGCCGCACTCCGAATCCATCTGATGCCAAAGAGGGCACAGCTCCAAACAAATGCCAGAATTACACAGTTATTTCCCCCGGATTGAGATGCTGGAGGGTGGAGCTTGGGAGCTCGCGTGTCAGCGACTCGGCGCAAGTATAGTAGCGCTGTCACACAAACTGACAGTTATGGGGTAGGCGCTGTGTTATCAGAATTGCAAGCAAATTCAAGAAAAATGGGTTGTAATTGTGCCTGTGGTCAGTGTTGCCGCAAAAAAAAAAAACATAACGCCCATGGCTATGGGGGGAGCCACAGAAGGGTGTGGCCACAAAGGGTTAAGCTACAAAAGGTGGTGCCACAGAGGGGGTTGAACTCAATGTCCCTATCAGACTGAGTTTCACGATCGAGGTACAGGTACCGAGTGCCTGGAGGTCAATTCTCATAAAGCATTTTGGATATTCTGAATTCCTTATCCCAGATATCCCCTGATATTATTTTAGGATTTAGGCCACAGAGAACTTTCAAGACAGATGAGCCACATCTTGCGGTCAGATGGACCACATAATGCCCACAGGGCCACACAGTAGTGTATCTTCCGCAAGGCAAACAAGGCACTCGCCTAGGGTGGCACTTTGCCAGAGGGCGGCACTTTGCCAGAGGGTGTTAAAGCACACTTCTGGTGCTTCAAACATTTTCGCTCCCTCCCCCACCATTAAGCAAGCTTTAGCTCCTTCCAATTAATCGGGATGATGTGGGCATGTAATGGACGTGGTCGGGGCATGTAATGAGGGTGAAGGTGGCATGTAATTGGGGTGATGGGGCATTTTGTGTGTATGCAATGTGGGTGATGGTGGCATGTAATGGGGTGATTGGGCATTTAATGTGTGTGCAATGTGGGTGATGGGGCATGTCGTGGGTGTGCAATGTGGGTGACGGGGCATGTCGTAGGTGTGCAAAGTGAGTGGGGGGGTGGCCAAATTTTGTCTGCCTAGGGCAGCAAAAAACCAAGATACACCACTGGGGCGACATGCTGGATGCCCCTGCCTTAGGCATGTTCTGTTGCCATCAGGGCTTTCACTGCCGTTTGTCTAATTGATTTCATAACACATCTTCTAGATTCTGTAACGAGTACTATATAAACTCCTGGCACTGTGTAAGCATTAATGTAATTTAATGCTCAGCCCTGTGTCAACCTTTCAGAGACAAGCTAGCCCCACGGCAGTCGAAGGGTTAACCCGTCTCGTCTTCACTGGTTCGTCTCCATGGACTTTGACTCTCCCATTGTTTGATTGTCACTAACGTCTAAGGTTCCGCTTAAAGGGAAAGTATCACATTTATTCAACGCTCCATGATAGTGTGTAAAGCGATACGCTGGATGAGTAAATAAAAATGAAAGGGGGGAAAGGCAGCTCTCCCTATACAGACTGCCAAAAAGAGTTATAAAATATAGTACTTTAATAGTAATAAGAAACACAGCAGCACATGTAATATGTATTATAAAAAACACAAATAACAAAAATACAAAACAATACATAAATGCACAATAATCCCAGAATCATGTCAGTATCAACTTCCCAACAGCGAAAGCTTATATTGCGAGACAATCCTGAGGCTCATAAAATAGAGTGCAAGTGAAGAGAGCGCAGATAACACTGTGACAGACAGTGAGAGACAGCAGCTGGTGTTATATCTGCTTATGTAACTGGCCGGATCGTTTACCAAGGTTGGTACAAGATGTGATATTGATTCATGTTAGGGACTCGTGATACCCCCATACCATGCATAGCTTTTTTATAGAAACATTTAAATACATAAAGGGAATCAACCCAGATTTAAAAGTAATATCAGGAAGTATTACTTTACTGAGAGGGAAGTGGATGCATGGAATAGCCTTCCAGTAGAAGTGGTAGAGGTTAATACGGTGAAGGAGTTTAAGCATGTGTGGGATAGGTATAAGGCTATCCTAGATATAAGATAAGGCCAGGGACTAATGAGAGTATTACTTTACTGAGAGGGTAGTGGATGCATGGAATAGTCTTCCAGTAGAAGTGGTAGAGGTTAATACAGTGAAGGAGTTTAAGCATGCATGGGATAGGTATAAGGCTATCCTAGATATAAGATAAGGTCAGGGACTAATGAAAGTATTACATTACTGAGAGGGTAGTGGATGCATGGAAAAGTCTTCCAGTGGAAGTGGTAGAGGTTAATACAGTGAAGGAGTTTAAGCATACATGGGATAGGTATAAGGCTATCCTAGATATAAGATAAGGCCAGTGACTAATGAAAGTATTACTTTACTGAGAGGGTAGCGGATGCCTGGAATAGTCTTCCAGTAGAAGTGGTAGAGGTTAATACAGTGAAGGAGTTTAAGCATGCGTGGGATAGGCACAAGGCTATCCTAGATATAAGATAAGGCCAGGGACTAATAAAAGTATTACGTTACTGAGAGGTTAGTGGATGCATGGAATAGTCTTCCAGTAGAAGTGGTAGAGGTTAATACAGTGAAGGAGTTTAAGCATGCATGGGATAGGCACAAGGCTATTCTAGATATAAGACGGGGAACGGGGGACTAATAAAAGTATTTAGAAAATTGGGCAGACTAGACGGGCTGAATGGTTCTTATCTGCCGACACATTCTATGTTTCTAAGTGATATGCAGATATTACACATGAAATGATAAAGAGGTACTCGCTCCACACCGACATTGCAAAATATTTACTGTCATTTCATAAACCTTGCATTTAATATAAAAACTCCCTAATTAACTTTAAACCATGACAAACAAACGATGCTCTCCCCCATTTCGAAAAAAAAAAATCAAGCCAAGTCAATGTGTTCTCTTTTCTACCCAGGACAGATTAAAGGGGACCCCCATCCCCCAAAAAGTGCGTACAATGTGAATGTACCAAAGCAAAGAGTAAAATGAAGATGTTAAATCTGTCTGTAGCACCGCCATATGCAAAGGACCTGTTACCAAGCAGCTTGGACAGCTCCGATGGTCCCTCCATTGAGTCAACAAACCTTCCCAGTTCTTTGGTTTTTATATTGCATGAGAGATCTTATAGAAATCCAAAGGATTTAACAGCCAGTCTCACTATAAACACACTGGGTGGGTTACTTAGAAAAGTTCCCTAAACAGCAGAAACCTTCCATTGGATTCCATGTGACTGCTCCATAATCTCCTATACCTTTCTAATTAATCCATGAAACTGCTCTAGTCTGCTCCATCCCACCATTGTTAGAATCACTATTTGTTTTATCCTTTCGCCCTGTGTTCTCGACACATTGCCTCGCACTCTGGCTGTGCAAAAGCCGCTCATGAAACATTCAGAGGTCACCTGTACCAAGACTTGTAGATTTGGGGTGTGAAGCCATTTAGGATTATAACATAGTGTTTAATCTTGAGAGATGTTCTCTGTTTGATGGGAACATCCCTGGGCAGGTTACTATTAATCAAATCAATGCATGATACGATGACCCAATTTATAAACCTTGTGCTGGGTCACCCCCACCAGGCCCCCAAATACAACAACATACATCAAATAATACCAAGCTTGATAATGCATTATAATAACCATATATTTTACCTTCATCGGTGGAGTCCAGAGTGTCCACACTATCTGATCTGCTTTGTCCAACCTTCATGTTGGTGGTCTATCATTAGATATACGCCAGGCTATAGTGGCTTCCTTTACAGTAACAGCTGCTGGCCGTCAGACGTACAGGTGAGCAAGAAATCAGACAGGTGTGAATGACAGACTGCAGGTCAAGAGCTATTATCAAGCATCAAGGTTACTTTGGGGAACCTCTTGCCGCTTGCACACCTCACCCTCCACAAAGTCATTGTCAAGTGTGCGAGTTTCCCCAATAGAACTCTTGGTAACCCGGCTATAAGACTCTTGAAATGTTAGACGTATACACCTGCCCTGCTCCTTGGTGATATGATCTTTTCCCATCCCCCAAAGCAAAGCACACATAAAAAAAAAAAAAAAAAAAACTCTGCAAATCTGTCTGTGTTAGTCAACTTTCGGTAGGAAAAACTCATGGAAATTTCGCCAGCAAAGAAAGAAAAAAAATAAAAAAAAACCAGCAGAGGAAAACGCGGGAGCAGGTTAATGATGAATGGAAACGAGATTTGTTTGCCACAGGGAGACGTGGCCGGAAAAAATAAGGGTACAACAACAAAGAAACAAGAAAGATTTAAGTCTTTACTGTGTAATGGAAATCAAAAAAAAATACTTTGTGACCTAAAAGATCTTGTACTGGGAATTTTAGAATTATGAATATGGATACATTGTAATAGTACAATTGCAACAAATGCATAAATTAACCCCTTAGTTGCCTGGGGCTATTTTTACATTTCTGCGGTGTTTGTGTTTAGCTGTAATTTTCCTCTTTCTCATTTGCTGGACCCACACAAATTATATATAACTTTTTTATTTTTTTGGGTCGGGATAAGAAGGGCTTTCTTTAGATATCATTGTTATGATATCTAAACGTTTTTTAACTTTTATATGAAAAATATTTTGCACATCTACAAACGCTAAAAAAAAGGCCTTTAAAATAGATTCTAATATTTTTCTTGCCAATGTTCACATGTTCGGCTATTGTTTTTTGCAAGTTACAGGACAGTGTTGGTAAACCTATGACATAGGTGCCACGAGTGGTACTCTGAGACCTCGGAGGTGGCTCTCAGCATGTGTCTATAGTATCAATATCATGAGTGAGGACTTATTGATCATTGGTCACTTCCACCGCTTGTTTTAATGGAGGATGTTCCATGATGGCATAGAACCTACACTAACCTTAGACGTTAACCCTAACTATTGACCCTAGCGATCAACTTAACCTTAATTCTATCCTAACCATAACCCTAACCCTAGATCTTAACCCTAACTATTGACCCCAGCGATCAACTTAACCCTAACTCTAACCTTAACCTAACCGTAACCCTAGATCTTAACCCTAACTATTTACCCCAGCGATCAACTTAATCCCAACTCTATCCCTAACGCTAGATGTAATCCCTAACTATTGACCCCAGCTATCAACTTAGCCCTAACGCCAATCCTAACTTTAACCCTAGGTCTTAACCCCAACTATTGACCCCAGCGACTTAACCCTAACTGTAACCCTAGATTTTAACCCTACCTATCAGTGTATTTTGTTTTAGGTGTAGTGTAGTCTTTCCAGTATGGTGCATACAAATGCTCCTGGATGCGACTGTATACGCGTCAGAGCGGGTTATTCATTGTTTCCTGATGTCTCCAAATGGCAACACCGTCTGATCATCAGAGGCAATTATTGATCGCCTCTGACCGTCATTAAGACTCAAGACATTCCAGGTACGTCACATGTTGTCAAGAGGTCAAAGGGCGTCTGTCAACCTAAACACTACCTGAACTGTAAATGGAGAGAGATAAATTCTGAAAAATGATCAATAGGTTGTGTTAGGAAGCATTAAATAAGATAAAAATGGGTATTAAATGTGTCTGTGGAGTCTTCTGCTGATGACATCACCATGTGGCGCCATGCAAATGTACTTATTTATCAAGTGACAGGTGATGTCATAAACAGGAGACACAACAGACAAATTAAGACATATAGCTATACAATTAATAAGGTCCCTTATTTTTATTCTCCCCCTTAAGTATTTCTATATAAAATGTATCGATTTAATGCATGTTTTTATGTAGAGCATAAAATATAACTTATACTGTACATTTTTTAGAGCATGAAAATGCCTAGATTAAGGGGAAAATGTTTTATTTAATGTGCCATTGGCGTCTTTAGGTTATGACATCACAATGCGGCTTGATATGCAAATGAATTCGTATCATTCACAGTATAGAGTATAGGAACACTGTCTGACCAGCTTTAACACATAAAACGGAAAGGAAACTGTGCTCCGCGGCAGATGGTATGTACACTTCACACCAACAATTAAAGGCAACTTTGTATTAGAAAAAATTAACAGCTAGCGCAGCGCGGGAGACAGACAAAAAAAATGCCAATCCAGCCGCTACCTTATGCTGTGCTTAAACCATGTATTTCTCTTTGTGATATGCATTTGCTAAAACAATGTATAGATTATTTCTCGTGATTTATTATTCTCTACACTCACACTATAAGCAATGTTTAGGTTGTTGGCTGAGCATTGTAGGGACTGTAGGTTGCAGCAGCGGATGCCAGAGTTCAGCTACTAGCCACAAACACAGTCTTGATGGGGGGGGGGGGGGGGGGGGGATTTTGCCCCTCCTCCTGGAAATATAAGTACAGTATTTTGCACAAGTTTTCTTTAAAATAAAAGTTCAGTATTTTGCACAAGTTTTATTTAAAATAAAAGTTCACCTGTAGGCAGAAAGGTAAAGCTAGTGGGGTCAGATAACCCAGCCCCATTTGGCACCGTCAAGCTATTCCCTGGGACCAGATATGTGACAATTCCTAAACAGAAATATGGTGCATGTTATTCTTCCTTCACCATGAAGCGAGAAGCACAGACATCTCATGCGGCTTCCCAATATCCTAGATAAAAACCGTCCCAGAATGAAGCACCTTACGTTAAAACAGTCTACAGGATTTCTCACGGTGCTCCAAATAACAGACAGGGGGGTAGACAAAGGGAAAGAAAAAAAAATCCCTCCCATTCACATCCTTCTGTCGTGTTGACTGAGAATCCAACGGCCGGCTTGGCATCATGGGGAGTGCAATCTAACGCCGCAGGAATGCTGAAAGCTTAGCCATCACTGCCATAGACTTTATTAGGGACTAATTCCAAAAACTCCTGGATATGAAACGGTCACGGGAAAAAAATCAGGTGCAATGGTCGTATCGTATGGAATGCCAAAAGCACCTTTATAAAAACCCTTATACCTCCGCTCAGTTGGATTGTCTGCCACTTTCCATGAACATGCTTTTTTTGGGGGGTGGAATCACAAAAAAAACACTAAAGGTTTGGACATTATACATTGGTGCGTGCTAAAATAAGGCTTTCACCGCAAAAAAAAAATATTCTCAATACCTGCCACCTGTCCCAGACTTCTGTGCACAGTCCTGTCATTATTTTGCCATGTCCCACAGCCGTATATAAGAGTTTGTGTATAAACATTCTAGAAAAAAGTGGAGGAAAAAATACTCATCTGTTTGGTTTTCTTTCTTTTATTTTAAGATTAAATCCTTATCTACAAATATGTTTTTCGGACACTGCAGATGGAGTGGCCTTTTAAATAGCGTTACGCAATCATCAAACAAGAACTGTGTGTTCTGTTCCTCTGTCTATCCCCAGTGCACACAACAAGTTATGTAATAAAAGAAACAGCCAGGTTTCCCATGGGATCAACCCTTCCTGACTAATCTCACTTTACACTTATAGAAATTCCTTTAATCATCATAAAAAAAGAGCAAGATTTATCTGGTGTTTGCGGATTGTCTGGTTTGTAAATATTATTCTTTACAGATGGATGCTGCACTGTGTACAGATGGATGCTGCTCTGTGTACAGATGGATGCTGCTCTGTGTAATGAGGATTTGAGGCCTAATGAGTTCGGATTATTGGGATATTTGCTTGAAAACAAGTACAAAACAGTAATTTTAATCTGGATTAAATCCAATGTCATATCATTTGTTGGTTCAGCATTTGTTTTTGTTTTTTTAATAATATTGTACAAATGACAATTGCAAGAAATTAATACAAAGTAAGCTTTTTATGCAATTGCATCTATTTACTAAAATGGATTTCATCTAATAAAAGATTAATATGATCTGTATAAATACAATGTGGTAATCCCTGCTCCAGGGGGGGGGGGGGGGGGGGCAAGATTTGGGAGGTATGCAGTCATGGTATAAATAATGATTATGTCACAGAGTCCCTTTATTTACAACAGACAATGGGGGTTATTCACTAAAAGGTGAGTTGCAGATGAATTGATGTAAGATGAACATTTAATGTCAACAATTTAACTATACATTGTGCAGGGGGCAAACCTGGGGAGTTCGATAACCAGGGGGAACCTACCAGGTTGACCCTTACTATAAATGCTTGTTTTCAGGTTGTGTACTCCTGCTTTATCTTGCTGCATTGTGCGGCTCTCATTCCAATAAACAGGTTTATGACTAAATAATCTCTTGGCTTTAAAAAGAGCCAACAGGCAAGTAAATACTGGAAAATGCCCCAACTGGCTGCTACCAAAATAACACTCTGATGCCCTTACTGGATCAAACGGACATTAACATATTATTATTATTATTATTTTAGGAAAGTCCCAGAGATTTCATTTTTATTCGTCAGAAGTGTAGAACATAATTCAATCAGAGATGAGACATGATGACAAATAACCAGATAAAACATTGCACACTTTATATCTGTTAGGTACTGGATCTGCGCAAGGATGACACGCAAATCCGTGAAGCGTTATAACATGTATAGCTTGGAGGAAAGACGTAACAGGGGGGACATAATAGAAACATTTAAATACATAAAGGGAATCAACACAGTAAAGGAAGAGAGTATATTTAAAAGAAGAAAAACTACCGCAACTAAAGGACATAGTCTTAAATTAGAGGGGCAACGATTTAAAAGTAATATCAGGAAGTATTACTTTACTGAGAGGGTAGTGGATGTATGGAATAGCCTGCCAGCAGAAGTGGTAGAGGTAAACACAGTCAAGGAGTTTAAACATGTGTGGGATAGACACAAGGCTATCCTAGCTATAAGACCGGGAACGAGGGACTAATAAAATACTCCAAAAAATTGGGCAGACTAGATGGACCGAATGGTTCTTATCTGCCGACACATTCTATGTTTCTATGTAATCAGCTTTTATTTTAGAGATTTTTGTCATCATCACTCTTCAGATTATAGGGGCTCCATCACCCTAAACCTTGTACATATCATGAACGTAGAGAACAAACAAACATAACAAATTATTTTTGTCTCTGCGGTGTCTGCTTATGACATCACATGTGGCTTGATATGCGAATTAAATCATTTTCCGTAGGTGGAGACACCAAATATATTATGTCAATTATTTTACCCACAATGCAATCCTGCAAAAGCAATGTATAGATCATTTCTCACAGTTTATAATTCTCTGCAGTCACAGTATAAGCAGTGTTTAGATTGGATTTTAAAGAGCTGCGGTTAAATACATATGCAGATTTTTCTCTACCGTACATTAGAGGTGCAGAGAAGAAAGAAGTTATTTTAGGAAATAGACAATTTTAAGAAGTGTCTGATAATGTACTGGGTGAGTCAGTATCTGAAATGACACCTGTAAGTGGGTGAGCGACAGGTCGATGGATTAGCAGGCACATAATAACTTGGACACGAGTACAGACTATTTTTTGCAGAAGTCATGGTATTAAAATTGTGTAGAACTAAAGATTTCTGTGGCTGGCATGCAGATTACAAGTATTACTGAGCATTCTAAAGACATGGGGTCTGTGTGTTATGTGTCTGTCTGTGTGTTATGTGTCTGTCTGTGTGTTATGTGTCTGTCTGTGTGTTATGTGTCTGTCTGTGTGTTATGTGTCTGTCTGTGTGTTATGTGTCTGTCTGTGAGTTATGTGTCTGTCTGTGTGTTATGTGTCTGTCTGTGTGTTATGTGTCTGTCTGTGAGTTATGTGTCTGTCTGTGTGTTATGTGTCTGTCTGTGTGTTATGTGTCTGTCTGTGAGTTATGACCCAAGGGCGCTTCCAGGGTAAAGTTCTATGGCAGTTACCATGGAAGTCGTTATGGCTGATTGCTCCATTTTTTATTTATTACCATTCCTTCTGTGACTTTATTATAGGTTTAACTTACTTTCCAAAAATGCATAGACGGATCAGCCATAACATTATTATATATACACACCGATCAGCCATAACATTATTATATATACACACTGATAAGCCATAACATTATTATATATACACACTGATCAGCCATAACATTATTATATATACACACTGATCAGCCATAACATTATTATATATATATACATGGATCAGCCATAACATTATTATATATACAGACCGATCAGCCATAACATTATTATATATACAGACCGATCAGCCATAACATTATTATATATACAGACCGATCAGCCATAACATTGTTATATATACACACCGATCAGCCATAACATTATTATATATACACACTGAACAGCCATAACATTATTATATATACACTGAACTGCCATAACATTATTATATAAACACACCGATCAGCCATAATATTATTATATATATATATATATACATGGATCAGCCATAACATTATTATATATACAGACCGATCAGCCATAACATTATTATATATACAGACCGATCAGCCATAACATTATTATATATACACCGATCAGCCATAACATTATTATATATACACACTGATCAGCCATAACATTATTATATATACACACTGATCAGCCATAACATTATTATATATATATACATGATCAGCCATAACATTATTATATATACAGACCGATCAGCCATAACATTATTATATATACAGACCGATCAGCCATAACATTATTATATATACACACCGATCAGCCATATCATTATTATATATACACACTGATCAGCCATAACATTATTATATATATACACTGATCAGCCATAACATTATTACATGTATATATAGACCGATCAGCCATAACATTATTATATAAACACACCGATCAGCCATAACATTATTATATATATATATATATATATATATATATATATATACATGGATCAGCCATAACATTATTATATATACAGACCGATCAGCCATAACATTATTATATATACAGACCGATCAGCCATAACATTATTATATATACAGACCGATCAGCCATAACATTATTATATATACACACTGATCAGCCATAACATTATTATATATACAGACCGATCAGCCATAACATTATTATATACACACCGATCAGCCATAACATTATTATATATACACCGATCAGCCATAACATTATTATATATATAATATATATACACAGATCAGCCATAACATTATTATATATACATGTGATCAGCCATAACATTATTATATATACATGTGATCAGCCATAACATTATTATATATATACACTGATCAGCCATAACATTATTATATATACATGTGATCAGCCATAACATTATTATATATGTACACTGATTAGCCATAACAATATTTTATGTATATATATATATACACCGATCACCATGTACACCCTTTTATGGAAATGGTATTCCCTGATGGCAATGGCTTCTTTCAGCAGGTTAATGTGCCCTGCCACAAAGCAAAAATGGTTCAGGAATGGTTTGAGGAACACAACAACGAGTTTAAGGTGTTGACTTGGCCTCCAAATTCCCCAGATCTCAATCCAATCGAGCATCTGTGGGATGTGCTGGACAAACAAGTCCGATCCATGGAGGCCCCACCTCGCAACTTACAGGACTTAAAGGATCTGCTGCTAACGTCTTGGTGCCAGTTACCCCAGCACACCTTCAGAGGTCTAGTGGAGTCCATGCCTCAAGGGGTCAGGGCTGTTTTGGTGTCAAAAAGGCATCTACACATTATTAGGCAGGTTATGACTGATCGGTGTATACATAGTAACAATGCATGATTACTTAGACAAAATGCTGAATTTTGGAATATTACCTTAAAAGATCACTTTGATCTAAGGATAAATTTGTTTGCGGCTCACTCATACTTACAATCTGCCTCTCACTCACACACTTACACAAAAAGAGGGTGTACAAAAGATACAGTACCACCTCTATTTTTGGTGAAAAGATCTCACGAATCACCCCACCTCCTGGGATTGGACCGTGGGAAATTTGTCTGGTCACCTCTAGAAAATAAATTAATTGCAAGTTATTAAATTTTCAATATGACTAATATTTATAATATAATAATTGTCGATAAAGCGGTCCTTATGTGAATATATCTAGGCACAATGAAATCATTTTTTGTGATTACCTTTATAGATTGGGCAGACTAGATGGACCGAATGGTTCTTATCTGCCGACACATTCTATGTTTCTATGTAACTTACCCGTTTTTAGTCACAATTTGCTCAAATTTAGTATTCGAGCGTTAAATGTTTAACACATTGCAAACGGAGCAACGGCAATGATATATCTTATCAATGTACCATGACAGAAAGATCATTTAACAATGATGACATCAGCCAAGCACCTGAACTACCACTCCCCTGTCTGTAGCACTGTATGAAACTATTACAATATAATACTAATAATTAATGATTACCTGAATTAGTCATCATTACTAAGACATGGTGAGCTATTAACACATATCTCCAAAAGCAGAATTGATTCATTGGATCGTTCCCAAGTAAGCTGGTACATATCTGTGTAACTAGCAATCCAGCTATTCCTTATACATATTAAAGGGCAGCCCCCCATCTTGTAACTGTTTCACATGTTTTCATGTGAAATGCACTTGTTTTTATTTTGAAAAACAAATTATAATTTCCTGTAGTTTTACGTTGAAAATAATTTATCCGGGCCTTCTAAATTCAGTGACATCAGTGTGTGTGAGTACACAGGAGGCGGGGCTAACCTCCTGTCAGGGTTCAACACTGACCTTCTGACTCATGCATTTAAGAGTCATTATTTATGTGCTTATATTCCTCCTGCCTCATCTAGAGGTCTCCCTACCTTACTTTGCTTGTATTCCTCCTGCCTCCTCTAGAGGTCTCCCTACCTTACTTTGCGTGTATTCCTCCTGCCTCCTCTAGAGGTCTCCCTACCTTACGTTGCTTGTATTCCTTCCCCTCTGTTTGGTGTCAGATGGGCTCGTTACATTTTGCTCACACCCAGGTTAAATAGCTGCAGTTTCTGGCAAACAGTGCTTTTGCATTGAAGTTGGTGCCTGATTTCTGAGAGCTGCTGCTTCTGTTCCTGATCATCTCCTTAAAGCCCATTTGTATTGTGACCTTGTCCAGGAACTGGGAATCTGAACCTGAGTGGCTCAACCATCTCAGTAGATGATTTTCAGCATCTCCTGAGACCCTCTGGATACATCAAGATCTCTTCAGCTAAGTTATTACCTTTAAGCTACCCTTCTCATTTCTCACCCTCTCCAGGGTGTACCTGCTTAGTCACCCTCTCCAGGGTGTACCTGCTTAGTCACCCTCTCCAGGGTGTACCTGCTTAGTCACCCTCTCCAGGGTGTACCTGCTTAGTCACCCTCTCCAGGGTGTACCTGCTTAGTCACCCTCTCCAGGGTGTACCTGCTTAGTCACCCTCTCCAGGGTGTACCTGCTTAGTTACCCTTCTCAGGCCTCACCATTTCCTAAGGCCTCACCCCTACCTTTGCTTTGTCTACAGTCCCTACTATAGATCTTTGTTCATACTGCAGTTCCTACTCATACCCTTTTCCTATTCTGCAGTTCTTTGCTAAATTCCCTCTTGTCTATCCTTCAGTCTTTATTCCAATACCTAGCGCTGTTTCTTTATCTGTTCTCCCTTTGCACTATATTTAACATGCAACCAGACACCTCCACTATCCCTGCACTTAAACTCCTACCGGACCTGGTAAAGGCCCTGACACCTCCTCTGCAGCAGAATCTGTGTGTTGAACTCAGCAGTTTCAAGTGCTCGGAATGCAAAAGGGTGTGTCTATGGGGAGAATCAAGTTTCAGTGCATTTTGGCTGATTTCGGTAAAATCCCGGTAGGCTGCCTGCCCTGGGACTGCTGTAAGATTTGGCAGCTGCAGCTTTAAGTACCTGAAATCTGTAAAATAAATGCAAATTGCACATTTCCCATATAAAAGCAGTTCATTTGCATGTGAAGTCACATGTGATGTCATAAACGGGAGACTCCACAGAAAAATGGTAAACACTTTTTTCTCCTAATTTAAGCATTTTTTGCAATTTTGCCAGTGCAATGTATAGATCATTTTCAATATATATATATATTTTTATCAAAAGTATAAAACATACAATATACAAATCAAAAAGACCTACAATTATAAAAACTTAGGACACCTTATTTGTAACCCATCGTCAGGTCACATACAATTCTAGTATAATTCCTTCAGTTACTATTATAATTAGATTTATATTTATTTTTGCCAACGGAAAAGGGGAGGAGGCGAGGGAGCCTATCAGTATAAAAAAAAAAAAAACACAGAATCTCCTATGTGTCAGGGATCTATTTGGTGGTATTTGACCATTTGTCCCAAATCTTGTGTTTCTTAGCAATAAACTGATTCCAGCTAATCTCATTCTCCATATGAATTGGCTTTCCACGGCCGACCATGGTATCTTACTATGGGTTTTGCAGTGACGAGCTATGGTTCTCCATATGTATTGCTAATAATCTATCTGTATAACCCATACTGGGCCACTGTGTATGAAGTAGGGTTATAATTGGTGTATTGGTATTTTGCAATCATTTTTTATTCTCCAGATTGCCAGTAAAAAAAAAAATATATATATATATTTAGGTGATACCGTCTCTTTCAGGCCAAAGTGGTCAAGTTAGAATAATTCTCCTATTCAGTTTTTTTCAACGTTTTTTGGAACAGGAAACATAAACCGAAGCCTGTGGTTTTGACATAGGGACCAGAGAAACTCGATTTACTGTTTGTTTGTGATGGGAAGAGTAACTCAGGGAAGGACAGAGGGGATAGAGATGGGGGTGCTGACATCCCCCCCACAATGAGAGAAATACAAGTGGAGCTGAATGACCCTCGTCATCCAAACTGTGTGTTTGCTGTGACTGAAAAGATTAAACAAGGATCTATATATTGTATGTGGCATATTTCTGTGTGTCTCATGTTTATGACATCACGGTTCAATGGAAAATGTATCATGTGAGGTCATCCGGCATCCAGACACCACAGACACATTTAAAACGTATTTTTCTCTGATTCGATGCATTTGTTTGATATTTCTAATACAATTTATAGATCAAGTTATGCTTCGCAATGCCACGTAGGGTTGCCACGTGGCTGGTTAAACATTGGCTTGAGGCTAATATTACGTCTATGGAGGAAGTAGCATGGCCGGTATGTTTTTTTTGTAGAAAAGGTGGCAACCCTAGTGCCAAACTATTTATGTGAAAGAGTGAAATTAAGGGGGCTAAAGAGAAGACGATAAGAGGCCGAGACGTCCGAGGGTAAAAGTAAAGCTGAGGTAAAATGAAAAGGAGAGGAGAGTGAATATAAATTGGGCTGTCTGTGGCTATAAGAGAGAAATGACCACCCTTGTCGCACGGCTCTTACTATCGGTGAAAGCCATTCATTTTTACTTTAGAACAAATTACACTTATCCTGTAAAATTTGTAGTATTTATAAATAATTTAATCAGGGTCTCTAAATTCGGTGACATCAGCGAGAGGAAATACTTCTCCCACCAGCAGCGGTTTCCATGCTGCCCTCTTAGAAAGTGCTTTCATTAATTATTACTGTGGAATCAGCCTCTCTCTATTGATGCTTGGGATACACGGTGGCTGCTCTGTGTACTATGATATAATTTAAGCAAGAGGATGAGACGGGCAGGACTGTTACGATAACCAAATCAATAACTCTATTATTTGCAGGTATTATTTTCATTTTGGGGGGGGGCACTGTCAGCGTAACAGACCCTTTAAGATACATATGTTTGTACATATAGCCATCTTAAACAAAAGCCAGAGAATACGCTGTTTAATGCAGTGAGAGAGTAAACACCTTTTTTTTGCCAGTGTTTTTTTGTGTTTTTTCTCGCTCTGTAAATGTTTTTCCATTCTGTGCAAACACAAGCCAGGCTGTTCTGTCATAGTCTCCTTTGAAGTTCTAATCGATCATGTCGGCATCGTAAACACTTCCTCAAACAATAAACACTAGCTACATTGTCTGTCATTGTGTGGTTTGTACCAATACTAATTGTGTCAAGATGGAGACTCCCTTTAGCTAGCCAGTCTGGGCCCAGTGTGATTTTTCTACGTTCACCCACCATTTTTGTGCGACAGAGAACATGATTACTTAGTCATTTCCCCAGGGTGAACTATATTATTTGGACACAAGATATTTAAGCCCCAAATGGTAATAGTTGCTCCAGATTCTTATTAGCTTCAAGTATCCATATTATATATTACACAGGAGTCTGTACAGAGCAGACATATAATAATACCAAGTGAATGATAACTATACTTGCAGTGTGTGCATACATATATTACACAGGAGTCTGTACAGAGCATACATATATTACACAGCAGTCTGCACAGAGCAGACATATAATAATAACAGGTGAATGATAACTATACTTGCAATGTGTGCATACATATATTACACAGCAGTCTGTACAGAGCAGACATATAATAATACCAGGTGAATGATAACTATACTTGCAGTGTGTGCATACATATATTACACAGGAGTCTGTACAGAGCAGACATATAATAATACCAGGTGAATGATAACTATACTTGCAATGTGTGCATGCATTTATTACACAGGAGCCTGTACAAAGCAGACATATAATAATACCGGGTGAATGATACCTATACTTGCAATGTGTGCATACATATATTACACAGGGGTCTGTACAGAGCAGACATATAATAATACCAGGTGAATGATAACTATACTTGCAATGTGTGCACACATATATTACACAGCAGACATATAATAATACCAGGTGAATGATAACTATACTTGCAATGTGTGCATACATATATTACACAGGAGCCTGTACAAAGCAGACATATAATAATACCGGGTGAATGATAACTATGCTTGCAATGTGTGCATACATATATTACACAGGAGTCTGTACAGAGCATACATATATTACACAGCAGTCTGTACAGAGCAGACATATAATAATAACAGGTGAATGATAACTATGCTTGCAATGTGTGCATACATATATTACACAGGAGTCTGTACGGAGCACACATTTAATAATACCAGGTGAATGATAACTATACTTGCAATGTGTGCACACATATATTACACAGCAGTCTGTACAGAGCAGACATATAATAATACCAAGTGAATGATAACTATACTTGCAGTGTGTGCATACATATATTACACAGGAGTCTGTACAGAGCATACATATATTACACAGCAGTCTGTACAGAGCACACATATAATAATACCAAGTGAATGATAACTATACTTGCAGTGTGTGCATACATATATTACACAGGAGCCTGTACAGCGCAGACATATAATAATACCAGGTGAATGATAACTATACTTGCAATGTGTGCACACATATATTACACAGCAGTCTGTACAGAGCAGACATATAATAATACCAGGTGAATGATAACTATACTTGCAATGTGTGCATACATATATTACACAGGAGCCTGTACAAAGCAGACATATAATAATACCGGGTGAATGATAACTATGCTTGCAATGTGTGCATACATATATTACACAGGAGTCTGTACAGAGCACACATATAATAATACCAGGTGAATGATAATTATACTTGCAATGTGTGCACACATATATTACACAGCAGTCTGTACAGAGCAGACATATAATAATACCAAGTGAATGATACCTATACTTGCAATGTGTGCATACATATATTACACAGGGGTCTGTACAGAGCAGACATATAATAATAACAGGTGAATGATAACTATACTTGCAATGTGTGCATACATATATTACACAGCAGTCTGTACAGAGCAGACATATAATAATACCAGGTGAATGATAACTATACTTGCAGTGTGTGCATACATATATTACACAGGAGTCTGTACAGAGCAGACATATAATAATACCAGGTGAATGATAACTATACTTGCAATGTGTGCATGCATTTATTACACAGGAGCCTGTACAAAGCAGACATATAATAATACCGGGTGAATGATACCTATACTTGCAATGTGTGCATACATATATTACACAGGGGTCTGTACAGAGCAGACATATAATAATACCAGGTGAATGATAACTATACTTGCAATGTGTGCACACATATATTACACAGCAGACATATAATAATACCAGGTGAATGATAACTATACTTGCAATGTGTGCATACATATATTACACAGGAGCCTGTACAAAGCAGACATATAATAATACCGGGTGAATGATAACTATGCTTGCAATGTGTGCATACATATATTACACAGGAGTCTGTACAGAGCATACATATATTACACAGCAGTCTGTACAGAGCAGACATATAATAATAACAGGTGAATGATAACTATGCTTGCAATGTGTGCATACATATATTACACAGGAGTCTGTACGGAGCACACATTTAATAATACCAGGTGAATGATAACTATACTTGCAATGTGTGCACACATATATTACACAGCAGTCTGTACAGAGCAGACATATAATAATACCAAGTGAATGATAACTATACTTGCAGTGTGTGCATACATATATTACACAGGAGTCTGTACAGAGCATACATATATTACACAGCAGTCTGTACAGAGCACACATATAATAATACCAAGTGAATGATAACTATACTTGCAGTGTGTGCATACATATATTACACAGGAGCCTGTACAGCGCAGACATATAATAATACCAGGTGAATGATAACTATACTTGCAATGTGTGCACACATATATTACACAGCAGTCTGTACAGAGCAGACATATAATAATACCAGGTGAATGATAACTATACTTGCAATGTGTGCATACATATATTACACAGGAGCCTGTACAAAGCAGACATATAATAATACCGGGTGAATGATAACTATGCTTGCAATGTGTGCATACATATATTACACAGGAGTCTGTACAGAGCACACATATAATAATACCAGGTGAATGATAATTATACTTGCAATGTGTGCACACATATATTACACAGAAGTCTGTACAGAGCAGACATATAATAATACCAAGTGAATGATACCTATACTTGCAATGTGTGCATACATATATTACACAGGGGTCTGTACAGAGCAGACATATAATAATACCAGGTGAATGATAACTATACTTGCAATGTGTGCACACATATATTACACAGCAGACATATAATAATACCAGGTGAATGATAACTATACTTGCAATGTGTGCATACATATATTACACAGGAGCCTGTACAAAGCAGACATATAATAATACCGGGTGAATGATAACTATGCTTGCAATGTGTGCATACATATATTACACAGGAGTCTGTACAGAGCATACATATATTACACAGCAGTCTGTACAGAGCAGACATATAATAATAACAGGTGAATGATAACTATACTTGCAATGTGTGCACACATTTATTACACAGCAGTCTGTACAGAGCAGACATATAATAATACCAAGTGAATGATAACTATACTTGCAGTGTGTGCATACATATATTACACAGGAGCCTGTACAGCGCAGACATATAATAATACCAGGTGAATGATAACTATACTTGCAATGTGTGCACACATATATTACACAGCAGTCTGTACAGAGCAGACATATAATAATACCAGGTGAATGATAACTATACTTGCAATGTGTGCATACATATATTACACAGGAGCCTGTACAAAGCAGACATATAATAATACCGGGTGAATGATAACTATGCTTGCAATGTGTGCATACATATATTACACAGGAGTCTGTACAGAGCACACATATAATAATACCAGGTGAATGATAACTATACTTGCAATGTGTGCACACATATATTACACAGCAGTCTGTACAGAGCAGACATATAATAATACCAAGTGAATGATAACTATACTTGCAGTGTGTGCATACTTATATTACACAGGAGTCTGTACAGAGCATACATATATTACACAGCAGTCTGTACAGAGCAGACATATAATAATAACAGGTGAATGATAACTATACTTGCAATGTGTGCATACATATATTACACAGGAGTCTGTACAGAGCACACATATAATAATACCAGGTGAATGATAACTATACTTGCAGTGTGTGCATACATATATTACACAGAAGCCTGTACAGCGCAGACATATAATAATACCAGGTGAATGATAACTGTACTTGCAGTGTGTGCATACATATATTACACAGGGGTCTATATAGAGCAGACATATAATAATACCAGGTGAATGATAACTATACTTGCAATGTGTGCACACATATATTACACAGCAGTCTGTACAGAGCAGACATATAATAATACCAAGTGAATGATAACTATACTTGCAGTGTGTGCATACATATATTAGACAGGAGTCTGTACAGAGCATACATATATTACACAGCAGTCTGTACAGAGCAGACATATAATAATACCAGGTGAATGATAACTATACTTGCAGTGTGTGCATACATATATTACACAGAAGCCTGTACAGCGCAGACATATAATAATACCAGGTGAATGATAACTGTACTTGCAGTGTGTGCATACATATATTACACAGGGGTCTATATAGAGCAGACATATAATAATACCAGGTGAATGATAACTATACTTGCAATGTGTACATACATATATTACACAGGGGTCTGTACAGAGCAGGCATGTAATAATAAGTAACATCCCCATGAAGTATTGGAAAAGCAGAGAATTCCCTGATTATAGCGTTTGTGGAGCTCTGGTGGAGGGTGGAGCTCTGGTATTAGGTGTAAGCATTTTATCATTCATTTGATATTTTATCACATTGCTCTGGGGATGCTAAGACTGTTTTACATTGTTTTTGTCCCTTCGTCACAGTTCAGTGTTTAATGAATAGACCGCACTGTACAATCTATTGTGACATTTTCAGACAGGATTGATTTACCTGCAGAGTAATTGGATTCTGTGCTCTTTCCAATCTTTTGGCATTTTTAACATTAATTATTATCATTCAGAAATGACTTGTTATTATCAGCCTGGAAGCAGGAAATAAATGCAGCAGAACATCCCACCCGCTCAGCATAACGAACACACAAAACAAGTTGGAATTGATTTTTTTCTCTTTTTCTCTTTTATTTGTCCACTGTTCTTTGGTTTTTACAAATCTGTAATTATATTTAGCGCTTCCCTGTGCCGTCCACATCGCAGGGGAAAAAACTCATTTATTTTGCATACAAACAAAAATCAACGTTTAAGAAACTTCACTGACATTACTTTAAATATGAGTTAATGGTGCAAAGTGTCTACATGTTTCTGTAGCGCTTGTGGCATTTCATCTTTTTAATCATTTTCATTTCTTTGAGCCAGCCCACAGGACAGCTGCCTAGCAAGTAAACCAGGAAGGTCCAGATGTAGTCTAACACCATGCGAGGGTCCTGGGCTGGCAGTGTGCGCTACAGCTGAGACTTGTAACAATCGGCCGCGGCATGGAGAGCAGAGATAGTCCACACTATTATGGTTTTGTGCTGCCGTAGGCGGACAGAATTCAGACTCACGGTTTGTTTTTAAAGGCACTGCGTTTTTATACATCCAGATATCTTCCTACCACTAATAATATAGTCGGGGGCTATGTTTTGTTTACATATGAGCTATTTTTGCTTAGAGAACCTCAATAATGCCACATTTATCACATGAACTAAGGAAAAATAGAAAATACTGACTGATTCAATTAATTTGTAACGCCGGTGGGACAATACTTATAATATGCATTAATACACCTGTGCTTTGTACCAGTCAGAAGACATTGCAAAAACAAAACCGCATAGCACTGCCTAGTGGTGAGTAGCGGTACTGCTTGAATATGAAACCACAAAACAGACCCATTGGCATTCTGTTAATACCTAATATATATTTTGAGTTACAAGGTTATTAGTCAAAGAAATTTTAAAAAAATTCCATTTTAAAATCTATCTTCCCATATCAACATAGAGGGTTGCTGATTCAACAGTAATGGCTAATGTAGCAGTTTGTCAGAAGGGGATATGCAGTCTGCAACCTGCCTTGTCCATCTCACTGATATAACTGAATCTCTGTTTTTCATGTAAAACTACAGTGACTTGTATTAAAATCATGCACAACATGCAGAAAAAAAAAAACTAAGTGGAACTGCCCCTTTAAGAGATAAGTACATAGAACCAGAAACAATGAAAGGTAATTCGCACAGCATTCTCCAATACTTTATACCAGCACCTATCTGGAAACAGTACTTCACTTAACCACTAGAGGTCACTAAAGCTGAGCCCAGACCACAATCAGAGATTTGGATTCAGACCATAGTTATTCTGCCAGAGCAGTCTGGTCAGTGACCTCTGACCTTTTGGCAAGTCTAGTGCAATGCAGAGTATAGAACACATACAGGGTTAATTATCAAGGCAAGTAAGTAACACAGTAACCATGGAAACCAATGGAATTTTCTGGCTGATTGTTCCAATTTTATAACAATGGATTGTCCTTTCTAATTAATCTGCATTTGGGTCACTGGACCCATAATAACTGACAGAGTGCTCATTGGTTTTCAAGAGGTGGCAATAATGAATTAAAGAATCTGGAGCACATGGATAGTAATCATTTTAGTTCCTTTTGTATTAGCATATTTGTTATTTGTAAATATTTGTTCCCAGGATGCAACAGGGCAATAATCTGAACTTTATTTAAAGAGGTTGTCAATTTGAGATTGCAAATATATCGATGTAATTGTATTAAATCTTGATTTTAAACATTCTCTCCAACTACTCATAATGAATGTTTTGCTACAAACGTGTAAAAGGTATGAGTGGCAAAGTTTGAGAATTAGCTCCCTCCAGTGTTCAGGTGAAGGAATTACACTTACAGGGCAAAACTAGACAAATTACTCAGACCACTAGACCATTAATATATTAATTATATATTGTTATATATTAAAAGGAAAACTGTAACAGAAAAAAGTAATGCAAATTTTTAAATGTATATGGTTTACAAAGAAATGACAAGCTAAAAAAATACAAACAAAGTACATTATTAGGAGGCGGACATGTTGTTGGAATCTTGGTTCAAATTGGTCAGCTCTACCGACACGTAACCCAGGTGAAAGAAGATCCGGGACATTCTAAACGTGATGTCATCAGCAGGAAACTTTCCACTTTTAGAACTTTGCCCCATAATAGTTTTGTTATTTTTCTCATCAATACTAGTTTCTGGGATGAAAGCATTAAATAAATATTACTTATACTGTGACTGGGGAGAATAAAGAAAATATGAAAAATGATACATTGGGGGTTATGTATAAAGAGGACGCACATGCCGATAGCGGCAAATAGTGGCGCCTATGTAAAAAGCAAACTCCCGACAAACTATGAGATTCTGCTTCCGGGTGGTGACGGTGCTCAGCACAATGTAACAACAAAATCAAACTGATTAGTGTCGGAGGTCTAGCTCCAGCACCGCAAAGTGTAAATAATAATATATACACCCCCCACTGTGTTAGCAAAACTGCAAACAAATGCATAACTTAAGAGAAACATGTTATAAATGCATCTGTGGAGTCTCCTTCTTATGACATCACCCGGGGCACGGTATGTAAATTACACATTTCCAAATGAAAAGCAGTTCATTTGCATACCGGGCCACGGGTGATGTCATAAGTAGGAGACTCCTCAGACACATGTAAAACACATTTTTCTCCTAATTTAAGCATTTGCTCGCAGTTTTACTAACACAGTGTACAGATCATTTTCAATATATATTTTTTTTTATTCTCTACATTCAGAGTAAAAGCGGTGTTTAGCTGATACAGTCCTTTTCGAGGTGTAGAGGGATCGGAGAGGCCAGATGATGCAATAATCAAAACAAATATTTTGGGGGAAAAACCCAGTTGTGTGAAGTGATGATAAGATGCTCAGTATTAGCTGAAACGTGTTATGTTCTTTGAACTGTACAGTTTGCCGTGACTTCGCCTGGCGCGGTCTGTGTCGTGAAGGGGTTAACGCATCTATATGTAAAATGTCTACACTCAACGCATTTTTTAACATATGTTCATTTTTTCTGCCCACAGTTGCCCTGTAAGTGATTGCGAGGTGGCGGCAGTGTATAGCGCTATTAAATAATGTAACATCACAGCGACAGATGCTGCAACAGCTGCTTCATGAGCCCTGTCCGCGCAAGATTAAAGACTGGGAATATGATCCAGCTGGAAACTCTTACACGGTGCTCAAAACAACATACAAGTGAAAACGTGCGCTGTGACCCAACACTTCAAAACACACAACTCAGGAAAAATAAATAATAAATTGTTACCCTTAAAGTAAATCAGCCTTAAAGTAAATCAGCTCAATATTCAATCCGAAGGGAAAAAAATAAAACAAAACAAAACAGAAATAATATAGTGTAGTATATCACATAAAAGTGCTGATAACAAATAATAAGTGAGAACACACTCACATCTTCCTGAGCAGAGATCTGCTCAGTCTATACAGCATCCAGGGAGCCCACCAAGGGGTTAAAGATCCAACTGGTTCACAGACACTTGAAAAAGCCCTACTTTGGGGGTGAAACGCGTTGTGAACAAGAGGAGACTGCTACTGGGACTCTATATATGTATTGTTCAAGTGGATCTTTGAATGTAAGATTCTTTAGATGTTTTTATTGGTATTAAAATCGTTGAAGCTAAATAGTCTCCTCCTTACCCTCTCTTATACTACTGCTGGGAGTACCTTCTGGGTCTGCCACCCTGAATAAGCTGCATAGGATTCCTCTGTGAACCAGTTGGATCTTTAACCCCTTGGTGGGCTCCCTGGATGCTGTACAGACTGAGCAGATCTCTGCTCAGGAAGATGTGAGTGTGTTCTCACTTATTATTTGTTATCAGCACTTTTATGTGATATACTACACTATATTATTTCTGTTCTGTTTTGTTTTATTTTTTTCCCTTCGGATTGAATATTGAGCTGATTTACTTTAAGGCTGATTTACTTTAAGGGTAACAATTTATTATTTATTTTTCCTGAGTTGTGTGTTTTGAAGTGTTGGGTCACAGCGCACGTTTTCACTTGTGTGTTGTTTTGATTTGTTTATTGCCAGGAGTGAGACACTGGTAGAATTTGCTGCAGCTGTTTCCACCACAATTGGGCGCAGTGTGTTTCTCTCTTGTTTCTCTTACACGGTGCTGTTACTTAACTCCTTCTGACAAAGGGACTGCGTTACGTAAACTGTGTTCCTACAGTGAATACAAAAATAACAAAGTTGCTTTGCAGATTGTGCTGGCAGAAATGCAAAGAGACTGTGAAAATCTGTCTCCATCGTATGACATCACCTGTGGCTGTGGTTGGCCACATATACAAACGCCTAAACTAGGAGAAAAATGTGTATTAAATGTGTCTGTGGAGTCCCCTGCTTATGACATCACCTGTGGTTTGATATGCAAACTGGTGTTCAATTAAATCTTTGTAATTTGCATACCGTGCCCCAGGTGATGTCATAAGCAGGGGACTCCACAGACACATTTAATACACATTTTTCTGCTAATTTAGGCGTTTGCTTGCAGTTTTGCGAACACAATGTATAGATCATTTTCAATTATTTTTTTATTCTCTACAGTCACAGTATATATTATGTTTAGGTGATACAGTGCCTTGAACTCTATGGAGGTAATAGCATGGCCAGAAAAGGTGACAAGCCTGTACGTACCCTTGTAATTTACAGCAGTAATAGGTTGGCCAGTAGTTACAAACTCTTGTGGCAATGAATATCCAGCCCCCTGTACTAACACATAAACATCTCTCTTTTGTCGGTTGCTCGAGAGAAAATGTGAGCGAAATTGTGACTCAAATATTAATTTGAAGAGTACAGTAACAGCAAGCGCCAGCCTCCAGATCAGCCAGGCGCCAGCCTTCAGATCAGCCAGGCGCCAGCCTCCAGATCAGCCAAGGGCCAGCCTCCAGATCAGCCAGGCGCCAGCCTACAGATCAGCCAGACGCCAGCCTCCAGATCAGCCAGGCGCCAGCCTCCAGATCAGCCAGGCACCAGCCTCCACATTAGCCAGGCACCAAACTCCAGATCAGCCAGGCGCCAGCCTCCAGATCAGCCAGGCACCAAACTCCAGATCAGCCAGGCGCCAGCCTCCACATCAGCCAGGCGCCAGCCTCCAGATCAGCCAGGCACCAAACTCCAGATCAGCCAGGCGCCAGCCTCCACATCAGCCAGGTGCCAGCCTCCACATCAGCCAGGCGCCAGCCTCCAGATCAGCCAGACACCAGCCTCCAGGTCAGCCAGACACCAGCCTCCAGGTCAGCCAGGCGCCAGCCTCCAGATCAGCCAGGCGCCAGCCTCCAGATCAGCCAGGCGCCAGCCTCCAGGTCAGCCAGGCGCCAGCCTCCAGGTCAGCCAGGCGCCAGTCTCCAGGTCAGCCAGGCGCCAGCCTCCAGATCAGGCAAGCGCCAGCCTCCAGGTCAGCCAGGCGCACGCCTCCAGATCAGGCAGGCGCCAGCCTCCAGGTCAGCCAGGCGCCAGCCTCCAGGTCAGCCAGACGCCAGCCTCCAGGTCAGCCAGGCGCCAGCCTCCAGATACATGTCAGGTTTACTCTGGACTAGAGATACTGCTTTTTACCTTTACTACTCCTAAGGAAACTATTTATGGAGCATCTATTATGGGGAGGAGTGCTAAACCCAGAAGCTTATCGTTCTGATATATAAATATATGTATAAAACATATCCAGATGAATGTAATCTGGACAATGACCAGAGTAGATGCCAAATGAGATGTTGTTAGAGGTGAGGGAAGATACGCCTGGCAGCAGCATTCATTATGGACTTTTATTAAGAGACATGTCTGTGGTTTCTCCGGTCTATGACATCACCCCTGGCTTAGCATACAGATTCTATATTACCCACTGAAAAATAGTACATTTGCATATCAAGCCGCAGGTGATGTCACAAACAGGAGCGACCAGAGATACATTTCAAACGTGTTTTACACAAATCTATCATTATTTCTGCGAATAGAATGTAAATAGAACTTTGAGTTAAAAAAAAAAATTTATTTGCTACTTTCGCAGTATCAGCAATATTTAGGGGACAGAAGCCCCTATACACGCCCGCACAAACGTGTTTGTTAATATATTCATGTCCAAGAAGACAAACAACAGGTTTGCGCATGTTTAAAAATAGGGAATTTAACTCAATATCAGCATATTGCGCTGTATTAATTCTACTTTAGATGTAAACATCGCACGGATCTCATTCCCACTCTGCTCCCATGCCACACGCTGACAACGCGTTCCGCTCATTGCTTCTTTTTTTTTTTTTTCTTGTTGCGTCTGTGTGTCTCCATTTTATCACTGCTCCTTCTCCATCAGCCTTAGTAGCGGCTGCATATCAGAAGGAATGTTGCAGGACCTTGTGAATCCCCTTCCCCTCCCAATATATTTGGTGTTCCCTTGACCTATGTGACTATCCCAGGGATTCATGGTCACATTATCACCCATGTGATGTCTTCATGTTCTCCCCGAAACGTTTATCAGTTGTTTTGGGGGGTTTTGGGACCAATACAGAGATCAATGTCGGTCACTAGACGTCCTACTCTGGTTTCATCCCTTTTATTGTTTTAGCTTCCTTTCTTTGTGAAGAAATTCTCATTACGATTTGTCATGTTACTGTTCAAAAAAAACACTGCAGCCAATTGTGTTTTTCTCGGCTGAGCTGACTGCTGGGGGGGGGGGGGGATGATGCAAAATGCCCACCCACCCACTCATTATTCTTTATTCAATAAACTCTTTTGTTTTAAAGGATTAACGGGCCAGCTTTACCTGGATCTTGCTTACAGCGCTTTGTAGGCGACTATACAGTTTAAAGTCCTGGGGAACCAATGTATTGAAATGTCTAAGTGTCCGTTCCAATGTCCCAGGTGCAGGAGCCGTTAGGCCCTATCTGTGCACATTGTATTTATATCCAAATTGTATTTTGGTAACTGGCTGTGTGTGTAACATGTTATCATATCCAGAAAGTGTGTAACCAGCCTTTGAAGTATTTTTAGACCTTTCTGAGCCTGTGAGGTGTTTATAAGAAAGGCCCAGACCCCCAGCGGGGAGGAGGGGTATAAAAGGAGGCAGCCCATCACAGATCTGAGTTCACACAATCCCCAGCCCTGGACTGTAAGTAAACCTTTTATTTATTGCCCTTGCAGAGGTATATTACCTCTCAGGTATATTTTATAAGAGAGGTGACAAGTGTATTCCTTATAGGGTCTCCCGTGTACTGGTAGAGGGCCAGTGGGCACACCAAAACCTGTTCCATTTACAACAAAATGTAGGGGGTCATGTACTAAAAAAGTAAAAAAAAAAATAGGTAAAACATGAGTAAGAAGCAATTTGCAAATATTTGTAACATTTTGCATTTTTTCCCCCCATTTTGCGCCTCTTCCGGTTATTTTTAATTACTGTGCATTTTAGTGGGCGCGGTATTTTATTTATTTTGATGATATTTGCGCACGCTAAAGATCTTTGCAAATATTTTGTCAAAAAATAATTCTTATTTTGCGTGTGAAAATTACACCAGCTCTTAGCGAGCGCTAATAAAAAAAAGGCGGAAGAAATATTCACGCACACGCCTTTTTTAAATTTCAGATATGTCCGTTTTATTCGCAATTTGGGGATATTTACTATTGGAGGGGTTAAATGTTTAGTACATCGCAAAGGGAGCAAAGAGCAAAAATAGTTTTGCAAATAAAATATACTGGCTTTATTTTAGCACATGCCCCCAATATAGTGCGTGCTTTTGGATATAGGCGCGTATGTCAGGAATATGTGTATGCTGATATTGTAACTACATGTTTTTAAAAAGGAATTGAGAAATCTGCATATAAGAAATATATGGGGGGGTTTGGGTGGGCTCACATACAAAACAAATATTTGATACAGAATAAAAAATATATGTGGAAATTGAGGTTACATTTTTATGATATAGTATTTGTATTTTACATTTCTTTCCTAATTTTATAGGAATATATAATTTCTTGATCTGAGCTATATTTTGTATTCATTCTTTATTGTATTTTTATTTACTCTACGCATACATTCTTCAACCCTAATATTTCATTTATTTCTGTGTTGTATTTTTTTTTATTATTATAAGTATTAATGTCGGACAGGCCCCCAAAAAATAGGACTGCACTGACTTATTCGGGACTGTTGGCAGGTAAGCATGTGACTTTTAATGATTAACCCATTATTGCAGAGCAGTGAGATGTACCTTTAGAATCTTTCAGTATAGACGTGGGAGTAAAGCTTTGTAAACCAACTAATTATTTTTGTGGTTTTTTTTCCACGGTCAAACACACAAAAACAATAAATAAATGAAAGGACTATTCCAACTCGGAAAAATACTAATTAGTGCATTTCAAAGCTGATTTAAAATGAGTATGTATTTACTATATGAATTTTCTGTATATTTTGTAAAACCTGCCTTGATAGTGAAACTTTAAATTGCTTTTTCCAGGGGATCAAAATCTCCCACATTAACACTTTCAGATATAGGCATCCCCCAAATACTCTGGGGAGCTAATCAGAGATCTCTCTTGGAGAAGCTTAGTTACATAGTGGTTTTGGTTGAAAAAAAGATTTGCATCCACAAGTTCAACCCTTCTCCCATCCCATGACACCTTCAGATATAGGCTTCCCCCAAATACTCTGGGGAGCCAATCAGAGATCTCAATAGAGGAGCATGAGACAATGAACATGTGCAAGTCTATGGAGAGGAACTTTACATTAAAATATTAATGATAAGACAGATCGGGGGCAGGGGTTAATTTACATGGTGCAGAACTTCTAAAATGAATTTATTTTTAGACACTGCAGATGGGACGGCCTCTTTAAGAGGCTCTGAAAGTATATATGCATCATAAAACCTTGATATGGAGTGTACATTATGCTTCCCAAATGTTTCATACAGCTGTACACTAGGAAGTGTAGAGCCAAAAGGAGGAGGAGGGACTAGAGTATAGATAGGATAAGGGGGGAAAAAACTACTCTGGAAAACCAAATGGAGTCCTTAGAAGGTGGTGTCCATTTTTTCGTGCTAGTAAATGTTAGGTTTGAGTGTCCCTTTAATAACTAGGGAATGTGGCCTAGTCAGATTGTATATCCCAAATCATAAGAGGTGTAGGACTGAAAGATAGAAACATAGAATGTGTCGGCAGATAAGAACCAAGTTCTGCTTAATATAAAATAAACTAAAAAGAAAAAAAAACTGAATACTTTCATTGCCTATCCCATGCATGTTTAAACTCCTTCACTGTAACCTCTACCAATGCTGGAAGGCTGCCCCATGCATCCACTACCCTCTCAGCAGTGGCATCTAGGGGTTGGCTACTGAGGCTATAGCCCCAAATCCCCCCTCCATAGCCCCGAATGGAGACTCTGGGGCTATCATGCTCCTTGTGTGTGGTCCTGTGTCCTGGACCGCACGCAAGTTACGGCCATACTGCCTCCTCTGCTCGACTTCCTGTTAGAGCTCCTGGATGTCACGTTATCGGAAGTCTCTAACAGGAAGTCAAGCAGAGGAGGCTGAACGGCCTTGATCAGTAACTCTAGGGCTATCATGCTCCTTGTGTGAGGTCCTGTGTCCTGGACCACACGCAGGTTACTGATCACAGCCGTTCAGCCTCCTCCACTTGATTTCCGGTTAGAGCTCCGGGTGTCACGTGACACGTCCTGTGTGTGTGAGAGAAAGATGGTGCGTGTGTGAGATAGACCGTGTGTGTGAGAGCGAAACGGTGTGAGAAAGAGAAGGGGGTGTGAGAGAGTGGCGGAGTTGTGTAAGAGAGAGACAATGTATGTGTGTGCAAGAGAGAGAGAGAGACGATGTGTGTGTGTGTGTGTGTGTGTGTGTGTGTGTGTGAGAGAGACCGTGTGTGTGAGAGCGAGATGGTGTGAAAAAGAGAAGGGGGTGTGAGAAAAAGAAGGGGGTGTGAGAGAGTGGCGGAGGTGTGTAAGAGAGAGACAATGTATGTGTGTGCGAGAGAGAGAGACAATGTGTGTGTGTGTATGTGTGTGTGTGAGAGAGAGAGAGAGAGAGAGAGAGAGAGAGGTGTGTGTGTGTGTGTGAGAGAGAGAGAGAGAGAGAGAGAGAGAGAAAGAGAGAGAGAGAGAGACGATGTGTGTGTGTGTGTGTGTGAGAGAGAGATGTGTGTGCGTGTGTGTGTGTGTGAGAGAGAGAGAGAGAGAGAGAGAGAGATGATGTGTGTGTGTGTGTATGTGTGTGCGAAAGAAACTGTGTGAGTGGAAAAAAAGAGAGACAGTGTGTAAGAGAAATTTAGAGAGACAGTGTGTGTTTGTGTGTATGTGTGAGAGATAGTGTGTGTATGTTTGAAAGATAGAGTGTGTGAGAGAGCCCATCTGGGCTCTAGCCCCAGATCATTTGGAGACCTAGCAACACCCCTGCCTCTCAGTAAAGTAATATTTACCCTATGAATGCTGGTGGTCTTGATTCCTTGGTGGGCCACAGGACCTTTACCATAAACCTCACATGGTGTAATTATTAGAAATATTTAATTGCAATCGCATGTATCTGCCAAGTGTATCTAGCCCCCTGAGCCTCCTGAGAGGTTAGTGAATAAGCACAATCCCCTTCACAGTTAGAGGAAATGGTTGAAATTGATATATGGCACTTGCTTGTGCCCAAGCTGGAATATTACAATAATGAAGTCTCTGAAATGATCTGGCGGGCTTCTGCCAATTAAGATTATGCGTAAACATCTGCGCTGCAAGTGTGCCAAGTATCTGAGTAAGAGCAGATTACCATGCCCCAGAGGCACATTGGCATATTACAGATTTCCCAAGCTGCAATATTATACAACTGGAAAGACATGTAATCCCAATGCAAAACATGACCTCCACAGCAACTCTGCTCTCTGAAAATAAACTGTGGGGCTAGTTCTAAAAGTTTAGCTGTACAAGAGATCTTAAAAGGCACTCTGTCACCTAAACATTACTAATACTGTCAATGTACAGAATAAAAAATGATCCATACATTGCATGAAAATGAATATAACCGTAAGAAGATGCATACATTTGGATAAATAGGTTTTACATGCGCGTGTGGAGTCTCCTTCTTATGACATCATCTGTGGCTTGATTTGCAAATTAACAATGGGACATTTGCATATCAAGCCACAGGGTGATGTCATCAGCAGGACACTCCACAGACGCATGTAAAACATATTTATCTCTTATTTTATGCATTTGCTGCACTTCTGCTGACACAATGTATAGAATATTTTTTATCCTCTACATCCACAGTCCTAAAAAAAAAGAAATCACTTGCCAGCGTAGACGTTGTCTGAGGGGATCGAGCGTCTGGAGCACGGGGAGCCAAACAAGCAGCACAGACAAACCTCCATGCTGCCTGTTTGGCTCCCCGTGCGGTATGACGGGGAATGTGCTGACAGGTCAGGTGTCTTGGCGCTCTGATGTCAGCACTCACCGTGCGGGGAGCTGAACAGGCAGCATGGTAAGACACCATGTGATCTGCCACTAGCCACCAGGGTCCAGCACTGCCAAGGGTACGGCGCATGTAATGGGGGAGCCTTCCTGAAGAAGGCTCCCCTTCAGATACCGAAACGTTGGCTACAATTATGTTACTTTTGTGTTTTTGAAGACCTGCGAGTGCCATTTTTTTTTGGCATTTATATATAAATATTATTTGTGTGACTGTATGTATGTTATAGCATACCTCCCAACTTCCAAACCCAAGCAAATAGTGATGCCAAGGGATGGAGCTTGGGAGGTCACACAAGTTGCTTCCCAAACTCTGCATTGTCACATGGAAAAGCAGGAGGGGGAGCAGGGGAGCAGGGGAGCAGGGGAGCAGGGGAGCAGGGGAGCAGGGGAGCAAATATGTTGTTTGGAATTCTGGTGGGTGAATGAAGGAAGATCTGACCCAAGATTCCAACCAACATGTCAGCCCCCGTGCTAGAGACATAGAAGTTTCTTCTACCCTTTTATTAAAGCTTTTCTATTTAAAACCTCTATACTTGATGAAATCTCTTAATTAAACCAAAGTTCATTTTTAGACGACAGTTGTCCTTTAAAGTATGGCACATTCATTTGATTAAAATCTCTCCCCAAAAATATTTATGCCCCGGATGAAGTTGTGTACCTCAAAGATTTGGGCCAACAGTATTATTGTCTGCCCACAACAAAGTGATCTCTTCTTAAATTGTGTGTCATGTGCATGGATAAGGTGCTTTAGACCTGTATATACTCTGCACCATACAGGCTCACATAGAATTAGTTTCCAAACACTTTTTAATAATCTACAAAAGAACGTCAAGAATATTTTAACGATATAAGTTTTTTATTATTACCCCTTATGTATCCTATACACTAACACTGTAAATCTAGACCTCTATTGTTTTTATTTTTTATTTTACATTATTAGGATTTCATAGAATTTCCTTTCTATCTAGAAAGAGGTAGCAGAATTGTCTGCAGTGTAAAGTTCTAGTGTCATTGTGTGAGTGATCGTCGGAGTGGTGGGTTTCCTATATGATCTATATATAATGATGTGTATATTGTAGGAAGCAGCCTTGGCATTTCCTCTGTTTCACTCCTATATTAAACTTTCCATGGAGAGAGGTTAAGGTAACATATCATGAGGCCTGGGGTCAGCAGGCCGATTAAGCTACAGCTTTATATACTGTGCCCTTGGATTCCCTGCATGTAGCCTGTGACTAAAAATAAGGTAACGTTTAGATGATGCACAAAGGAATCAAGTTATTTCTGTAACTGGAACATGTTTATGGATGGAGAGAGAGAGGCCAGAACTAGAAGGAAAAAATCACGACTGATCTGCACTGAATACAGATCAGACACATTATTATTTTCCTAGAAGGTCCATCCTTAAAATGGATCACATTACGTAATGCGGGGCAAGCCCCAGAAGTTGTGCTGCCTGGGTCTAAGGATAAAATGCTGTCGCCCACAAAAGCCACGTCCACCAAAAATCACACCCGCATCCATTATGTGACATCATGATAATTAAAAGTAAACGTAATTTAATTTGCCAGTAAAACTTGCACTTATTTGCACTCTGTGACACCCTTTAAACAGCTTGTCACTGCCATCTTTGTCCTCTAAACAACTTACAAGTGCCCTCTTTACCCCCCAAACAACTTACAAGTGCCCTCTTTACCCCCAAACAACTTACAAGTGCCATCTTTACCCCCCAAACAACTTACAAGTGCCCTCTTTACCCCCCCAAACAACTTACAAGTGCCCTCTTTACCCCCAAACAACTTATAAGTGCCATCTTTGTGCCCAAAAAGCTTGTCACTGCCATCTTTGCCCCCAAACAACTTACCAGTACAATCTTGGTGCCCAAACAGCTTGGCAGTGCCATTCTCTCCCGAGTAGGTTACATCCTATAGGTCCGGCTATTTAAGCTTTTGTCTGTTCTCGCTGAGAGGGATCCCACATCTTTGTTTTTTGTTCTCAATGTTCCACTCAAACCCCAGGTGCAAGTATTTTCCAAGTGTTTGTCCAGCTAAGTGTCCGTATCCCACCATGCTACACACAAGTGCTCAATATGAGTGCCTACCATGTCCCACTACAAGTATCAACATTTCCCATTCATGTGCCCTATGCAATGTTCTCAGAGCACCATTGATGCCATATACCAACTAACACTCCAAGTGTTCCTCTGCTGCTGTTTTACATTGCAACAGACAGTTTATCTGAACTAGGAATAAGGGGAGAGGGTCAGTTCTGTAATATCATTGGTCAAATTACTGAACTCCAGCCAGCCTTACTTCCCATGTGCTCCCTCTGTATTGATGTCACTGAATTTAGAGGCCTCTGTGTAAAAACAACTGCAAAATGTTTTAAAATAAAAATAAATGCATTCCACATATACCGTAATAATCATATTCAGAATTAATAAATATATAACCAAGTGGCACTGACCCTTTAAACTCCCACAGAAACCCTTGTGCGTGCCAAGCAGGCAGATCCGATCACAAAAGTGCTATTCTGTGTTACAGACTCCTTAATTAGAGAGGTGTGCCGAGAATGCAGAATCCCCTCTGAACCCCACTGTATCCCCCATCACAACAAAGACCCACCTGAAATAAATAACATGTAAGAGTCAAGGAGCATGGTGTCAAATAATCATGGAAAGATCTATAAAGACGGATGGAGAATGTGCTGGCAGAGGGCTTGCTGACAGGTTGATCTCGGGTGTACTGGAAAAATTAGGATATAGGATCTGGTTTCTAATAATAACAATAGCTAACCTTTTATTTAAGGGGAATATAGAGCACCAAGTGCGTTGTAGTAGAATGTGTCTGTTTTAAAGAGACAGTAGTTATTAAGAAGGTCGGGGGAGCAAGTATCTATTTTGTATTGTGTAACCTTCCCCTCGGAGGAGTGAATTAAACCTTCTCCTTTTTGTATTTTAAAGCTAATTTTCAGTCTTTATATAAAAGTGTATTTAGAGAAGTTAAAATAATATGTAAAAGTTTTGAGTCTTTATTATTTTTTTTTTAATTTACTTTTCGATGCTCTGGGACCTTTGCATGTTTCTATTCGATTCTCGTCTGTGCATTTTTCTGTCAGCTGTGTGCTGATTGGCTCGGAACACCAAGCAACTAATCGGAAGCAACCAATTGGAATGCCCTGCCTCTCTCGATAGCTGCTTTCTCTAAATAACATGATAAAAAAATATATAACATATTGGGACAGGCTCTTATGGATGGGAGAATAAGCAACATGTTGGCGCAGGTTCTTGGGAATAAGCGGACAACATAGAGCAACATGGGGGGCAAACACCATAGTATGTCAATGTCACTGAATATGGAATCAAAGTGGTAGTAGTGACGGAGCCATCATCATACTCCCCTTTTATCCAGCAGACCCCCCTCCAGGACCAGGGACTGAAGACTGTAGGGAGGAGGCTGGTACTCAGCCCCATCCAGGAGCTCCAATGATGGGTGGTTTATGTCATGGTTCTAGAGCACCTGAAGAGTTTCCAGATCTTTAATAAAGGCTTATTATGCACATGGCACAAGTGTATTTTACCCCATAGTGCTTATTTTATAGAAATAAAATGTATTTTATAAAACCCTTGACCTTATTAGAAAATCGGCTGTCCTTTTAAATTACATAAACAGGAGACACGAAAAATAGATTAAAAACTCCACGCAAAAAAAAGATTATACAAAAATGACTCCAACAGCTAATTGGTAGCTGAGCTGAATACCTTCTCGGAAATGGGAGGGAGGTCTGCTGATGCAGAAGGTACACTGTGCCCAAGGAAAAAAATGTCAGGCAGTCTCTTATTCATTTTAATAAAAATAGAAACAATGCTAAACATCTTTACATATAATTAACGCACACGCATGTACAATTTATAAAGTGTCATATGACGATCAACAGAAAATGTCAATGTAAGTTTAAAGTAAATATTTAGTAGACGTTTAGGAAGAGGGGACATGTCCTTTGAGCCCAGGGCAAATATTCAATGTCATTTATATTAGTTATTATTTTCTAGTATCCGCAACTCAGAGCACTGATAAAGCAAGTTCATCGCACACAGCCTGAATGTAATTGTAATGCAGAGAATAACTCTTTATTATGGAACAAGTAGGACCTTTAGGGACCGTCTTTATAGCTGTTCAGATAATTACCCTATTACTGCAGAACGCTCCAATAATTGGATGCACATCTACTGTTATGGTTACACGTGATAGGTCCGTACAGTTAATCTGTCGGGGGTTGATTTAGGGAGCTTTGCTGGGTTTTTCAAGCATTGGAAACATTCTGCAATATTTTTTGATTCATCTCTGCCGATTTATAGATTTGTTGTGAACAAGATGTGCTTTTGTAAAGGATGGGAATTGTTATGATTACAGTAAGAGTATTGTTTGGCTTAAAGGGACAATGTCTATATATTGTGATGTTTTACAGGTTATTTCATTGCCCTCCTGATACATGGAGTTGTAGAAACATAGAATGTGTCGGCAAATAAGAACCATTCGGCCCATCTCGTCTGTCCAGTTTTCTGAATTATTTTATTAGTTCCCTATCTTATATCAGGATAGCATCATACCTATCCCATGCATGCTTAAACTCCTTCACTGTATTAACCTCTACCACTTCTACTGGAAGACTATTCCATACATCCACTACCCTCACAGTAATGTAATACTTTCATTAGTCCCTGGCCTTATCTTATATCTATGATAACCTTATACCTATCCCACGCATGCTTCAACTCCTTCACTGTATTAACCTCTACCACTTCTACTGGAAGACTATTCCATACATCCACTACCCTCTCAGTAAGGTAATACTTTCATTAGTCCCTGGCCTTATCTTATATCTAGGATAGCCTTATACCTATCCCATGCATGCTTAAACTCCTTCACTGTATTAACCTCTACCACTTCTACTGGAAGACTATTCCATGCATCCACTACCCTCTCAGTAATGTAATACTTTCATTAGTCCCTGGCCTTATCTTGTATCTAGGATAGTCTTATACCTATCCCATGCGTGCTTAAACTCCTTCACTGTGTTTACCTCTGCCACTGGAAGGCTATATAAGCACCTCATTTTTTTTGCCACCCCCCGGCACGTCCCAGGTTACAGTCATGCATTCCTTATAAATCCTTTTCTACAAGAAGAAACAGATTATATCCACATTTTTACTAACTTCTGAACCCCTGGTCCAATTCGTGCCATTTTTTGGATATTGTGTTCCCATGAATGGATTGATTATGAAAATGTAACTTTTGTTGAAATCCCATGCATAATTTTGAAGTTATATTAAATGTGAAAAAGTATATTTTTGTCACCACGCTTAGTCATAGGTGACCACGGTTAGTCATTAGCCTATGACTAAGCGTGGTGACACGCTAAACTCATTAGGTGGCCTTCCCTTTTCACTTTATCATCCGTGGATTGTACCTCACCCTGTTTGTTTGGATTTTTTGAAAGCATTAAAGCACTTTATTCATTCACTACTTGGTGAGTGAAGTGCCCACTTTGTTCTACTTAATGCTTAATTGTTGTGCCTGATCCGCACTGTGGAGCACCCACTCACCCACCTCCTGCTCTTTTGTTTCTGTGACTAGAGCCGGTGTTGCTTTTGTTTCTCACTTGAATTGAGTTCCCAACAGATTTAGACAATGTATTTTTTGTTTCTTTGTTTTACCCTTGGCCCTACCAGTGCTGTATTTACCGCGAGGCATCCTAGGCGGACGCCTAGGGCGGCAAATTTTTGGGGGGCGGCAGCGACCCCCAGCACTGAAAAAAAAAAAAAAATTGTTTTTAAAAAAATTTAAAAAAAAAAAAAAAAACGCGGCCCTTTAAAAAAAAAAAAAAAAGACCGCGCTTGCAGGCAGAGACGGAGGTGAGAGGGGATCGGAAGATCCCCCCTCACCATCGCTCTGCCGGCCAGGCTGCACGGGGAGCCGAACAGGCAGCACAGAGAAACCTCCGTGCTGCTTGTTCGCCTCCCCGTGCAGTGTGCCGACACGGAAGGAGGGACCATGCTGCCTGCCACTAGCCACCAAGGAAAGGTAAGTGCTGATGGGAGACAGTGTGTGTGTGTGTGTGACTGAGTGTGATGGGAGTCAGAGTGTGTGTGATGGGAGACAGTGTGTGTGACTGAGTGTGATGGGAGTCAGAGTGTGTGTGATGGGAGACAGTGTGTGTGATGGGAGTCGGTGTGTGTGACTGAGTGTGATGGGAGTAGGAGTGTGTGACTGAGTGTGATGGGAGTGTGTGTGTGATGGGAGTGTGTGTGTGATGGGAGTGTGTGTGTGATGGGAGTATGAGCTTGATGTGAGTCTGAATGATGGGGCATGTCTTAGGTGTGTAAAGTGGGTGTGCAGCTTGGGTAGGGGGGTGCCCGGATTTTGTCTGCCTAGGGCAGCACAAAATCAAGATACACCACTGGGCCCTACACAAGTAATTCACCTCAATATTAATTGCAAGATCTTTTACACAGATTGGTATATAGTCATGGTTCACGTTCCCATCTTATAATATTAAATGCACTCTATAAAACGTTATTCTTGTTCTTATAATTAACTTATTCTTATCTTTTCTGATATTATCGTCTGGTCAATTATTGAACATTTATTGAGGAAACACGTTCAAGTTAAGAAATCTGAAGGAAGGGTTTTTAATTCATATCCTGAATGAAGCAGTGCCTTGTTTTTAACACAGTGAAGGAGTTTAAGCATGCGTGGGATAGACACAAGGCTATCCTAGCTATAAGACCGGGAACGGGGGACTAATAAAAGTACTCAAAAAAAAAAATTGGGCAGATTAGATGGACCGAATGGTTCTTATCTGCCGACACATTCTATGTTTCTATGTTTCTATGAATCAAATGCTCTAAGGACTCAATACCTGCCTGTAATCTTTTAATGGAATTTAATGTTGATAAAGAAATAACGGATCTAATTAATAGAAAATATGGGTTTCTCTGGGATAAAAAGTGTTTTGAATGAAACTCTCAAGCAATATTTAACTAGCACTATGTAGATTTTTTTTTTATCTCTTACGCCAAACGAGTAATAAGGGAACAATTATTAAAACAATGGGAAAAAATCAAGTCCCTGATTATCTGAAGCGTGACTCTTTAGAATTGTTTTAGATATATTTCTATTAATCTTATAGTTTGATACTATATATTCTATATTTCCTTTATCAAGTGTTCCAATGACTCAGCTGATCCATAAGTGTAATTAACACATCATCGGCATATAATCTAATTTTTTGTTCTTCTTGATCTGGTTTGTATGCCCTGTATGTTGGTGTTCCTATGGATATTATAGCTAACCATTCAATAAAAATAATATATAGCAATGGGGATAACGGGCATCCCTGCCTGGTTCCATTCATTAAGTCAAACCAATATTGGTAGGATATTGGTTCCTAAAGCTCTAGCTGCTTTATTGGACAATATGGCTTCGTGTATCCAGTCAGTAACACCAAATATCACCAGGGAGAGACTCATAAAATCACAGCTGACTAAGTCAAATGTCTTATCGGCATTGATCGACAAGAGTCAACAAGGGAATAGATATTCTCATATCATATTAAATATATTTATTGCATTATTAAGAGAGGATCTCCCTGGGATAAACCTATTTAGCCAGAAATGCTGAGAATAACTTTACTCATCTGTAACCAGGAATAAAACACTGAAAATATTAGATAATCCAAGCAACCTTAAAGCTTACCTCTTTATGTACCATCTAGGTTCTGTCTGTGTGACCTCGCTTTGTGCAGATGAAAATGGGTTGGGGAAACAGTGTTGTGAGGAATTTGGAGACTGGTCAAGGAGAAAAAACTGTTTCACATATTATCCCTTTGCTGGGAAATAAAAACAACAACAACAACAGAAACAATATAAAAGTACAATTCACAAATGATCAACATAGCGAAAATAAATTGCAATCCAACCAACATAGAGAGAGAGGAGGCCAAACTCAGCCCAATCAGCACAGAGCCAGGCTAACACAATCAAAACTGAACCAAAATAATGGAAAAGTAGTCCAATCTCTGTCCAATCCACACCATGAAAGACCAGACCAATCACAGCCTAACCAGCATGTTGATATACTAGTCCAGTGTTCGCCAACCCAATACAGTGAATCCAATACAGCCGATCCTCAGATTATACAAAGCTTGGAAAAAATAGTCCAATCAAAGTCCAGCCAACGGTGTGGAAGACTAATCCAGAAGTCTAACAAATGCTGTGAAACAGTAATTCATTTTCAATCCAACGAGCACATTGAGCAACTAATCCAATCCCAAACCAATGAACATAGCGAAAGACTTATCCAATGTCAATCCAACCAAAGCAACGAAGACCTAAGCAATTCTCAATCCAGCCAAGACACAGAAAAACATATCCAGCCTCAAACCAATCAACAGAGAGAAACGCTGATTGGAGACAGTCTTGATGTAATTTTTCCCAGCGAAATAAAGTCAAAGGTACTAGATTCTTATAACGGAAATGGTCCAGATCTGCAGAACAAATGCACTGGCATGTCCAGGTCCTCATCAGCTTGTCACGGTGTTAAACAATGCCAAAAACATAACATAATCCGTGACCACCTTGAAAACCATGTGACCAATGGAAATAAGAAGGACCTCTTCCAGTTTTGGTCAACTAAAGTTAAAACCAATGTACCTTCTGATGGACAAAATGTGAAAGCCAACTCGATAGTCAACCCAATGGCCAACAGAGATATCGGTAAAACTGCATTGGAAAAGGCGACTCGTTCTAAGAATACGTTGGGAAATGAGCTTCGTAACAACTGTAATAAACCCGGCATGAATCGGAAAAACAGAACGGAGATGTTTTCCTTGAGCACATTTATCCACATAGACCAATATGTCATCTCTATGAGTCAACAGGTATGTGTGTGACAATGGGAGTTTTGTATCAATGGACACTACCCTTCAAATTCACTTAGGAATTCCCTTGTTTTCAATGAAAACAAACATTAAATGAGTTGCATGATGAATAGGAAATGCCGTCATTGAATTTTAAAATGATAAAGTTGGACTGGCTAACGCAATGTGTCACAGGGACACGCGGGGGATAGCTGCTGATAATGAGCCTCTGTTACCTGTGTAAATATTCGACTACAAATCGGCCATTTCCAGCTACGTTAGTCATTTGCAACATTAACAAATGTCGACAGTGTATTTCTCATCCATTTGATGTTACTTTAATGGACACAATTTGCCCTTCATTCAGAAGCAAGGAAACTAAAAATTTGGGGTCACTTAGAAAACTTGGAGAACTTTGCCCAAGGAAATAGTCATTTCTGGGGCAAAGTTCTAAAAGTGATGTAATCAGCAGGACGATTCCACTGGTTTCCATGGTGATTCTGGGGCAAAGTTCTAAAAGTGATGTAATCAGCAGGAAGACTCCATTGGTTTCCATGGTGATTCTGGGGCAAAGTTCTAAAAGTGATGTCATCAGCAGGAAGACTCCATTGGTTTCCACAGTGATCAGGCCCCTTCTAGAACTTTTCCCCACACCTGACCTTTATACACCTATGTCAATCAGCACTTCTTGCGGATCATGTGGTCTGGTTTACTGTTCTCTATATAACACACCGAAGATTTTACTATGCAAAATATATATTGTTTTCTTTATTATCTAAACTCTATCACTTCAGCTTGCGTTTAAGGATTACACCATACAGGAAATTGTGTGTAAAATCACAGAGAAGGCTCAAAATGACCTGGAAAGGATACGAGCTATTTGGATTTGGCTTTGTTATAATATCAGTAAGTATCTATATTTTAAAAAATAAAAAAAAATCCCAGACAGAGGATGGTCATGTGAAATGAGTGGGGAAGGAGAGTGCTGTCATTGGTTACATATCATATTACACAAAGGCAAAATCAAACTAATATAATGGGAAACAGTTTGTGGCGCACTGATATTTTAACACATGTTCGTCTTATAGAACAAATTTAATTTTAAGGGTTTATTCAATAAAGAGAGAATTGCAGGGAATTGACATGAGAATTTCAAAGTTTTAGGCCAAAGTAGTCAAGTTGGAAAAACTCTGTTGCATTGGCCTTACATTAGAAATTCTCATTTCAATTATCTCTTTATTGAGTAGACCGTTTACAGAAGTTGAAATGTTTGTGTGTGTGTGTGTGTGTGTGTGTGTGTGTGTGTGTGTGTGTGTATGTGTATGTGTATATATATATATATATATATATATATATATATATATATATATATGTACATTTTGTGGAACCTATGTTTTTACTTCTAGAGCTTCAGGAATTCTGATGTTTTAAGCCGATAGTAAGGCCGCCATTAGCTTATGTTAATCTGTTTCATTTCTGGTCAGTGACCTTGAAAAGAGCTGGGTTCTGATTGGCTCAGAACACCAAGGAACCAATTGGACGCAACTTGGATTTGAAATGTATCAATTTTGTATTTACCCATCTGTGTCCCCTGCTTCCTCAGACCAAAATACAGTGCTACAGTGGAAGACCCTTAACTTTTATGTCCTGATAAGGAACATAAACCCCCTTTGTTTCAAATAAAAAAAACATTACAGACCTTTTTAAAGAGCGGTATGCTCAACTAATCCGGAAAACCCCCCAAAAATCATAATGGTGCGGGGAATCGCAAACTACGGCAAAAGGTTGCAATCTGAGTAATCCTCTTAATTTTTATATGCTATCCAGGGCAGACCGAGGGTGACAGCGAAGGGACAAAAATCCCTCAGTCACCCAATTTAAATGCAGACACAATAGGATGAAAGTTACCTTTCTATCGCGATCTTATCTTTAAGGTTACGACGTTGAAGGTTTTCTGGGAATCTCCCCCAAGATTTTCCAGCCACAAGATGTGTTGAAGAATAAAAAGGCTGTGTGTTCTGGGTATGCCGGTCTGTGCAAAGATATGTGCAGGTAATTATTATATTGAGATTTCCGTTTTTATATATATATTTTTGACACTTATGTAACTGTGCTGATTAACACACTGTATCACGCAGGGAGCCGGAGCATGATTTTTTTTTGCAAGATAAGCCGAATATTTTTACATGTTTAACTTTTGTATTTTTTTAGGAAAATGTTTATATGTTTGAAGGGGAATTAAAATAGGAGTAAAATAGCTATAATAAAAATGGTAAAAGGGACCTGAGTTGGTGGGGGGAGGGGTGTACATATTTAAAGGTATACCTCCCATTTACGTTTGGTAAATCAGGATCCCGGGGGTGCAGAGCTTGGGAGGTAGAGTGTCAGCTCTTATGTGGATGCACAGTAACCAATCTCTGGTATCCCAGACATGGGAAAATCAGAATTTCTTCTGTAGGATTGCGGCTCAAATCGTGCTGTCCCACCCAGCTCTACTTCTGACCCTAAAAGTGGGACATAGGTAGAGCTTGGCGGGACAGCACATTCCCTTCCAAAATCAATACTGTCCCGTCCAAGGCATGGTTAAAGGGATTGTACACTGGAAGTGTAGAGCGTTCAAATAATGTCTCATAACTAAATAAAATTAGCATATCATCTAACACAACATTAAGAAAAAGGTAATGAAAATGTCTCAGGTTTATAGAGAATATGTGGGAGAATATGTCTGACCGAGTCCTTTCAGTAGGTAAAAAATTTTTATTTTCCCCCCCACCCACAGGGAAATAGGGATAAAATGCAGAGAAGTGTCGGGTTACAGTCGGGGTACAGAATACAGTGAAGGCCTGAGTTTCCAAAGGACAAAATCAAACCACATGTGGAACGCGTTGGAGGTCGACAATGAATGGTATCTCCTGGATGCTTGTTGGGGAGCTGGGACAGTCAACCTTCAGAAAAGGATCTTTATACCCAGGTTAGATTGCTAATAAATGCAGTCACATTTATTACATGTCCCTCTGTGTCCTTTTAGCCAAGCAGTGACCTCCTCTCAAAGATCTTAAATGTAACACTAACCATATGTACCTAACCAGCTCTGTTAAGCAGGTAAAGTCCGAACCTCATGGGCAGTGTTTCACTCTCGGTGGGAATAGTGTTGTTTAGCCACAACCACTCAATCAGTGGAATTTCATACTATTTGTGGTGATAATCAAATTTTGTTTGGTCTTTCTAACTATGGAGCTGGCCTACTGGCACTAGGAATTAAGTCCTAAGGAACCAATTTACATGATACACATTGTTGGGAAAGGTATACATTTTGTCTTCGCCTCACTTCTACGAGCATCAAGACATGGAGGTACCATGGTGATGTAACATATTGGATTTTTTTCATGAATCTCTTTATAATGATAATAATAATTTCCATATTATTATATTTCCTTCTCCCTCTGATAGACAGACAAAGCTGTCAGCTATTTAATCTTTCCGGTCTGCTTTCATATGACGTGTTATCATGAGGAAGCTGGATTTTATACGACGCTCGGCCTCATTTCTCGTTTTCTGCTCTTTCAGTTATGACGATTTCTTCTTCCTCACGGAGCCCACGGAGTTCATTGAAACGCATTGGCCGGATGACCCTGACTGGCAGCTCCTCGAACCTCCCGTGTCGTTTGAAACATTCGAGCAAAAAATCTTCAAGACCTCCGAGTTCTTCAGGCTTGGCCTCTTCGTCCTTTCACCAAGCGTTTTCTATCTCCGGACAGGTGAGGAAGGGATGTATAGAGAGAAATACAGCTAGGTGGATTGCTCTAACTCGCGTAATTGTAGGAAGAAAAGTGCAGGTAAGAACAATAGCGACTTTTCATAAAGAAGGAAAGATTATTCACAATATAGAGTGAAGGTGGAGTAATATGAGAGATGACAATGTTCCCCCATGTGTCCCCCAAGCACTTAGTACAAGTTCCTAGTTTGGTAAGTAGAGAAAAAGGTTGTCCTTGCCCAAACTCATGTCACCTTTAAGCCTGGCAGTGGTCATAAGAAACCAAGCGTTTGCTGTTGCCTGTTGTCATCAATGCCAGGGTTGGAACCCGATGAGATGCCTACAAAGAAGAAGGGAAGAGACTGACTTAGGAGTTTCTCACGTTATTGGCCTAAGGTTTAAGATTTCTCCCATTATACTTCAAATAGTATTAAAAGCATATTATAATATACACAGAGTTGCAAACCCCTATTTGGGAGATAGATTGTTATTTGGCAGGGTCGATTTATCCTCCAACTCAGCTTTATAGCATCTGTCTGGAGGATAACTATTGCAACATTTAAAGTGTCTGTCACGGGAGGGCTACTAGATGGGTAGCTCCTACCGGAATCAGTTCCATAAAATCACTCCTCAGGTCCGGTAAATATCAAATAGCCAAACGGGGCTATGATCACTGCTTCCCTGCAAGCAATTCCCCCAACATAGCAAACGAGACTGGTCGTGTTGGGTAAAACAAGAACTGTTTACTGATTCCAAACACAGGACATATATACAGGAAAACATCTTGATAACATAAGTTGAACAAAAGAACTTCTTCACACTTACACAAAAGGACAATTGAATTTGGTGCCAGAGTATCTGGAAGCCAATCAGATGAAAGGTAGGATTAGTAGCAACCAATCCCCAGCAGGGGGCGTGCTCACAGATCATTAAATATATTCAAATCGGGCATTTAACTAAGCAACCAATCAGAACAGTGCCTACACTGGGGGATTGGTCTGAGCGACCAATAGGAAAAGCGCCTACCTTTTGAGAGAATGAGCTCAGCAGCCAGGATAAACCTTTATTGTGAAGCGGCTGCTGAAGCTACATTCCTGGGGAAAGGGTACAAGGGATTAGGCTCTTTAACAGGGCACCATATATTGCCCAGTAGCCTGTATGGAGCACACAGCTACAGGGTTTTTTTTAATCAGGTGTTCAGCCAGTGCTTTGCCAGACACATACGACTTTCACATGCTGACTTGCAGAATGTACAATGCCTGTGTGTACAGAAGGAACTACCGTATTTGCTCGAATATAAGACGAGGTTTTTTTCAGAGCAAATGCCTTACATTCGAGGTCGTCTTATAATCTGACCTCAAATTGAGGTCAGACTATAAGACTGGGATCCAGGTTCCCAGCAGAGCTGCAGGGGACCTGGATCCCCCTCTCTAGCAGCAGGGGATGTCTGCGCAACGAGCGCAGACTCCCCTGCTTCCGCCCGGCACGACCGCCGGGGCTTCTGTGAAGAAGCCGGGAACTTCCGCTTTCGTCACAGAAGTCCCGGCGAGCGTGCCGGGCGGCAGCAGGGGAGGTCTGCGCTCATCGCGCAGACTTCCTCTGCTGCCCCACTAGGCACCAGGGACAATCGGGCAGCTGGGGGATGTCTGCACTATACGTGCAGATATCCTCCATGCTGCCCGACACCTCCGTCTATTATGACGGACCAGCTGTCCGTCATAATAGACGGAGGTGTCGGGCAGCATGGAGGATATCTGCACGTATAGTGCAGACATCCCCCAGCTGCCCCCACTAGCCACCAGGGAAAGGGGGGAGATAGGGAGAGAGAGAGGGGGGGGGGATAGAGAGAGAGAGGGGGGGGATAGAGAGAGAGAGGGGGGGGATAGAGAGAGAGAGAGGGGGGGGATAGAGAGAGAGAGAGAGGGGGGGGGATAGAGAGAGAGAGAGAGGGGGGGGATAGAGAGAGAGAGAGAGAGAGGGGATAGAGAGAGAGGGGGGGATGGGGAGAGAGGGGGGGGATGGGGAGAGAGAGAGGGGGGGGATAGAGAGAGAGATAGAGAGGGGATAGAGAGAGAGAGAGGGGATAGAGAGAGAGAGACTAGGGGAGGGAGGGGGGAGATAGAGAGAGAGACTACACTGGAGGGGGCAGGGAGAGAGGCCGCAAGGAAATAAAAACAAGAAATACATTTGTATAATATCAATTTTTTATTACATATTAAAAAGCAATTTACAAATATACAAGTTAAACTTTTTTTTTCCTATAGGGTAGTCTTATATTCAGGCTTTTAGTTTTTTTCCTAAAGGAATATACAAAGTTTGGGGGGTCGTCTTATAATCGAGCAAATACGGTAATTAATTAATTAATCGTGTTTTGATCAGTTAAATGATTTCCCTTCGTACACATATTACTTATATACCTTTTACTTGGTACCAAATGATACATCGATCAGCCATAACATTATGACCACCTGCCTAATATTGTGTAAGTTCCCCTTTTGACGCCAAAACAGCCCTGACCCAACGAGGCATGGACTCCACTAGACCTCTGAAGGTGTGCTGGGGTAACTGGCACCAAGACATTAGCAGCAGATCCTTTAAGTCCTGTAAGTTGCGAGGTGGGATCTCCATGGATTGGACTTGTTTGTCCAGCACATGCCACAGATGATCGATTGGATTGAGATCTGGGGAATTTGGAGGCCAAGTCAACACCTTGAACTCGTTAATTCCTGAACCATTTTTGCTTTGTGGCAGGGTGCATTATCCTGCTGAAAGAAGCCAATGCCATCAGGGAATACTGTTTCCATGAAAGGGTGTACATGGTCTGCAACAATGCTTAGGTATGTGGTACGCAACACCCCAGGGGGCGCCTGCCCGCACGCCCGCCCGCCCGCTCAAAAAAAAAGAAGCCAGTAGAGGCACTGGATGGGGGAGATAAAAAGATCCCCCCTCACCAGCCCTCTGCTCGGCAAGCTCTGTTGGATACGGGGAGGGGCCGGAGCTAACCGGCTGAGAGGTGTAGCTCCGCCCCCACTCTGTGAGGCAGAGCAGCATCTGCTTCACGAGGAGCCGCGGACAGCAAGAGAAAGTGCTACTAGGCTCCCCATGCCTGCAATAAGCATGGAGCCTGCATTAAGCATGGAGTCTGCATTAAGCATGGAGTCTGCATTAAGCATGGGGAGCCTGCATTAAGCATGGAGCTTGCATTAAGCATGGGGAGCCTGCATTAAGCATGGAGCTTGCATTAAGCATGGGGAGCCTGCATTAAGCATGGAGCTTGCATTAAGCATGGAGCCTGCATTAAGCATGGAGCCTGCATTAAGCATGGGGAGCCTGCATTAAGCATGGGGAGCCTGCATTAAGCATGGGGAGCCTGCATTAAGCATGGGGAGCCTGCATTAAGCATGGGGAGCCTGCATTAAGCATGGAGCCTGCATTAAGCATGGGGAGCCTGCATTAAGCATGGAGAGCCTGCATTAAGCATGGGGAGCCTGCATTAAGCATGGAGCCTGCATTAAGCATGGGGAGCCTGCATTAAGCATGGGGAGCCTGCATTAAGCATGGGGAGCCTGCATTAAGCATGGGGAGCCTGCATTAAGCATGGGGAGCCTGCATTAAGCATGGGGAGCCTGCATTAAACATGGGGAGCCTGCATTAAGCATGGAGCCTGCATTAAGCATGGGGAGCCTGCATTAAGCATGGGGAGCCGGCATTAAGCATGGAGCCTGCATTAAGCATGGAGCCTGCATTAAGCATGGGGAGCCTGCATTAAGCATGGGGAGCCTGCATTAAGCATGGGGAGCCTGCATTAAGCATGGGGAGCCTGCATTAAGCATGGAGCCTGCATTAAGCATGGGGAGCCTGCATTAAGCATGGAGCCTGCATTAAGCATGGAGCCTGCATTAAGCATGGGGAGCTTGCATTAAGCATGGAGCCTGCATTAAGCATGGGGAGCCTGCATTAAGCATGGAGTCTGCATAAAGCATGGGGAGCCGAGCAGCACTTTCTCTTGCTGCCCATGGCTCCCCATAAAGCAGACTCTGCTCTGCTTCACAGGGTGGGGGCGGAGCTATACTTCTGAGCCGGTTAGCTCCGCCCCCTCCCTGGATCCACCTTTGCAGGCAAAGTAAGGGGAGGGGGGAGAGAGAGGCAGAACAGGGGGAGGGGGGAGAGAGAGACAGAACAGGGTGAGTGGGGGAGAGAGACAGAACAGGGGGAGGGGGGAGAGAGACAGAACAGGGGACGGGGGGAGAGAGACAGAACAGGGGAGGGGAGAGAGAGACAGAACAGGGGGAGAGAGAGACAGAACAGGGGGAGAGAGAGACAGAACAGGGGGAGAGAGAGACAGAACAGGGGGAGGGGGGGAGAGAGACAGAACAGGGGACGGGGGAGAGAGACAGAACAGGGGAGGGGAGAGAGAGACAGAACAGAGGGAGAGAGAGAGAGAGACAGACATGGCAAGGAAGAGGAAAGGGACAAACTTGGGAAGGGAGAGAGACACAAACATAGGGGGGCGAAAGAGACGGGGGGCGCCATGGGGGAAGCCCGCACAGGGCGCCGGAACACTTAAGGCCGGCCCTGAAAGTAACATCCACATGAATGGCAGGACCCAAGGTTTCCCAGCAGAACATTACCCAAAGCATCACACTGCCTCCACCGGCTTGCCACCTGTCAGTGGTCAAAGTGTTATGGCTGATTGATGTATAGGTGTAACGCGCGGGGTCCAGGATGGTAAAGGGACCCTGAGCGCCCGAGATCAGGATCTACAGTGCAGGGTGGAGACACAGGACCTGGTGCTGGGTAACTGCAATCCTTTGGAGGTTTGGGACCCCAAGTCTTTGCAGCCACAACCAGGCCCTGTGGAGCAGCTGCTGTATCCAGGTCCCAGGGCTGGAGAGGAAATGAACAAAATGCAGAGCTAAAACAGAAAAGTAACTGAGGGAGAGCAGAACTGAAATACAGAGTCCAGGGCTACAGGACAGAGGCAGGACATGAGCAAGATAAAGCAGAAACCGAAATAAGTATAAGTAATACAAAGCACAGGGTAAAGGGACACGAGAGAAACATACAAAAGGAACAAACAAAAATACAGGAACTAGCCTAATACTAAAGATGGTAAAGGTGGGGGTTTGGTTCACCAATTGGCCAATTAGTTGTGAGCTTGCCAACCACGGCAAGGTACCCCACATTAGGCAAGTCCCTAACTAAGACATAATATTAGCAAAAGCATAAATAATATAAACTACGACACATAAATGGCATTTAAACTTAAACAGAGAAAATACCTGTATCTGCAAAGGACTGAAAAGCAACGGGTGTGGTTTATATAGACGTAAACTGACAAGGCAGAGGGAATCAGAAAACCTGGAATGAAACATAAGGACAGGCAAAAAGAAAACCACAACAGGACTACAGGGCAAGGGCAGGACTACAGGGCAAGGGCAGGACTACAGGGCAAGGGAAGGACTACAGGGCAAGGACAGGACTACAGGGCAAGGACAGGACTACAGGGCAAGGGCAGGACTACAGGGCAAGGACAGGACTACAGGGCAAGGACAGGACTACAGGGCAAGGGCAGGACTACAGGGCAAGGGCAGGACTACAGGGCAAGGGCAGGACAACAGGGCAAGGTGAGATCTATTCATGTTAGTAGCAAGAAAACGTATAAATACTGCTTAGGGTACAAGTAATGAAACAGCGGAGAGAGAAAGACTCCCTGAATAAGTGATAAAGATTTGTCTATTGGGTGAAACTCGTCGGTTCCACAATGTTCCTTCTCGTTGTACTGTACACTCCTGAGCAAGCAATAAAATGAGACGCCTTGGGGCTGCAGAGCGGTCTCTCTCATAATATATTCCAAATGTGATTAACCCTTTCACTGACATAAGGACGGTACAAGATCCACACACCACTGTAACGGGTTGTGACACATTGTTCTTTTCATTATGAATCCACAATGAGTCTCTCTTTACCAAAACAAAGGTTACATCCAATACCCTGCAATCCTGCCCCCGTGCTTCTCCCCTGATTATTTTACAGTAATGTATTAGAAAGTCATAAAAGGCTCTATTGCAGAGTTAGATGCATTAAGGACAACTGTAGGCAAAAAATAACTCATGTTATATTATAACATCATCTATCAAGTGTAGATGGTGTGTAAAGAGATGCTATAATGAAAGAATACATATAAATTATTATTGAGCACTCATTGCTTCATATCCCTCTAACAGGGGGCAGACATGTTGGATAGAATCTTGGGTCAGTTCTACATTAACCTTCATGCAGGAGAATGAAGATCTGCCCAAAGATTCTAAACAACATGTCTGCCCCCTGTTAGAGGGATATGAAGCAAATAGGGCTGAATAAAGTACATTATTTGTGTTCTTTCATTAAAACATTTCTATGTAAAATGCCTACAACTGATGCCATCTTTCAACTAAACACAAGTTAATTTGTTGGTACAGTTGTCCTTTAAAGAGAGACCAAATAGACATTGCATACAATACACCCACAAGCTTGTCGAGGACATTGTATTTCCGAAAAACTCCTTCTTTCTAATTAGATTTCTCTTGTGTAAATTGGATCTCTATCCCACACAATCTACGCACAAAGAAAGTAATCCAAGCATCCGAGAAAAGATAAATAAAGCGAGTGTAGCATAGAATGCAGCCAATCCCAATCAATAATAATGAACTCACTACGGTCCAAGCCTCAGGTCAAAGCAGAACAGTCTCACTGATCCAAGCCACCTTTCGCCCATCATCAATACCACAAGTGGAAAGTGTACGGTTACCTTCCACACACTATCAGCCATCAACGTGTTTACAGTCCTTGAGAAGTGCAAAGGGAGGAATATTTTGTACTCACTGGACAGGTATTGTTTAGTCACGCACTTGGGGCATAAGATCAGTATAAGTCTTCTTCTGCCCGAATCCGGATTCTATAAACTGAGTATTTTTGCAAGGAGTCAAGATAACCAGGAGTTTTCCCATGCTTGTGACTATGTTGTTCGATCCATGTCGGACAATCACGTCCTACCTTTCCCAAAGGTCTACACCGCTTGGCGACAAGGTTGTGTGCTGCTGCAGCCAAGTCTTCTGGAGGCAGAAAGTTGGGAAACTTTTAGAGTTACAATCCCCGGGGCCTTCAAGGTTGTTGTGATTGGCCCTTTAAAAACAGAGCTCCAGCTTACGAAGAGTAAGATTTGGGAAGGGAAGGTTTTTACTGGTCCGACTGGTTCTCTGATCAAACTAGCAGTGAAGCTAGCTCCGAATTCAACCACCATGGATATCATGATGTCGTTTAAATCACAAACAAATCTTAATATCCTGGGTGAATGACTAGGATTGAGTGAAAATTCAGTGAAAGAAACCATAAAGTATTATATATCATGGAAAAGACGAAGTAGACATGGCATACATTACACCCACGAACTTGTCGAGGACATTGTATTTCCGAAAAACTCCTTCTTTCTAATTAGATTTCTCTTCTGTAAATTGGATCTCTATCCCACACAATCTTCGCACAAAGAAAGTAATCCAAGCATCCGAGAAAAGATAAATAAAGCGAGTGTAGCATAGAATGCAAAACTGAATTAAAAATATTCTATCATTCCTTGAAATATGTACGCTGGCTCTCTTTCATCCAATCATATCATAAAGGAATATTTACGCTGGCACTCTTTCATCCAATCATATCTTAAAGGAATATTTATGCTGCCACTCTTTCATCCAATCATATCATAAAGGAATATTTACGCTGGCACTCTTTCATCCAATCATATCTTAAAGGAATATTTACGCTGGCACTCTTTCATCCAATCATATCTTAAAGGAATATTTATGCTGCCACTCTTTCATCCAATCATATCTTAAAGGAATTTTTAATCTGCCACTCTTTCATCCAATCATATCATAAAGGAATATTTACGCTGGCACTCTTTCATCCAATCATATCTTAAAGGAATATTTACGCTGGCACTCTTTCATCCAATCATATCTTAAAGGAATATTTACGCTGGCTCTCTTTCATCCAATCATATCTTAAAGGAATATTTACGCTGCCACTCTTTCATCCAATTATATCTTAAAGGAATTTTTAATCTGCCACTCTTTCATCCAATCATATCATAAAGGAATATTTACGCTGGCACTCTTTCATCCAATCATATCTTAAAGGAATATTTACGCTGGCACTCTTTCATCCAATCATATCTTAAAGGAATATTTATGCTGCCACTCTTTCATCCAATCATATCTTAAAGGAATTTTTAATCTGCCACTCTTTCATCCAATCATATCATAAAGGAATATTTACGCTGCCACTCTTTCATCCAATCATATCTTAAAGGAATATTTACGCTGGCACTCTTTCATCCAATCATATCTTAAAGGAATCTTTATGCTGCCACTCTTTCATCCAATATATCTTAAAGGAATATTTATGCTGCCACTCTTTCATCCAATATATCTTAAAGGAATATTTACGCTGGCACTCTTTCATTTAATCAATATTTGTGTTCATAAGCTTTCTCTTGCGGGCTGTGAGTTTCTTAAGTAAGTACCACCACGCAACCATCTAGAAGACAAAGTCAATTTTGCTGGGATCATTGTGAATTAGGAAAAACAGAGCTTAGCATAGACTACATCTAATATTTGTAGATGTACCTCGGACCACCCCAAAGAATGATAACTAATTCGATTAAATGGAACCTGGCTGTTCAAGGAACATAGAAGTTACCCTGGAAGGGCAGTATGTAGGTAGATTCTGATTCACACTTCCAAGAGGAGAAACTGAGGTCTGACCTTACCAACTGGTTTGCCATGACACAGGTCAGTGGGGCCACCAGAGCCCCCAATTTTTTTTTTAAATGTACCATTGCACAGTATCCATATAATTGTTATAAGATTGTTTTATGATGTCTAGAGAACTCAAACTATATACATGTTCTCAGGTGACCACTGCGATTTTAGTGAGACAGTTGGAATTTTCCAGTCTCAGAATGGGAAACTACTGATACCATTCCTGATAAAGGAGACAAGGGGTGCGTTATATTTTGGGTTACTAGTCATTGGACAAAGGGGGTCATGAATATACACAGCGTCCACGCATATTACGCCAATTACTGGCGCAATCGGCATGTGCGCCATTGTATAAAGCAGACTTCTGACAAAATTTGTGAGTCTGCGCTTTCTACGCCGAATGTGTAGATTGTTGCTGTCCTGGCAGTCATTGCGCAGGCGCAGCATATGTATAAAAAAAATCAGGCGCTGAAAAGTGCCTGATTAGTGTCGGGTAACCTCCAGCAAACAGCGCCTCTACCACTCTGAAACGTTGGGAGTTATAAAAAAAAAAAAAATTGCAATGCAGGAGTTTTTATACATACCATACACAGTCTTTTTGTGAATTTAATCATAAGATATCTAGTAAAATGTTTATTAAATGCAGTGGTGAAGCTGGGGGAGCTAGATCAGGCCGTGCCTCCGCTGGATGTGGCTGCCGGAAAAAAAAAAGTTAAAAAAAAAAATTTATTGCAACCGGATATGACAGTACCTCATATCCTGTGACTGTATTTCCCTCCTCCGTGCAGGAGGGAAGACTGCATGGAGGAGACGACCGGGGACATGGAGCAGCCACGAGGTGAGTATTGGGGAAGGAGGGGAGGAGGGTGGCATATTGGCTGTGTCTTATTAATGGCAGCATACCACTGGCATATTATTGGACAAATTGGCTGGGGCATATTAATGGCAAAATAATACAGGCATATTATTGGGCAAATTGGCTGTGGCTTATTAATGGCAAAAGTAATATTGACATATTAATGGCAAAATAATACTGGCATATTAATGGCAAAATAATACTGGCATATTAATATGCAAGCTGTGGTATATTTAATGGACAAACGTAGGCATATTTTAATAGGCAAACTCACTGTTGAACATGTTAATGACAAAGTGACTGTGGTATGTTAATTGGTACCTGACAGAGACTTATTTTAATTGGCAAAGTGATGTTGTGACATGTTCTGTGGGGCAAAATAACATGTACTATGGGGGAAAGTGACACTGTGGCTTGTTCTGCGGGGGCAGTTCTGTGGGACAAACTGACACTGTGGCATGCCAAATTGTATGGGTGCAATATGAGTGCAAGCCAAGTGCTGTGGGTGCAATATAGGTGCATGGCAGGTGCTGTGGGTACTGTATGGTGCTGTGTTAAGTCCTGTAGGTGCAATGTGGGTGCAGAGGAAGGGAATAAAAACAAGAAATGCAATTTTTCTAAAACATTTTTATCACATATACAAAAAAAGCCCTCAGTCCATGGAGAGGGAGGGATAGGGAGCGCACAGTGCGGGGAGCCCACACCTTATTAAAAGCAAAAGCAGAGAGCAGAGCAAGAGCAGTGAGGAGAAGTGCAAGCAAAGATGGAGCAAAGTGAGCATAGCACATAGCAGGTAGACGTTAACATATTTCACATGTTGCTGAAAATCTGAACTTTGTTTGGTGTGTGTGTGTGTGTCTATGTGTGTATATATATATATATATATATATATATATATATATATATATACACACACACGTTTTATAATTCCCCCCATAATTTTGTCACTGGCCCCCCATATGCCCCCCCCCCCCAAATATGAATGATGGAGACACCACTGATTAAATGGTTTAAAACCCCACTTCTGTTTCAGAACGTGGCGAGGTACAAGTATCGCTGGGATGTTTGGAGACGATGGAATTTAGCTACAAGATCTATAAGCTGTCCAACAATGACCGGAGCCTGGTGGAAAAGACACACGGCATTCTAACCATGCACGAATCCTTGATGACTCTCAAAGTGATGCCACCAACCGAGGGCCTGTTTGAGTTAATGATATTTGCAAGGACCATGGGCAGCAAAGACATCTACAGGTGGGTTTGTTCATACCAAGTTGACTGCCCACATGCTTGCTGTTCAGAGGGGTTGCCTGAAAACCCTTTCCACTTTTGGGGCCTTCACCAGAAAGCTAGAGACTTTGGAGTCAGCAATTACAATCACAAAGGTGACATCATTGCTGCAGAAAGCGGTGCTTTGGACATCCTTTTCAAGACATCAAGGCCATTGTTGGTGATGTATGAATTAGCCCACAAAAAAATGGCCGAAGCTTTCAGTAAGAAGTGCTTGGCATCTCACGTAGAAGAGACACAACTGAGCTGCCATCTTCGTCTGCCCTACCACGGCTACTACAGACTTTCGTTGTTTGTGAAGGACTTGGATGGAGAACATTATAAAAACGCGGCCAATCTACTTATCCAATGCGCCGACCCGATTAATCATAATGAACTCTTCCCATCCAACCTCAGCAACCACTGCGGTCCAGGCCTCAGTTCAAAGCAGAACGGTCTTACTGACCCAAGCCACCTTTCACCCATCATCAATACCACAAGTGGAAAGTGTACGGTTACCTTCCACACGCTATCAGCTATCGAGGTATTAACAGTCCTTGAGAAGTGCAAAGGGAGGAATATTTTGTACTCACTGGACAGGTATTGTTTAGTCACGCACTTGGGGCATAAGATCAGTATAAGTCTTCTTCTGCCCGAATCCGGATTCTATAAACTGAGTATTTTTGCAAGGAGTCAAGATAACCAGGAGTTTTCCCATGCTTGTGACTATGTTGTTCGATCCATGTCGGACAATCACGTCCTACCTTTCCCAAAGGTCTACACCGCTTGGCGACAAGGTTGTGTACTGCTGCAGCCAAGAGCTGGTCTTCTGGAGGCAGAAAGTTGGGAAACTTTTAGAGTAAAAATCCCCGGGGCCTTCAAGGTTGTTGTGATTGGCCCTTTAAAAACAGAGCTCCAGCTTACGAAGAGTAAGATTTGGGAAGGGAAGGTTTTTACTGGTCCGACTGGTTCTCTGATCAAACTAGCAGTGAAGCTAGCTCCGAATTCAACCACCATGGATATCATGATGTCGTTTAAATCACAAACAAATCTTAATATCCTGGGTGAATGACTAGGACTGAGTGAAAATTCAGTGAAAGAAACCATAAAGTATTATATATCATGGAAAAACATATGAGGAATTGTAAGACTAGAGTATTTATATTCCGAAATTAATTTGTATGCCTTAAAGGACTCTGCAGACAGTGATAACAGATGCTATGCATATCTCACGCATTTCGCAGGTTTGTAACTAGCTGTGATGATTTTAGCTTAAGCATGCATGATCCCCATTTAACTTGTAGCATTTTTGGGGGATTGATAGAGTGAGCATCTTGTCTGCCATTTACCCCCCAAAAATTCCATGAAATAATACAGATCAAGGAGGTTAAAAGGTGGGTTAGTGGTTTTAGAATTGAGGTAAAGTGTATTTGAAAGAGGCAAAGGATGGTCTATGTGTACTGTTACAGTATGGAGTCTGTACTGTTAATATCAGAGATTATATTATATGATTACTATTCATACCCCACCTCATTTATTAGCTAACATTGCTCTGTGATTTAATTGGAATGCCTAATTTGCAGTAATACTGGAATGGGGGACTCCCCTAATCCCATCCATGGTACTCCTGCACCCACCGTCCTAGGACTGGTGTGTCCAGTCACACACCCCGCAAGCAGAGCAGCCAAAACCTGTGCCATGGTCAGCGGGAGGTTCCTCTACTAAAATAGATGAAGGGCACATGATACAGACAAAAATACGGACGAGTATTGCGTGAAACGCGACAGGCCAATCAGCCATTAGTCCTAGAAAATGTGTTGGGTAATAGCAAGTCCAACCTTTGCAGATGTAGGAGTTATGGTCCTCAAGTGGATGTTGATGCGTTTATATTAAATATATTACAAATTGTATACAATGTAATGTAAACTTCCAAAATAAAGCCATGTGCTAATAAAGACTGGATTTACCGATGAACATTACTCGTGTTTGATTTTTACCGAAACGTTAGCTATTGAGAGGACACATGCAGGTAAATATATTGCATTAGCGTGTTAACTTACATCCTTTAAATTATGGGGAGCAGTGTTTATATATACCCCTTGCATGTTATAGTAATATAAATATATAGATTCAGAATGTCACATTGTAACTTAGAGCATGATATAGTAATATAAAATATATAGATTCAGAATGACACATTGTAACTTAGAGCATGCTATAGTAATATAAATATATAGATTCAGAATGACACATTGTAACTTAGAGCATGCTATAGTAATATAAAATATATAGATTCAGAATGACACATTGTAACTTAGAGCATGATATAGTAATATAAAATATATACATTCAGAATGACACATTGCAACTTAGAGCATGCTATAGTAATATAAATATATAGATTCAGAATGACACATTGTAACTTAGAGCATGATATAGTAATATAAAATATATAGATTCAGAATGACACAATGTAACTTAGAGCATGATATAGTAATATAAAATATATAGATTCAGAATGACACAATGTAACTTAGAGCATGATATAGTAATATAAATATATAGATTCAGAATGACACATTGTAACTTAGAGCATGATATAGTAATATAAAATATATACATTCAGAATGACACATTGCAACTTAGAGCATGCTATAGTAATATAAATATATAGATTCAGAATGACACATTGTAACTTAGAGCATGCTATAGTAATATAAATATATAGATTCAGAATGTCACATTGTAACTTAAAGCATGATATAGTAATATAAAATATATGGATTCAGAATGTCACATTGTAACTTAGAGCAGGGCTTGACAAATTTAATTTGATTCTAGGAGCCAGCAAAAATTTTTAGGAGCCAGACAATCACGCAAACATACACGCAATTCATAAACACACACACCAACCCACTTCACATATACACCAAACACACACCAACCCACTTCACATATACACCAAACACACACCAACCCACTTCACATATACACCAAACACACACCAACCCACTTCACATATACATACACACACACACACACACACACACACCACACTTCACATATACACACACACACCACACTTCACATATACACACACACACACACACACCAACCCACTTCACATATACACCCCCCCACTTCACATATACACCCCCCCCCACTTCACATATACACCCCCCCCCACTTCACATACACACCCCCCCCCACTTCACATACACACACCCCCCCCCACTTCACATATACACCTCACATATACACCCCCCCACTTCACAGATACACCTCACATATACACCCCCCCCCACTTCATTGTAACTTAGTGCATGCTATAGTAATATAAAATATATAGATTCAGAATGACACATTGTAACTTAGAGCATGATATAGTAATATAAAATATATAGATTCAGAATGTCACATTGTAACTTAGAGCATGATATAGTAATATAAATATATAGATTCAGAATGACACATTGTAACTTAGAGCATGATATAGTAATATAAATATATAGATTCAGAATGACACATTGTAACTTAGAGCATGATATAGTAATATAAATATATAGATTCAGAATGTCACATTGTAACTTAGAGCATGCTATAGCAATATAAAATATATAGATTCAGAATGACACATTGTAACTTAGAGCATGATATAGTAATATAAATATATAGATTCAGAATGACACATTGTAACTTAGAGCATGATATAGTAATATAAATATATAGATTCAGAATGTCACATTGTAACTTAGAGCATGCTATAGCAATATAAAATATATAGATTCAGAATGACACATTGTAACTTAGAGCATGATATAGTAATATAAAATATATACATTCAGAATGACACATTAACTTAGAGCATGCTATAGTAATATAAAATATATAGATTCAGAATGACACATTGTAACTTAGAGCATGCTATAGTAATATAAAATATATAGATTCAGAATGACACATTGTAACTTAGAGCATGATATAGTAATATAAAATATATACATTCAGAATGACACATTGCAACTTAGAGCATGCTATAGTAATATAAATATATAGATTCAGAATGACACATTGTAACTTAGAGCATGATATAGTAATATAAAATATATAGATTCAGAATGACACATTGTAACTTAGAGCATGATATAGTAATATAAATATATAGATTCAGAATGTCACATTGTAACTTAGAGCATGCTATAGCAATATAAAATATATAGATTCAGAATAACACATTGTAACTTAGAGCATGCTATAGTAATATAAATATATAGATTCAGAATATCACATTGTAACTTAGAGCATGATATAGTAATATAAAATATATACATTCAGAATGACACATTAACTTAGAGCATGCTATAGTAATATAAAATATATAGATTCAGAATGACACATTGTAACTTAGAGCATGATATAGTAATATAAATATATAGATTCAGAATGACACATTGTAACTTAGAGAATGCTATAGTAATATAAAATATATAGATTCAGAATGACACATTGTAACTTAGAGCATGATATAGTAATATAAAATATATACATTCAGAATGACACATTGCAACTTAGAGCATGCTATAGTAATATAAATATATAGATTCAGAATGACACATTGTAACTTAGAGCATGATATAGTAATATAAAATATATACATTCAGAATGACACATTGCAACTTAGAGCATGCTATAGTAATATAAATATATAGATTCAGAATGACACATTGTAACTTAGAGCATGATATAGTAATATACAATATATATATTCAGAATGTCACATTGTAACTTAAAGCATGATATAGTAATATAAAATATATGGATTCAGAATGACACATTGTAACTTAGAGCATGATATAGTAATATAAAATATATAGATTCAGAATGACACATTGTAACTTAGAGCATGATATAGTAATATAAATATATAGATTCAGAATGACACATTGTAACTTAGAGCATGATATAGTAATATAAAATATATAGATTCAGAATGACACATTGTAACTTAGAGCATGATATAGTAATATAAATATATAGATTCAGAATGACACCTTGTAACTTAGAGCATGATATAGTAATATAAAATATATACATTCAGAATGACACATTGTAACTTAGAGCATGCTATAGTAATATAAAATATATAGATTCAGAATGACACCTTGTAACTTAGAGCATGATATAGTAATATAAATATATAGATTCAGAATGACACATTGTAACTTAGAGCATGATATAGTAATATAAATATATAGATTCAGAATGACACATTGTAACTTAGAGCATGATATAGTAATATAAATATATAGATTCAGAATGACACCTTGTAACTTAGAGCATGATATAGTAATATACAATATATAGATTTAGAATGACACATTGTAACTTAGAGCATGATATAGTAATATAAATATATAGATTCAGAATGACACCTTGTAACTTAGAGCATGATATAGTAATATACAATATATAGATTTAGAATGACACATTGTAACTTAGAGCATGCTATAGTAATATAAAATATATAGATTCAGAATGACACATTGTAACTTAGAGCATGATATAGTAATATAAATATATAGATTCAGAATGTCACATTGTAACTTAGTGCATGCTATAGTAATATAAAATATATAGATTCAGAATGACACATTGTAACTTAGAGCATGATATAGTAATATAAAATATATAGATTCAGAATGTCACATTGTAACTTAGAGCATGATATAGTAATATAAATATATAGATTCAGAATGACACATTGTAACTTAGAGCATGTTATAGTAATATAAATATATAGATTCAGAAAGACACATTGTAACTTAGAGCATGATATAGTAATATAAATATATAGATTCAGAATGACACATTGTAACTTAGAGCATGATATAGTAATATAAATATATAGATTCAGAATGTCACATTGTAACTTAGAGCATGCTATAGCAATATAAAATATATAGATTCAGAATGACGCATTGTAACTTAGAGCATGATATAGTAATATAAAATATATACATTCAGAATGACACATTAACTTAGAGCATGCTATAGTAATATAAAATATATAGATTCAGAATGACACATTGTAACTTAGAGCATGCTATAGTAATATAAAATATATAGATTCAGAATGACACATTGTAACTTAGAGCATGATATAGTAATATAAAATATATACATTCAGAATGACACATTGCAACTTAGAGCATGATATAGTAATATAAATATATAGATTCAGAATGACACATTGTAACTTAGAGTAAGATATACAGTTACAAGTTTGGCAGGTGATAAAATGTATGCACATATACTGTCTATACCATGACATATTAAGATTTGCTTCTCCTTCTAGATGGAAATTGTAACAGACAGACAGTGTGAATGTAAACCTCTCCCACTTTCATAAACTGTACTCTTAATCTGTCTTATTTAATTAGTGCAGCCATCTCTTCCGAAACACTGTCAGCATCTAATCCTCATCGATTTGACATTTATGTTCTCAAATCACCACTTTGTGATAAGAAACGTACATTTAAATGTAAAGATGCCAGTGATAATTACCTTCCCAGCTTCCCACTTATGGCCTGTTCACAAAAGCATTGTACTGAACAAAAAACAAACAAAAAAATTAAAAAAAAATAAACATGGAAAGACAGGTTTGTGGGAGGGGACTTGGGATTTTTCTACCTGTGTGGCCCATGGGGGCATTTGGGTGATTTTTGTGCCCAAGTAGATCCTACTGGAGCAAGAGTCAGGAGTAATAAGAACTTTAACATCAGGAGCATGTTGCGTCAATAAAATGTCTGACAAGATGCTCGGGGTGATAAGGAGATTATTAAACTCTAAGGTTCTAAAAGTGGAGGTATCGCCATGGTAACTGATGGGCTGTGCATACTGATTCCATTTTCAGAACTTTGCCCAAGAACGGGACCTTCTATCTTAATAAATCCTAGAACTCATTTTACATTTAAAATAATGCAACATGTTTGCCTTTGCCTTATTAAGCATGAAAATACTCCAACAGGGGATCCCCGTCAGCATCCCGTGGGGCCAGGCAAGCGTTGATTTTGCTGTTCTCCGCTGGTTGCATAACGAGTGCTCGTTGCTTATAAATATTTAAACATCCTTGAGATCGGAGCACTGAACTACGAAGCTTCGATTCCAGAGAGAAAACAAGACTGAAAGAGTTTGATAAATAAGGGTAGCGAGCAGATGCATTCACCCAGCTAGAAACGAGAAGCCAGAAGGAAGGCTGGAGATGTTGGGCGCAGGATTAGGTGCAGATCCTTCTGAAATCACTTGACTATGAAGAACTCTGTTGAAGCAGGACAGACATAATGGTGCTAAACAAAGATGCAAGACTTAGTAACTATGCATCTAGCAACACCTCAGACGTTCCTCTTGAGTTCACATTATTTGCAGACTGTCACATCCTGCTGTTTTGTAACAGGCAAAACTTATTGTCTTGCTGTTTATTCACCAAATAACACTGGGTATTTATTTATTTGTATTGAAGACCACGGCACATGTACTACCTGGTGGTGAAGTGCGACAGGTGTCCCATGCTAGATTCGTGCTACTGTTGGGTCCCAGTTTTTTGGTCCTTCTTACGACAAAAAAACAAAAACATATTTTTCCTCTCCATGGCTAAAAGACCTAACAGGAGGTTTGGGTCCCCTCATCTCACCAATGGTCCCTTTATTCCTCCCATCTTTGGCTTGGGAAGGCTCTGAAGTCTTCAACGTGAGCTAATTACCAAAGGGCAAACTCCACACTCAAATCACTCATGACTTTGCTATTACTCTTGGATCTGACTCCACAAATACAGGAGCAAGTGTGACAAAATGACAAATAATCACACAAGTGCAATACAGTGTGAATTGGCTCCATTAAAGGTATTAAAACATATTACCCTTGGCTGCCAGCCGAAAGGCAAGACCAGATGAGGTTTATTGAAGGGTCTGTAGTGCACTCTCTATTTACATGTAAACTCCTCATGGAGTGCAACGCAGGATTATATCTTCTCAATGTAAGTGCATAGGAGAACAGCATGGGGCATATTGGAGTTTAATACTATACAATTGTGTTTTTTTCTTATCCCCTTATGTACATACAATCCTACTGAGGTGAGAGAAGCAATATACAGCATCTGTCTTATTTAAGGTTGTATGGTGCCTTGGGAGAGATACTATACACCAAGAAGGTTGGGAATATTTTGTATTTTTTTTAAGCGCACTTTTGTTTGCAGTCACATGATAGTAGTCTATCATACACACTACTATAGTGAAAGACAAAAGACAGAGTTGTCCTGGTGACCCGGTTGCACCAGAAAATGAAAAGCACCAATTTTGACCAATTTATGTATAAATCCAAATCTGATAGCTTCATACAAACCACTGAAATCCACACTATTATTGCTACATGACCCTCATTGTATTATTATCTCGTTCCTAGAATTTGTTCCTTCATTATCAGCCATGAACAAACCCATAAAGCATGCTGGTAAAGAGTTATGGCTGATTAATTTGTTGCTTATATTGCTGATTACTCTAAAAATATGGCGGCCGCTGTTGCCGCAAACAGAATAATAAATACTGTTTGAAAAAAAATAAACATAAGTTATTTTTAATTGGAAGATTGCATCATGTGTGGGCATGTTAAATAGAAGTGCTTTAATGAAAGAATACAAATAAAAGTACCTTATCTGTTTGTATAGCACGGTCAGTGGGCAGTCACCTTAGGTCAGATCTTCCTTCATCTAATACATGATTCTAAACCTTATGTCCGCCTCCTCATAGAGTGATACAGGAGTCCTCAATAAGGTGCTTTATTTATATTCTTTCATTAAAATATTTCTATTAAAATACATTAGTGATTAGTACAAAAGTGTGTATATTGTGAACATTTATCAAACAAGTTTTTTTTCAGACACTAACACGATCATAATTACCAGTTTCCATTGATTGCTTGTTATATGTACATGTGGAAAATAGAATGTTTAAATCCAATCCTAGCTAAGTATATCACCAATCAGCCATAACATTGATCATCTACCTAATGTTTTGTAGCCCTGACCCGTCGAGGCATGGACTCCACTAGACCTCTGAAGGTGTGCTGTGGTATCTGGCACCAAGGCGTTAGCAGCAGATCCTTTAAGTCCTGTAAGTTGGGAGGTGGGGCCTCCATGGATTGGACTTGTTTGTCCAGCACATCCCACAGATGCTCGATTGGATTGAGATCTGGGTAATTTGGAGGCCAAGTCAACACCTTGAACTCGTTGTTACTCAAACCATTCCTGAACTATTTTTTTACTTTGTGGCAGGGCACATTATCCTGCTGAAAGAGGCCAATGCCATCAGGGAATACCGTTTCCATGAAAGGGTGTACATGTTCTGTAACAATGCTTAGGTAGGTGGTGCATGTCAAAGTAACATCCACATGAATGGCAGGACCCAAGGTTTCCCAGCAGAACATTGCCCAAAGCATCACACTGCCTCCGCTGGCTTGCTGCCTGTCAGTCCAAAGCATCACACTGCCTCCGCTGGCTTGCTGCCTGTCAGTCCAAAGCATCACACTGCCTCCGCTGGCTTGCTGCCTGTCAGTCCAAAGCATCACACTGCCTCCGCTGGCTTGCTGCCTGTCAGTCCAAAGCATCACACTGCCTCCGCTGGCTTGCTGCCTGTCAGTGCATATATATAACGTCCAAAGAAGGTGCTCTCAGCTTCCAACCTAGTAGCCAAAATGTCATTCGCCCGAGTGACGTGCAGCTCAAAAGACATACAAGTCCATAAAAGATAGGGAAACACGCACTCACGGGTCTTTTTGAATCAGTATGAAAATGCTTTGGTCGATGGTCATGAGATCACAATTTAAGAATCTTCCATATAATCAAAGTTTCGGTCCGAACCTCAGACCTTTATCAAGACTCTTTGTCAAAACTCTTATCAAGTCTTGATAAAGGTCCGAGGTTCGGACCGAAACTTTGGTTATATGGAAGATTCTTCGATTGTGATCTCATGACCATCGACTAAAGCATTTCCATATTGATTCAAAAAGACCGGTGAGTGCGTGTGTTTTTCCTATCTTTTTTGGACTTATATCAATATATATTTCTATGCACTGATAGTATAGCTGATCGGTTTAAAATAAATTGCAACACATGGATGAACCTGTAAGGACACATGACGGTGCTGACACACCATTAATGTGAACCAGGGGTGCGGCTGAATAAACAAAACAAAAATTAAATTCTGCTTTGTAAGAATAAATATGTCATCAAAATAAGCAATACATTTTCTTTAAAATAAATTTAGAGTTTGTATGATTACACTGAAAGGAAAGAGAGAGAAAGTAATGTTAAACACACACATCATAGAATCCTAGAACATCTTATTGGGTTATAGTGCGCACATTATGTATGTAACGGTTCTTCTAGTAACATTTGTTATTTTCTAGGAACGTCGAGGGACAAAGAGATCCAATAAATACTGTGCTGTTGTCACTCTGGTCACACTAAGGCACCCTCTGCCAAAACTCCAGGGAACAGACGCCCTGTCAATTTCCCACATCTCTCAAGCCCCCTGTGGCACAGCCTGTTCACAGACACCTTGTCACTGTATAGATTACACCAGTCCACACTGCAAGTTAGCAGGAAGTCTGCATTAATCCTGCTCTGCCCAAACTCCCAGATACTGGGGAATACTGGATTATTGCACAGGCTGCAAGATATCATTTTTATTTCTTTCATGGTTGTTATTTTTCCTGAGAGAGAAATCATGTAATTGTATAATTAGTTCTGTTTATAGTCTTTATGTTTGCAGATTTATTTTAGGTGAGTGCACAGGCATCCAGGACGGGGGGCACCTTAACACCTCCAGAAATTCAAATGGGTCCATTGGAGCAGCAACAAAGGAGGGAGAAACAGTAGGCTGTTTAGGGTAAGTTAACTAGACATAGAGAGAGTCGAAATAACAACTGTCAGGATGGAGAGTGTATCAAAAGCTTTTATTTAATTCTATACACCCCCTTGGTGTTAGAGTGGTTTGATCTGCTCTCTTCCTCTCCCTCTAGCAGGTCTCTTCCCCTTCAAACTATGCATTTGAAGTAGCAGCGGTTTGAGTCCCCACTTGGGCACAGACAGATTAAGGGTTAGTTATTACTAACAGCTGCTGAGACTTCATTTCCCATGACTCTCAGCAGTCTGAATCGTTAACATCATGGCAAAGTAAGTACACAACTTGAATTCCAAAAGGTTATCTATCTGGATTATCATCTGGTACTGGAATGCACATCTCATGATTCTCAGCCATCCATTTAGTTGGTTGAACATGATACAGGTAATAACAGCACCTGTAGTGCCAAAGGTAACTACCACTGCTGCATAACTACCAAGGCGACGTTTCAACCCTGGCAGGTTTTTCTCAAGCCTCAGGATTGAGAAAAACCCGCCAGGGTTGAAACGTCGCCTGTGTTTGAATAAATCACTTCACTTGAAATCGTTGAGTGCTGGATCCTTGTTTTGATTCTTCTACATTGCTGGATTGGGAGGCGCCCCAGGACCTCGGCACCACTATACTTAAGTGTGCGGATTCGGATCTATTTAATTTATTAACTTTGGATCCAAACCTTCATGACCCTTTTTACTATTCTCTTTAATACATTGGAATTGTTTGCTGTGCATCACAGAGACACACTACACTTGCACAACATTAACTTCTGTTCACTGCAAGTCCCTGAAAACGATGCAGAGGGAGGGAGTAAGCACCACGGCATGGCCTAACTCCATCTCGGAAACTCGCTAAAATGGCAGCTTTCTAAAAATGAACCTAAAGATAAAGCTCGTGATTACATCACCATGCAGCATTATTCACTTTAACCTTAATTCCACTGCATGCTTTCAGAATTTCCATATTGATAATGGTTTGATTTCAAAGAAATTCAACAACCAAAAAAAAAGGCTTTAGCAGTTTTTACACTTCTGCTGTGTTTGTGTTTAACTATGGCGCATAGTATTGATCCTAGGAGTGATTGTATGTGCACCAGAGGACTATTTTCACTGTTGCCACAAGGAGGCGCCATGGGAACACAGTCTGATCACCGGAGATAAACTGCCTCAGTACATGTACATCCTGTGTCATTTAGGGGTTCGATTTTGGCTCCTGGCCATTATTTACACTTGGGCGACGTATAACTTTTTCTATTTTTTTTTGCATTGTGAAAAACTTATTATCGACCATAAGGAAAGCAATTCATTAAGCAACGTGTTTCTCGCAGATCTGATCCTGGTTTAATCATTCGGTTTTCCTTTTGGTCACATATGACTGCTAGACAGCGAGCAAAAGGTACATGTGGCCAGTAAAAAGATGTCCGAGTTACAAAGCTAATATACATTCTGCAGGAGCAAAGAGACTGCTGAAGAGGTGAAAAATCATCAAACCTCTGATCACCACCACCTTCAATCTCGAGAGTTCGTGAAAAGAAAAATATTAACCAAGCGATTCATGTATTCGGCAGATGTCAGGGCTTATTTGGAAACTTACAAGATCCTTGCTGTGAGGACCTGATCACACCTCCCAGCAAACCCAGAGTGAGGTGCAGGGTATTACCAAGTATATATACGGATTAACGGTACAGCCGATAAGGGATGGTGGTTCATTTGTGTGGAGCAGAAGTTTATATACTGTTTATTGATTATTTTCCAGAAACATAGAATGTGTCACCGGCAGATAAGAACCATTCAGTCCATCTAGTCTGCCCAACTTTCTAAATATTTTATTAGTCCCCAGTTCCCTATCTTATATCTAGGATAGCCTTGTGCCTATCCCATGCATGCTTAAACTCCTTCACTGTGTTTACCTCTACCACTTCTACTGGAAGACTATTCCATGCATCCACTACCCTCTCAGTAAAGTAATACTTTCATTAGTCACTGGCCTTATCTTATATCTAGGATAGCCTTATACCTATCCTATGCATGCTTAAACTCCTTCACTGTATTAACCTCTACCACTTCTACTGGAAGACTATTCCATACATCCACTACCCTCTCAGTAATGTAATACTATCATTAGTCCCTGGCCTTATCTTATATCTAGGATAGCCCTATGCCTATCCCATGCATGCCTAAACTCCTTCACTGTATTAACCTCTACCACTTCTACTGGAAGACTATTCCATACATCCACTACCCTCTCAGTAAAGTAATACTTTCATTAGTCCCTGGCCTTATCTTTATATCTAGGATAGCCTTATACCTATCCCATGCATGCTTAAACTCCTTCACTGTATTAACCTCTACCACTTCTACTGGAAGACTATTCCATGCATCCATTACCCTCTCAGTAAAGTAATACTTTCATTAGTCTCTGGCCTTATCTTATATCTAGGATAGCCTTATACCTATCCCATGCATGCTTAAACTCCTTCACTGTGTTTACCTCTACCACTTCTACTGGAAGACTATTCCATGCATCCACTACCCTCTCAGTAAAGTAATACTTTCATTAGTCCCTGGCCTTATCTTATATCTAGGATAGCCTTGTACCTATCCCATGCATGCTTAAACTCCTTCACTGTATTAACCTCTACCACTTCTGCTGGAAGGCTATTCCATACAACCACTACCCTCTCAGTAAAGTAATACTTCCTGATATTACTTTTAAATCGTTCCCCCTCTAATTTAAGACTATGTCCTCTAGTTGTGGTAGTTTTTCTCCTTTTAAATATACTCTCTTCCGTTACTGTGTTGATTCCCTTTATGTATTTAAATGTTTCTATCATATCCCCCCTGTTACGTCTTTCCTCCAAGCTATACATGTTAAGATGCTTTAACCTTTCCTGGTAAGTTTTATCCTTCAACCCATGAACCAGTTTAGTAGCCCTTCTCTGAACTTCTGCTGGACATATATCACACTATATGGACATCCCATCACAGTACATAATACCTTTGTCAATATAGTGTATATTACGTTCAATAGATTTACAAGACACAATCAAGGAAACTGACATAAAATATTTTATTGTTATTAAGCATTACATTGGAGTTAAAAGTGTAAAAAATCAGATTTGCACAACTGTAGGTAAAAACATAAAAAGTAATACAAAAATAAATGTAAAAGGTAAATTTTGAAACATTTTCTATACTAAATAGTAATAAATACAATAGTTAGCAAAAGCATCAATCACACAGTTCAGTTTTACTGAAGTTACAGTAGTGTCTGTGGAAACAAAATGGTAATAATAATAAACAAAAAACAAAACACTTGTTAAAACCCAGAAAAAAAACAAACGAAAATAATAAAGTGAATTTGGCACACTCTTCAGTGAGACTTATATATTAGCATTTCACAACAGTGAAGAAAATGTAGTCATTTCTCACTAGATGTTTGAGGTACTTTTTTTTTTAAACTCTAAAAACTTAAATGACCGACGCATTTCTGTCACAGTATCTCTGCTCCGACTCTAAGTTCCTATTGTCCCAGCTACGTGTTGTACAGTTTGGAGCTGTGCAAACGAAAAGTTAAACTTAACTACAGTTAAGTAAATATCATTGAAACGCGTAGGGAACGTCTACTTTGAATCATTTTCTTACCATTTGGTTTATGGAAATTTCACTAAACCAAAAGATTCAACAATTAAAAAAAAAAAAAAAAAAAATTCAGCAGCTTTAAAAAAAAATAAAATTTTTTTTTTTTCAGAGAACAAAATAATTAAAAAGTGCAAACATTCCCTTTTTTTTTTCCCGTGTGAATTTGTTACCTTGTTTTCCCCTCCCTATAACTTCAGCAAGTCTCGTCACACTCACTCTGTGATAAAATGTCACGCTGCCAGTGATAAGGTCAGCATGGAAACTCCTTGAGGACTCTTGTCTTGGTTATCCAAGATCTTTCCACGTTGGTTCCTATATAAAAGACACAGTGTAATGGCACTTCTTCTACTCCCTGGAACACGTTGAAAGAGACTGAGTTTTACAGTAGTTTAAAAATAATACAGTCCGCAAAAAAGGAAAAATAAATAAATCGATGCCGTTCAATTGGAACTCGAATGGAATTATCATCCGTGTAGAGGTTAGAGAACATTATATACAGGTCTAGAGAGAATATAGAAAATCCTACAGCTCAGGAAAACCGCGGTGGGATTTAAATAGTTCTTTCTAGAATTCAGTCCCCAAAGAGTTTAGTTTTATTCTTAATTCCTATATATATATTTATATAATGTGCTAAAAAGAAAATCTTACCTTAGGTAAGAAGAATAAATTTCTTACCTTAGGTTAGCAGAGTAATCAATCCTTTCACCTACACTGTATTCTCCCTTTAAAAGCAGGGAGGGAAGCCATTACAATCAATGGTCATTCTTCGAAAGGCCTTTTTTGGGGGGGATCCTTTGAATGACATCATATGTAAGGCACTGTTATCTCCAAAAATTAAAAAAAAAAAAATATAGCACAATCACAGTTTATTTTTATTCTGCAATTTCTACAAAACAATATGAGGTAAGCGAATTGTATGTCGATATAATCCGTGTACGGGTTCTTCATAGAAGTAGTACAGGTGCGGTGAAAGGGTTTGCTCTAATTACAGTGCACAACTACAGAAGGTGCTCTATCGCTACCTTGCTTTTATTAACTCTGCCCTTTAAAAACTATATTGCATGGGCAAATTAAATTTGAAATCTAATCCACCGAGGTCTAGACGCATCCGAGTCTGAAAAGGCTTCTCGGGCTAAAAAAAAAAGTCGTTTTTAAAGCGTTCTGCACTGTAAACAGAGGCTAATGCTATCATATACACTACTCATTTATCCTAAATAGGACAAGGGCGAGCAAACTGTGTGCAGGATTATAAAGCCCAGTAGCTGCTAGGGGGTAGGAGTATATTACCTGCAGGGTAATAGGCGTCTAATCCAAGACCACCCAAGTCTTCAGCTATTGATTATTCCGATAAGCCTGATGCAGACATTGCTCACCCTTGCTAGTTACAATGCATGTTACAATGCATGTCTTACCTACTCTATATATCTAACTACGTGTAACTGCTCTAATATGGCTTGTTAATATGAACACCTCAAGTTAGAGATTAGCAGTGTCACTTAATTTAATCTCAAACCCCCCAAATATCCTGAAATCAAGCAGCTATACGATTAATCAGCATCATCATTTCACCCTCTTCATCTTATCTAAGAGGGTCTGCTAAATAAAGGTTTTTCTTCCCTAGAACGGCTGCTAATCCCTATATATATTACGAGGCACTATATATACTGCATCCATGCATAGATAATCCACAGACCCTTCTAATGACTTCTGGGGGCACCTGCCAGTCTGATTGCCAGTTCCGCACAAAAATAATAATCTTTCACTTTTATAATCTGGTTCTTTTTAAAAGTGATCCAAACTAGCCCCGATGCCTCCATTTCTAGATCTATAGCTTATCACAACATATGGATTCAAGTGGTTACATTGCTGGCATGTGCCATGGCTTTAATATTAAAGGGGAAGTTCACCATTAAACATACAAGAGTAAAAAAAAAGGATTTGGGTTGTAAAGCGCATTAAAAATACACAATTTGTGTAACTTTGGTGAATTAAGATGTAGTATTTTTATTGTGGCAGCGCACTGAATCCTGTATAACTGCATTTTGATGATGGCATGGGGTTTCTCCAGATGTGAGAAATTGCCCTTTGGAATTCTGATACACACACAGCCATAACACTAATGGGAATACAGAGTGTGCACACTAAGCGATTCTCAAACCAGTCCTCAAGCCCTCCCCTAACAGTCCAGGATTTAGGGATTATATGCTTTTTTTTTTTTTAAATTTTGGTATATTTGTAAGCACAAGTTGGGACACCCCCAAATAATGGACTGGTAGAGGGGTGTGAGAACCACTGATATAGACCGTGGGGTCATCTATTCACTAAAAGGTGAGATTCTGCAGCTGGCCGTGGATAATACATGTAAAAGCAATGCATTGTGCAAGGCAGACTCGCCTCTTCTGGCAGTGGTAACTCCCCAGGTTTGGCCCTGCACCATGTATAGTTAAGTCATGGAGACGAAGAAGAAAAAACATACATACAAAACAGATGGAGAAAACGGCAGACATCAAGGAAACAAGTGAAATACAGAGAAAGTGGTGAACACGCACACTCGCAGATTGACTGCAGTTGTAGTGGAACGAGAGAAAGAACATGTATGATGTCATCATAAAGTGCAGTCTTAGACAAGAGTCAGTGTCGTGCCACATCAAAACTACCGGGTTTCCATCGCATGAGGAAAACCCCTTTTTCAAGACAAGGTTTATAACATACTATAAAACGTATGCCATTTTCTGTGGAAATTCCCCTTTAAAGGTGGTTACACTGTGCTAGAACAAGATATAATAAAATACATATAAATATGTAGAAAACAAACAGATTTTGGGAAGGCTCTCCGCATACATAGGATGGTACATGGTGAACCAAAGCCGACTGGTCTACTCGCGGGTTCTCCCAGAGGATCATGGGAGATCTAGTCGGGGAGAGTGCGGCTTGCGGGAGCTTTCCCTCTAACAAATCCATAAAGATCATGAACTTTATGGGGCAGCACATCTCAGACATCATGTGCTCCTCCTTACTGGCTTTCTTCCTACCTCCAAAAAGCAAGAGAGCCAGTAATCAAATTGGTCTTTGTGCCATTAACCCCTGGGGTGCCAGACACGTCCCCTGGAAAACGCCAGGGGGAAGCCCTCCAGTAGGCTTTGCTTTACTCCCGTGTTTACTGGGAGGCTATATATCTACTGCTGCATGAGTGCTTTAATATTCTTACTGGATCGTTTGGTCACGTAGACTTCTCATGCGCAGCAAGGAAGCTCACGCCCCTGCGTTGTGACCCGCGATGAGCTGGCGCACATCATGCGGGAGGGAGATGTGTGAGCCCCGTAATCTAATTACACAAACTGCGAGCTGAGATGTAATATCTCAATTTACCCGTTAATGAATTATTATTGCAGACCCGTCTGGCACTACAGGCCGAGATATGAACTTACTAACAATCTGCTGTGCTCTTACACCCACACCCAACTTATATGAACCCTTCCCCCACTGGTCACATTATAGAGACATACACACAGACCTGATATGCCCCACGACTGACATGTTTAGTGTTGTATATTTGGCACGGGCGATGCTTAATTCATAACCGTTTAATCCAATTCTACTAATTGTTGAGTAAAGTAGTAAAGCTAATATTAACCTGTACAAAGGAAACCGATGATGCACTGGCTGCCGGGACAACATACATGTATATACAGTCCTGTATATTGAATGGAGGGTAACCTTGTGTTCATGTCAGGGCAACAGATAAGGAGAACTCCACAAAGCTTTTCATTGAATTACTTGCTTGTTTGCTGCAAAGTATCCCCATACCAGAAGTATATATGCTTAGCTCTGCATAACAAGCATTACATAGTTAGCAATCAATGGGCTAAACCTAGCCTCATTTATGTATTAGCGGCTAATTCCTTCCATTTTACAGGAATAGGACTGCTCAAGACCAACCAGTGTCCATCGGGAATCTCTGACTGTATCAAATGAATGTATGCCTGGGTCTAGACCAACCAGTGCCCATCAGAAATCTCTGACTGTATTAAATGAATGTATGCCTGGGTCTAGACCAACCAGTGCCCATCAGAAATATCTGACTGTATCACATGAATGTATGCCTGGGTCTAGACCAACCAGTGCCCATCAGAAATCTCTGACTGTATCACATGAATGTATGCCTGGGTCTAGACCAACCAGTGCCCATCCTGAATCTCTGACTGTATCACATGAATGTGTGCCTGGGTCTAGACCAACCAGTGCCCATCAGAAATCTCTGACTGTACAAAGAGAAAAAAAGAACAAGAAAAGGAAATATGTAAGACTATGTGATGAACACGTTACAAATGGCTTCTTCTAGGTGATTATTGTAGCTCATCCGTGTAACGTGACGGTACATGAACCGGTACCACGGATATCTCAAAGCTTCTGTCCGAAAATGTCATAGTGCTCCTGCTGTTCCAGCTCCCGGTTGTATTTTTCGATATCTCGGTTCGCTTCTTTGACATATTCGTATATAAACTGGTCCATTACTGATGGCGATGCATTAAGGAAAGACAAATGCACACCGTAAAACATTCAGTGAATCGATACAGTCATAAAACGTATCGATACAGTCATAAAATGAATCGATACAGTCATAAAATGTATCGATACAGTCATAAAATGTATCGGTACAGTCATAAAATGTATCGATAGTCATAAAATGAATCGGTACAGTCATAGAATGTGTCGAAACATAGAAAGTGTCGGCAGATAAGAACCATTCGGTCCATCTAGTCTGCCCAGTCATAAAATGAATCGCTACAATAATAAAATGAAACGATACATGTACTTACTACATTTCTTACTATGCAGAAAGCTTTCTAATAGGGCAGAGCAAGAACTGCTTATCCTCATTTCTAAGGGGAGTGACTGGGCCTGGCTCATAATTCTGTCTCTGGTCTCCTTAAGTGGGATTAGAACAGCACTCAATATTTTATATGTTATTTATAGAATTTAGGAGCCAAACAGACCTATTTAGAAGCCAGTAAATGGTGAATTCCATGGACTATGTAAAATATTACAAACTGTTAGAAGCCAGCAGTACATGTTTTAGTATCCATGGCTCCAAGGATGTCAATCCCTGGATTGAAAATGGATAAAAACTACGTGTGATCACAAAGGAAGCTTCCATGATTAATATGTATAATTACGCTCTAACCATAAACATTGTATATGTTAAAGGATACGTGGATGATAATCCATTTTTTCTCCAAGAAAATTCACAAACTGTGTTCCGTTATAGAAGTATCCGTTGGGGAGGGGGTCCAAATGACGCTTCGCCTGTTGATGACAATCATTGTTAAGATAAGCTATTTAGGACTAATGAGAAACATGCTGCGATTGTATACTGGATTTAACTTACATGGATACTGCGAATTTCTTGAACGCTCAGCATTCCTCTTGTACGCAGTGTTTTCTTCTGGGGTTTCTACGGACAGCAAAACTACTTTCAGTTTGAACCCAATAAGAGGCCACATGTGTGCATACCCATAATCCTTCAGTCACATGACTTCCTGATAAACCTGGCTCCGTGACATCACTATGTTACACTCTAAAAGCTTTATTCATGAACAAGAGAACTGCAGGGAATTTCAAATTTAAGGCCAAAGTAGCAGAGTTGGAACTGCATGGGAGAATGTTTCCAACTCGTTTACTATAGCCTTCGGTTTGAAATTTGCTTCTCAATTTTATTAAATTCTCTGTTTCATCAATCAAGCCCCAGATCTGCGTTTGCACAAACTTAGTAGATGCCAAGATAAGCCTTTCAGCAGAAGTGGCAAGGACCACAACAGGTCAAGACATATAGTACTGCTTGGGATTTATAGATGCTAGGAAAGATACATTAGAAAAACAAATAAATTACTTTGCAATCCGCCATTTGTATTTTAGCAGTCCTTGTTATATACTGTGTGAAAAGAAACCTTTAGAAATGGCATTATTAAAACATTTTAGACTAAAAAATGAAAAGAAGACGACGGATCACAGAGCACCAATCACAAGGCCTTCGTAGCATGCCACGCCCACCTGCTTGGCACACAGCCTCAGCCAGTCTTTGACATCATCCTCTTTGAGGGAGCAGCCAATGAATACCAGGACACACTGCTGGTGCATGCTGCCGTCTTGCATGTCTTGGCGGGAATCAGGAGGAGGCGTCGGCCCCGCCTCCAGCGGGACAAGATTCAATGAATTGGCGAGCGTATTATGGCACACTTCAATCATTTGCTCAGAGTCTGGATTTACAAACAAAAAAACATTTATTATTCTAAGATTCAGTGGGCATGTATAGCGATAAATAAATAGCCTTAGACGCCAAATAAACAGGACGTAAGGGAGGGTAAAAAAAAAGTATCACCTGTACTGGGCACCTAACCTCATTAGACCAGATGAGTCGTTAGTGTTGTAATTTCTAAATACTCCAAATGATCATCTTATCTATAAGCTATGATATTTCTTGCTATTAAAAAGACTGTTTGTTTAATTAAAAAAAACGAATTGCCAGGTACCCCATGAAGTGAAAAGGAATTTACACCTTTCTCTTCATGGGGTCTGTCCTCCATTTCTTCATGACTATGGACACTGTACTCTGTACATCGGATCTGGTGCAGCTACAGCAGCTTCATTTGCTGGGGAGCATCCAGAGTGGCAATGCATAGATGGAAGTGGAATCACGGTCATATGCCAGGTGATTACCACTCAAACCTGTGAAGCCAATGCTTTGGCGGAAGATTTAAAAGACGGGGTTTTAATATTGCTAATGTTTTAAACACTGTATGGACGAAAGCTGTACTTTGTAAAATATCAGGAGTTAAGACAGAGAACACATAACACATGTAAACAGACAATTCATACACCTACAGCCGGGGAGGAAGTGATCATCTCCTTCCCAGTGATTGGTTGTGTGCCACGTGATTGACATGCGCACACACCAATAACAGAGAACGACAGTTATAAGACCATCTCTCTCTGCATTCACGGAGCCATGCTCCGCAAGAACGAAAGCCCCCTAGACTTTGCAAAGACAAGGGGCGAATATCTTTTGACTAGTAAATCTGCTCAGTTAGACTATAAAGGTATTATCTCTGTTCGGCTTGCCTCTTGTGCACAATTAGTGCACCATTCAATTTACACTTTTTATACTAGTGAAAATCCTGAGCAGCAATCCCAGCCTGTACATATACAGTATTCGTTCGAATATAGGACAAGGTCACTTGTACGTGTGGATTAAGTTTTACCTACAGGGCAGTCTTATATTTAGGCTTTTTATTTTTCATAAATTAATATCCAAAGTTAATAAAATGGAGACTCACCAGAAAAATTCACTCTTCCCAAAATGTGATATACGTTGCCCAAAAAAGGATAGGTTTTAATGGACGACTTGATGTCTGTTATGAAAAAACAACATAACAACTAATGTAAAATATGAGATTACATACAATACAATGAAATATCCAGGAAAATCTTCACAGGAAGCTAGACGATGTAAAAACATGTTCAGAAAGTAATGTGGGTGTTTGACACGAGCGACTGTTTGTTACCTTTACATCGGGTCATAAATCGGGCCTTCTCCAAGGGGCGGTTAAACCAAACGCTGATCTGATCCATTTTCGGGAAGATGGGTCCAGCTGAAAATGCCCCATCATACCTACAAGGAGAAAAGGAAAAGCCGTTCATTAATATTTTTGCTTATCCTATAAATATGTTAAACGTTTAGTCTGCATGTAACAATCCATACAGACAGTAAATAGGAGGCTGGAGGAAGTATTTATATGGCTTATCATACACAGACCTTGAAAGAAATAACAGTTAGCTAGGCTTGTAAAGGGGAAACTTGAATCCTTTGTAAAGAGCCCATATAATGTCATAAGATCACATTCAAAGCATTTGAAGGGCCACTAGATATTACAGGCCAGAAAAAGAAAATATAACATGTAAATACTTAATATCCTGCATTGTTTTAATCTGACTTCACATTCTTCTTTCTCATTTGGTTGACAAAGCAAGTTAGTTAAAGAAAAAGAAGACAGACAGTCTCATTAATCCAGTTTAAAACCAAGAGAAAAATAATAATAAAAACAGAAATAATTATAACACAATTATAACATTATAATGGAGAAGGGAAAAATGTAGTAACTCGCACACTCCCATATTCCATGAGAAGTGAGTTAGTGGTGAATATAACACACAGCATGAGTGTGTAAAATAACTCACAAGGTCGGTAATTTAATAGTGATTCACATTAGATTACACTTCTATTAACTCAGGTCACGATTATAGTAAAGCCTGGGGTACAAGGGGTTAATGGCCGGTAAACAGAAGAACGTGGCTCAAAGCCGGTGTTCTGACAATATGTCCGGTAATGCAGTTCTTACCACCGAGAGCTTAACATGTATAGCTTGGAGGAAAGACGTAACAGGGGGGATATGATAGAAACATTTAAATACATAAAATGGAATCAACATAGTAAAGGAAGAGAGTATATTTAAAAGAAGAAAAACTACCACAACTAGAGGACATAGTCTTAAATTAGAGGGGCAACAATTTAAAAGTAATATCAGGAAGTATTACTTTACTGAGAGGGTAGTGGATGTATGGAATAGCCTTCCAGCAGAAGTGGTAAAGGTAAACACAGTCAAGGATTTTAAGCATGCGTGGGATAGACACAAGGCTATCCTAGCTATAAGACCGGGAACGGGGGACTAATAAAAGTGCTCAAAAAAAAAAAAAGGGCAGACTAGATGGACCGAATGGTTCTTATCTGCCGACACATTCTATGTTTCTATGAGAGAACAGCGCAGGATAACGCACATTACTGATTAGACTACCAGCCACCATGACTCCCGCGGTATGAAGTGTGAGAAATGAGACCAGGGAGTTAGCACAAGGGCTAACTGTGCATATTACAGCGAAACCTTAACCCCCCACCTGGATTGAAAAAACAATAAATGTTACCCTCACTGTAACCCTAACCCCCCTCTAATTGCTCACATTTCATTTCTTGCGAGGCATGATGGGAAGTGTAGTTTTCTCATCTCAGATCACTCTCCTCCTAGCTGTTAAATCTATGATGTCAATGACGTGCGCGGCTGAATCCCCCGAGACATTGTCTCTACACCCAGAACCTAGCAGTGATGCACCACGGCTGAAGGTAACAAGACGATGGAATCTAAAGCTATATTATGGCTTTGTATAAATAAGGGGAGGTTGATGGAGTGAGGCCGTCACTACATGAGAGAATTAGACGCTGCAGATACGGAGACTGACGTTAAAGCAGTTCATTTTCCATTTGCACTTTGGGTGTTTGTTTAGGGCTCATCCTTTTTGTTTTCTGTCTGTATCTTCAGTAGTTTGGTTTGTGCACAGTCATTAAATCATGCTGCATCCTGTTTCCTCTTATACTCTTCCTACGTTCAGAGTAGGATCCCTTTACTAAACATGAACGGAAGGAAGACTTTTAGTGGCTAATTGAGGTGGGGATAGGATGTGACTTTATTCAAACATCAGGTTATTATTTGTAAGCGCCCAATAGAAGAACACAGCACAGTGCCATGCTTGTAAGGTGTAATAACTGTAGGCAGGTCTTTATTGAAAGCTGATGTCTAGGTGTTTAAATGGCCTCCGTCACCCTAAACATTAGGGCTCTCTATCTCATGTATCAGTCTAGATTGTAAGCTCTGCGAGCAGGGCTCTCTATCTCATGTATCAGTCTAGATTGTAAGCACTGCGAGCAGGGCTCTCTATCTCATGTATCAGTCTAGATTGTAAGCACTGCGAGCAGGGCTCTCTATCTCATGTATCAGTCTAGATTGTAAGCTCTGCGAGCAGGGCTCTCCATCTCATGTATCAGTCTAGATTGTAAGCTCTGTGAGCAGGGCTCTCTACCTCATGTAGCAGTCTGTTCCTCTAGATTGTAAGCTCTGTGAGCAGGGCTCTCTACCTCATGTAGCAGTCTGTCCCTCTAGATTGTAAGCTCTGTGAGCAGGGCTCTCTATCTCATGTAGCAGTCTGTTCCTCTAGATTGTAAGCTCTGCGAGCAGGGCTCTCTACCTCATGTACCAGTCTGTTCCTCTAGATTGTAAGCTCTGCGAGCAGGGCTCTCTACCTCATGTAGCAGTCTGTCCTTCTAGATTGTAAGCTCTGCGAGCAGGGCTCTCTATCTCATGTAGCAGTCTGTTCCTCTAGATTGTAAGATCTGCGAGCAGGGCTCTCTACCTCATGTAGCAGTCTGTCCTTCTAGATTGTAAGCTCTGCGAGCAGGGCTCTCTATCTCATGTAGCAGTCTGTTCCTCTAGATTGCAAGCTCTGCGAGCAGGGCTCTCTACCTCATGTAGCAGTCTGTCCCTCTAGATTGTAAGCTCTGCGAGCAGGGCTCTCTATCTCATGTAGAAGTCTGTTCCTCTAGATTGTAAGTTCTGCGAGCAGGGCTCTCTACCTCGTGTAGCAGTCTGTTCCTCTAGATTGTAAGCTCTGCAAGCAGGGCTCTCTACCTCGTGTAGCAGTCTGTTCCTCTAGATTGTAAGCTCTGCGAGCAGGAATCTCTACCTCATGTATCAGTCTGTCCCTCTAGATTGTAAGCTCTGCGAGCAGGGCTCTCTGCCTCATGTATCAGTCTGTTCCTCTAGATTGTAAGCACTGCGAGCAGGGCTCTCTATCTCATGTAGCAGTCTGTTCCTTTAGATTGTAAGCTCTGCGAGCAGGGCTCTCTATCTCATGTAGCAGTCTGTTCCTCTAGATTGTAAGCTCTGCGAGCAGGGCTCTCTATCTCATGTAGCAGTCTGTCCCTCTAGATTGTAAGCTCTGCGAGCAGGAATCTCTACCTCATGTACCAGTCTGTTCCTCTAGATTGTAAGCTCTGCGAGCAGGGCTCTCTATCTCATGTAGCAGTCTGTCCCTCTAGATTGTAAGCTCTGCGAGCAGGAATCTCTACCTCATGTAGCAGTCTGTCCCTCTAGATTGTAAGCTCTGCGAGCAGGAATCTCTATCTCATGTAGCAGTCTGTCCCTCTAGATTGTAAACTCTGTGAGCAGGGCTCTCTGTCTCATGTAGCAGTCTGTTCCTCTAGATTGTAAGCTCTGCGAGCAGGGCTCTCTATCTCATGTAGCAGTCTGTTCCTCTAGATTGTAAGCTCTGCGAGCAGGAATCTCTACCTCATGTACCAGTCTGTTCCTCTAGATTGTAAGCTCTGCGAGCAGGGCTCTCTATCTCATGTAGCAGTCTGTCCCTCTAGATTGTAAGCTCTGCGAGCAGGAATCTCTACCTCATGTAGCAGTCTGTCCCTCTAGATTGTAAGCTCTGTGAGCATGGCTCTCTACCTCATGTAGCAGTCTGTCCCTCTAGATTGTAAGCTCTGCGAGCAGGAATCTCTACCTCATGTAGCAGTCTGTTCCTCTAGATTGTAAGCTCTGCGAGCAGGAATCTCTACCTCATGTAGCAGTCTGTCCCTCTAGATTGTAAGCTCTGCGAGCAGGGCTCTCTATCTCATGTAGCAGTCTGTCCCTCTAGATTGTAAGCTCTGCGAGCAGGGCTCTCTATCTCATGTAGCAGTCTGTCCCTCTAGATTGTAAGCTCTGCGAGCAGGGCTCTCTATCTCATGTAGCAGTCTGTTCCTCTAGATTGTAAGCTCTGCGAGCAGGGCTCTCTATCTCATGTAGCAGTCTGTTCCTCTAGATTGTAAGATCTGCGAGCAGGGCTCTCTATCTCATGTAGCAGTCTGTTCCTCTAGATTGTAAGCTCTGCGAGCAGGGCTCTCTATCTCATGTAGCAGTCTGTTCCTCTAGATTGTAAGATCTGCGAGCAGGGCTCTCTATCTCATGTAGCAGTCTGTCCCTCTAGATTGTAAGCTCTGCGAGCAGGGCTCTCTATCTCATGTAGCAGTCTGTCCCTCTAGATTGTAAGCTCTGCGAGCAGGGCTCTCTATCTCATGTAGCAGTCTGTCCCTCTAGATTGTAAGCTCTGCGAGCAGGGCTCTCTACCTCATGTAGCAGTCTGTCCCTCTAGATTGTAAGCTCTGCGAGCAGGGCTCTCTACCTCATGTAGCAGTCTGTTTTTGCTCTGTGCCTAGCGCTATGTTAAATGTCACTTTAATATATAATGTAGAAAATAAAAAATGATCTATACATTACAGAATAGTAGCAAATACACACACTAAATGGGTCTGTGGCGTCTTCTGCTTATGACATCATCTTGTGGCTAATTTCCCATTGGAAATTAGTTAATTTGCAAATCAAGCCACATGTGATGTCATAAGCAGGAGACTCCGCATGAACTTTTAAAACAGATTTCTCTTATTTTATGTATTTTTTTTAGTTAAAAAACTGAAAAACAAAACCTCACTTACCTTTATCTGAAGTGGTATTTCATTCTAAATTCTCTCCCAATCTGTGCATCTCTCCATAGGATAGGATGTGCGTGATAATGCTTCCATTCACTCCTATGGAGAGATCCACACGCTGGGATGAATGGGTCACAGCGCTTGTGCACAAAGTGTAGAGAAGAAAGAACATGAGAGAAGGTGGATCCTTTATATGTGCACAGCACCGGTGCACAGAGTGCTGGGGCAACAAGGAAGTGCAAAGGTGGTGTGGCTGGTGCACACTCCAGACAGTCTCCTGTTCTCTCCACTAGTAACTATCAGTCCCATCGCAGTGTCCCTTTAATCACACTGATATAGTGCACCTCTGCTTGCACTGACCAAGGACTGTGTACAGGTTTGTATCAAAGAAATGGAATATAACCCATCACAGAGCCAAGAAGATTCAGTCCGACATGGCAATGTACGAGAAAGATCACTCACCAGCCTGGGTGCATCAGATAGCGAGATCTTAACATCTGCGCGCTTGAGAAACTGTTTTCAGATAAAACAAGTTCAATGTCCTCATTTCTGGAAAGCAATAAACAGACAGATTGAGCCATTTTTAAGTGACAAATGACATCAAACAAAACGATTGGAAGGGAAGATTAATCCTGAACCAGTACAAGTGACATGCATTTCCTGATTGGGAGAATTATCCCTACTCGGCTAGTTTGGCCTGAAGCTTGGCCATTCTCGGGTTCATGAATAAAGCCCTAACCTCTTGACAAATCCTGTCCCCTATAGGACGTCTGTTATACTGAATACAGCGACTGCATGTTCCAGAGGCCCTGTGTTACTCCATAGACGATTGGTTAGGCTGCTTGTAGCAAGAGCAGTGCTGGGCAAAAGAGCTAAATGTGGAGCATGGAAACCAATGGGATGTATCTACAGATTGAGGCTTCCATCTTGGATTAGTCTTAATACATAACCTGCAACGTGTAAAACAACAAATCAAACATTCACTTATTTACTTGGCGTTACCTGGTTACAGCCCCCTTCTCTGCCAGAATGAAGGCCACGCCAGGGTTCACGGTGCGAAGAAGTTTCTGGAGCAATACTAGGCGCGGGTGTCTCTGCTCCATAGTAAGACTGGTAAACACCACATTACTCACAATCCCTGAGGAAGACAATGATAAACACCACATGACTCACAATCCCTGAGGAAGACAGTGATAAACACCACATGACTCACAATCCCTGAGAAAGACAATGAAAAACACCACATGACTCACAATCCCTGAGAAACACAATGATAAACACCACATGACTCACAATCCCTGAGAAACACAATGATAAACACCACATGACTCACAATCCCTGAGAAACACAATGAAAAACACCACATGACTCACAATCCCTGAGAAACACAATGATAAACACCACATGACTCACAATCCCTGAGAAAGACAGTGATAAACACCACATGACTCACAATCCCTGAGGAAGACAATGATGAACACCACATGACTCACAATCCCTGAGAAACACAATGATAAACACCACATGACTCACAATCCCTGAGAAACACAATGATAAACACCACATGACTCACAATCCCTGAGAAACACAATGATAAACACCACATGACTCACAATCCCTGAGAAAGACAGTGATAAACACCACATGACTCACAATCCCTAAGAAATACAATGATAAACACCACATGACTCACAATCCCTGAGGAAGACAATGATAAACACCACATGACTCACAATCCCTGAGGAAGACAATGATAAACACCACAAGACTCACAATCCGTGAGAAACACAATGATAAACACCACATGACTCACAATCCCTGAGAAACACAGTGATAAACACCACATGACCCACAAACCCTGAGAAACACAGTGATAAACACCACATGACTCACAATCCCTGAGAAACACAATGATAAACACCACATGACTCACAATCCCTGAGAAACACAATGATAAACACCACATGACTCACAATCCCTGAGAAACACAATGATAAACACCACATGACTCACAATCCCTGAGAAACACAATGAAAAACACCACATGACTCACAATCCCTGAGAAACACAGTGATAAACACCACATGACTCACAATCCCTGAGAAACACAATGAAAAACACCACATGACTCACAATCCCTGAGAAACACAATGATAAACACCACATGACTCACAATCCCTGAGAAACACAATGATAAACACCACATGACTCACAATCCCTGAGGAAGACAGTGATAAACACCACATGACTCACAATCCCTGAGAAATACAATGATAAACACCACATGACTCACAATCCCTGAGGAAGACAATGATAAACACCACATGACTCACAATCCCTGAGGAAGACAGTGATAAACACCACATGACTCACAATCCCTGAGAAACACAATGATAAACACCACATGACTCACAATCCCTGAGGAAGACAGTGATAAACACCACATGACTCACAATCCCTGAGAAACACAATGAAAAACACATCATGACTCACAATCCCTGAGAAAGACAGTGATAAACACCACATGACTCACAATCCCTGAGAAACACAATGAAAAACACCACATGACTCACAATCCCTGAGAAAGACAGTGATAAACACCACATGACTCACAATCCCTGAGGAAGACAATGATGAACACCACATGACTCACAATCCCTGAGGAAGACAATGATAAACACCACATGACTCACAATCCCTGAGAAACACAGTGATAAACACCACATGACTCACAATACCTGAGAAACACAGCGGGGGTTACTGTGAAGCATGATTCAGTGGAAATATAGTGCAATTATGATTAGGGCTGTATATATATATATATATATATATATATATATATATATATATATATATATATATATATATATAATATCAAATTTTACAACCCTATCTATACTATAAACATATTAAGGAAATACAATTATAAAATAATTTATAAATACCTTGTGAACACTGTTCCAAGAATTTGGGGAAGAGAAACCTGGAAATAAATAGATGTTTCAAATGAGATGATAGAAGGTTACATTACAGACTGGCTGTATTACATGCTGTGAGGTCACTGACCAGCTAGGTGTAATATAATCACAGTATAAATGGAAAGATCTATCTAAGCTTCTCCCACATTACAGACTGGCAGTATTACATGCTGTGAGGTCACTGACCAGCTAGGTGTAATATAATCACAGTATAAATGGAAAGCTCTATCTAAGCTTCTCCCAGGTTACAGACTGGCTGTATTACATGCTATGAGGTCACTGACCAGCTAGGTGTAATATAATCACAGTATAAATGGAAAGCTCTATCTAAGCTTCTCCCACGTTACAGACTGGCTGTATTACATGCTGTGAGGTCACTGACCAGCTAGGTGTAATATAATCACAGTATAAATGGAAAGCTCTATCTAAGCTTCTCCCATGTTACAGACTGGCTGTATTACATGCTGTGAGGTCACTGACCAGCTAGGTGTAATATAATCACAGTATAAATGGAAAGCTCTATCTAAGCTTCTCCCACATTACAGACTGGCTGTATTACATGCTGTGAGGTCACTGACCAGCTAGGTGTAATATAATCACAGTATAAATGGAAAGCTCTATCTAAGCTTCTCCCACGTTACAGACTGGCTGTATTACATGCTGTGAGGTCACTGACCAGCTGGGTGTAATATAATCACAGTATAAATGGAAAGCTCTATCTAAGCTTCTCCCACGTTACAGACTGGCTGTATTACATGCTGTGAGGTCACTGACCAGCTGGGTGTAATATAATCACAGTATAAATGGAAAGATCTATCTAAGCTTCTCCCAGGTTACAGACTGGCAGTATTACATGCTGTGAGGTCACTGACCAGCTAGGTGTAATATAATCACAGTATAAATGGAAGGATCTATCTAAGCTTCTCCCAGGTTACAGACTGGCAGTATTACATGCTGTGAGGTCACTGACCAGCTGGGTGTAATATAATCACAGTATAAATGGAAAGCTGTATCTAAGCTTCTCCCAGGTTACAGACTGGCTGTATTACATGCTGTGAGGTCATTGACCAGCTAGGTGTAATATAATCACAGTATAAATGGAAAGCTCTATCTAAGCTTCTCCCAGGTTACAGACTGGCTGTATTACATGCTGTGAGGTCACTGACCAGCTAGGTGTAATATAATCACAGTATAAATGGAAAGCTCTATCTAAGCTTCTCCCACAATACAGACTGGCTGTATTACATGCTGTGAGGTCACTGACCAGCTAGGTGTAATATTATCACAGTATAAATGGAAAGCTCTATCTAAGCTTCTCCCACGTTACAGACTGGCAGTATTACATGCTGTGAGGTCACTGACCAGCTAGGTGTAATATAATCACAGTATAAATGGAAAGCTCTATCTAAGCTTCTCCCAGGTTACAGACTGGCTGTATTACATGCTGTGAGGTCACTGACCAGCTAGGTGTAATATAATCACAGTATAAATGGAAAGATCTATCTAAGCTTCTCCCACATTACAGACTGGCTGTATTACATGCTGTGAGGTCACTGACCAGCTAGGTGTAATATAATCACAGTATAAATGGAAAGCTCTATCTAAGCTTCTCCCACGTTACAGACTGGCTGTATTACATGCTGTGAGGTCACTGACCAGCTAGGTGTAATATAATCACAGTATAAATGGAAAGCTCTATCTAAGCTTCTCCCATGTTACAGACTGGCTGTATTACATGCTGTGAGGTCACTGACCAGCTAGGTGTAATATAATCACAGTATAAATGGAAAGCTCTATCTAAGCTTCTCCCACATTACAGACTGGCTGTATTACATGCTGTGAGGTCACTGACCAGCTAGGTGTAATATAATCACAGTATAAATGGAAAGCTCTATCTAAGCTTCTCCCACGTTACAGACTGGCTGTATTACATGCTGTGAGGTCACTGACCAGCTGGGTGTAATATAATCACAGTATAAATGGAAAGCTCTATCTAAGCTTCTCCCACGTTACAGACTGGCTGTATTACATGCTGTGAGGTCACTGACCAGCTGGGTGTAATATAATCACAGTATAAATGGAAAGATCTATCTAAGCTTCTCCCAGGTTACAGACTGGCAGTATTACATGCTGTGAGGTCACTGACCAGCTAGGTGTAATATAATCACAGTATAAATGGAAGGATCTATCTAAGCTTCTCCCAGGTTACAGACTGGCAGTATTACATGCTGTGAGGTCACTGACCAGCTGGGTGTAATATAATCACAGTATAAATGGAAAGCTGTATCTAAGCTTCTCCCAGGTTACAGACTGGCTGTATTACATGCTGTGAGGTCATTGACCAGCTAGGTGTAATATAATCACAGTATAAATGGAAAGCTGTATCTAAGCTTCTCCCAGGTTACAGACTGGCTGTATTACATGCTGTGAGGTCACTGACCAGCTAGGTGTAATATAATCACAGTATAAATGGAAAGCTCTATCTAAGCTTCTCCCACAATACAGACTGGCTGTATTACATGCTGTGAGGTCACTGACCAGCTAGGTGTAATATAATCACAGTATAAATGGAAAGATCTATCTAAGCTTCTCCCACGTTACAGACTGGCTGTATTACATGCTGTGAGGTCACTGACCAGCTGGGTGTAATATAATCACAGTATAAATGGAAAGCTCTATCTAAGCTTCTCCCAGGTTACAGACTGGCTGTATTACATGCTGTGAGGTCACTGACCAGCTAGGTGTAATATAATCACAGTATAAATGGAAAGATCTATCTAAGCTTCTCCCAGGTTACAGACTGGCTGTATTACATGCTGTGAGGTCACTGACCAGCTAGGTGTAATATAATCACAGTATAAATGGAAAGATCTATCTAAGCTTCTCCCAGGTTACAGACTGGCTGTATTACATGCTGTGAGGTCACTGACCAGCTGGGTGTAATATAATCACAGTATAAATGGAAAGCTCTATCTAAGCTTCTCCCAGGTTACAGACTGGCTGTATTACATGCTGTGAGGTCACTGACCAGCTGGGTGTAATATAATCACAGTATAAATGGAAAGCTCTATCTAAGCTTCTCCCACGTTACAGACTGGCTGTATTACATGCTGTGAGGTCACTGACCAGCTGGGTGTAATATAATCACAGTATAAATGGAAAGCTCTATCTAAGCTTCTCCCACGTTACAGACTGGCTGTATTACATGCTGTGAGGTCACTGACCAACTGGGTGTAATATAATCACAGTATAAATGGAAAGCTCTATCTAAGCTTCTCCCACGTTACAGACTGGCTGTATTACATGCTGTGAGGTCACTGACCAGCTAGGTGTAATATAATCACAGTATAAATGGAAAGCTCTATCTAAGCTTCTCCCACGTTACAGACTGGCAGTATTACATGCTATGAGGTCACTGACCAGCTAGGTGTAATATACTCACAGTATAAATGGAAAGCTCTATCTAAGCTTCTCCCACGTTACAGACTGGCTGTATTACATGCTGTGAGGTCACTGACCAGCTAGGTGTAATATAATCACAGTATAAATGGAAAGCTCTATCTAAGCTTCTCCCACATTACAGACTGGCTGTATTACATGCTATGAGGTCACTGACCAGCTAGGTGTAATATAATCACAGTATAAATGGAAAGCTCTATCTAAGCTTCTCCCAGGTTACAGACTGGCTGTATTACATGCTGTGAGGTCACTGACCAGCTAGGTGTAATATAATCACAGTATAAATGGAAAGCTCTATCTAAGCTTCTCCCACATTACAGACTGGCTGTATTACATGCTATGAGGTCACTGACCAGCTAGGTGTAATATAATCACAGTATAAATGGAAAGCTCTATCTAAGCTTCTCCCAGGTTACAGACTGGCTGTATTACATGCTGTGAGGTCACTGACCAGCTAGGTGTAATATAATCACAGTATAAATGGAAAGCTCTATCTAAGCTTCTCCCACAATACAGACTGGCTGTATTACATGCTATGAGGTCACTGACCAGCTAGGTGTAATATAATCACAGTATAAATGGAAAGCTCTATCTAAGCTTCTCCCACAATACAGACTGGCTGTATTACATGCTGTGAGGTCACTGACCAGCTAGGTGTAATATAATCACAGTATAAATAGAAAGCTCTATCTAAGCTTCTCCCAGGTTACAGACTGGCTGTATTACATGCTGTGAGGTCACTGACCAGCTAGGTGTAATATAATCACAGTATAAATGGAAAGCTCTATCTAAGCTTCTCCCAGGTTACAGACTGGCTGTATTACATGCTGTGAGGTCACTGACCAGCTGGGTGTAATATAATCACAGTATAAATGGAAAGATCTATCTAAGCTTCTCCCACGTTACAGACTGGCTGTATTACATGCTGTGAGGTCACTGACCAGCTAGGTGTAATATAATCACAGTATAAATGGAAAGCTCTATCTAAGCTTCTCCCAGGTTACAGACTGGCTGTATTACATGCTGTGAGGTCACTGACCAGCTAGGTGTAATATAATCACAGTATAAATAGAAAGCTCTATCTAAGCTTCTCCCAGGTTACAGACTGGCTGTATTACATGCTGTGAGGTCACTGACCAGCTAGGTGTAATATAATCACAGTATAAATAGAAAGCTCTATCTAAGCTTCTCCCAGGTTACAGACTGGCTGTATTACATGCTGTGAGGTAACTGACCAGCTAGGTGTAATATAATCACAGTATAAATGGAAAGCTCTATCTAAGCTTCTCCCACGTTACAGACTGGCTGTATTACATGCTGTGAGGTCACTGACCAGCTAGGTGTAATATAATCACAGTATAAATAGAAAGCTCTATCTAAGCTTCTCCCAGGTTACAGACTGGCAGAATTACATGCTGTGAGGTCACTGACCAGCTAGGTGTAATATAATCACAGTATAAATGGAAAGCTCTATCTAAGCTTCTCCCAGGTTACAGACTGGCTGTATTACATGCTGTGAGGTCACTGACCAGCTGGGTGTAATATAATCACAGTATAAATGGAAAGATCTATCTAAGCTTCTCCCACGTTACAGACTGGCTGTATAACATGCTGTGAGGTCACTGACCAGCTATGTGTAATATAATCACAGTATAAATAGAAAGCTCTATCTAAGCTTCTCCCAGGTTACAGACTGGCTGTATTACATGCTGTGAGGTCACTGACCAGCTAGGTGTAATATAATCACAGTATAAATGGAAAGCTCCATCTAAGCTTCTCCCAGGTTACAGACTGGCTGTATTACATGCTGTGAGGTCACTGACCAGCTAGGTGTAATATAATCACAGTATAAATGGAAAGCTCTATCTAAGCTTCTCCCAGGTTACAGACTGGCTGTATTACATGCTGTGAGGTCACTGACCAGCTGGGTGTAATATAATCACAGTATAAATAGAAAGCTCTATCTAAGCTTCTCCCAGGTTACAGACTGGCTGTATTACATGCTGTGAGGTCATTGACCAGCTAGGTGTAATATAATCACAGTATAAATGGAAAGCTCTATCTAAGCTTCTCCCACGTTACAGACTGGCTGTATTACATGCTGTGAGGTCACTGACCAGCTAGGTGTAATATAATCACAGTATAAATGGAAGGATCTATCTAAGCTTCTCCCAGGTTACAGACTGGCAGTATTACATGCTATGAGGTCACTGACCAGCTAGGTGTAATATAATCACAGTATAAATGGAAAGATCTATCTAAGCTTCTCCCAGGTTACAGACTGGCTGTATTACATGCTGTGAGGTCACTGACCAGCTGGGTGTAATATAATCACAGTATAAATGGAAAGCTCTATCTAAGCTTCTCCCACGTTACAGACTGGCAGTATTACATGCTGTGAGGTCACTGACCAGCTAGGTGTAATATAATCACAGTATAAATGGAAAGCTCTATCTAAGCTTCTCCCACATTACAGACTGGCAGTATTACATGCTGTGAGGTCACTGACCAGCTAGGTGTAATATAATCACAGTATAAATGGAAAGCTCTATCTAAGCTTCTCCCAGGTTACAGACTGGCTGTATTACATGCTGTGAGGTCACTGACCAGCTAGGTGTAATATAATCACAGTATAAATGGAAAGATCTATCTAAGCTTCTCCCACGTTACAGACTGGCAGTAGTACATGCTGTGAGGTCACTGACCAGCTAGGTGTAATATAATCACAGTATAAATGGAAAGCTCTATCTAAGCTTCTCCCACATTACAGACTGGCTGTATTACATGCTCTGAGGTCACTGACCAGCTAGGTGTAATATAATCACAGTATAAATGGAAAGCTGTATCTAAGCTTCTCCCAGGTTACAGACTGGCTGTATTACATGCTGTGAGGTCACTGACCAGCTAGGTGTAATATAATCACAGTATAAATGGAAAGATCTATCTAAGCTTCTCCCACGTTACAGACTGGCAGTAGTACATGCTGTGAGGTCACTGACCAGCTAGGTGTAATATAATCACAGTATAAATGGAAAGCACTATCTAAGCTTCTCCCACGTTACAGACTGGCTGTATTACATGCTGTGAGGTCACTGACCAGCTAGGTGTAATATAATCACAGTATAAATGGAAAGCTCTATCTAAGCTTCTCCCAGGTTACAGACTGGCTGTATTACATGCTGTGAGGTCACTGACCAGCTGGGTGTAATATAATCACAGTATAAATGGAAAGATCTATATAAGCTTCTCCCAGGTTACAGACTGGCTGTATTACAACATGCTGTGAGGTCACTGTCCAGCTAGGTGTAATATAATCACAGTATAAATGGAAAGCTGTATCTAAGCTTCTCCCACGTTACAGACTGGCTGTATTACATGCTGTGAGGTCACTGACCAGCTGGGTGTAATATAATCACAGTATAAATGGAAAGCTCTATCTAAGCTTCTCCCATGTTACAGACTGGCTGTATTACATGCTGTGAGGTCACTGACCAGCTAGGTGTAATATAATCACAGTATAAATGGAAAGATCTATCTAAGCTTCTCCCACGTTACAGACTGGCTGTATTACATGCTGTGAGGTCACTGACCAGCTAGGTGTAATATAATCACAGTATAAATGGAAAGATCTATCTAAGCTTCTCACAGGTTACAGACTGGCTGTATTACATGCTGTGAGGTCACTGACCAGCTAGGTGTAATATAATCACAGTATAAATGGAAAGCTGTATCTAAGCTTCTCCCAGGTTACAGACTGGCTGTATTACATGCTGTGAGGTCACTGAACAGCTAGGTGTAATATAATCACAGTATAAATGGAAAGCTCTATCTAAGCTTCTCCCAGGTTACAGACTGGCTGTATTACATGCTGTGAGGTCACTGACCAGCTAGGTGTAATATAATCACAGTATAAATGGAAAGATCTATCTAAGCTTCTCCCAGGTTACAGACTGGCTGTATTACAACATGCTGTGAGGTCACTGACCAGCTAGGTGTAATATAATCACAGTATAAATGGAAAGCTGTATCTAAGCTTCTCCCAGGTTACAGACTGGCTGTATTACATGCTGTGAGGTCACTGACCAGCTAGGTGTAATATAATCACAGTATAAATGGAAAGATCTATCTAAGCTTCTCCCAGGTTACAGACTGGCTATATTACATGCTGTGAGGTCACTGACCAGCTAGGTGTAATATAATCACAGTATAAATGGAAAGATCTATCTAAGCTTCTCCCACGTTACAGACTGGCTGTATTACATGCTGTGAGGTCACTGACCAGCTAGGTGTAATATAATCACAGTATAAATGGAAAGCTCTATCTAAGCTTCTCCCAGGTTACAGACTGGCTGTATTACATGCTGTGAGGTCACTGACCAGCTAGGTGTAATATAATCACAGTATAAATGGAAAGATCTATCTAAGCTTCTCCCACGTTACAGACTGGCAGTATTACATGCTGTGAGGTCACTGACCAGCTAGGTGTAATATAATCACAGTATAAATGGAAAGCTCTATCTAAGCTTCTCCCAGGTTACAGACTGGCTGTATTACATGCTGTGAGGTCACTGACCAGCTAGGTGTAATATAATCACAGTATAAATGGAAAGCTCTATCTAAGCTTCTCCCACGTTACAGACTGGCAGTATTACATGCTGTGAGGTCACTGACCAGCTAGGTGTAATATAATCACAGTATAAATGGAAAGCTGTATCTAAGCTTCTCCCAGGTTACAGACTGGCTGTATTACATGCTGTGAGGTCACTGACCAGCTAGGTGTAATATAATCACAGTATAAATGGAAAGATCTATCTAAGCTTCTCCCACGTTACAGACTGGCAGTAGTACATGCTGTGAGGTCACTGACCAGCTAGGTGTAATATAATCACAGTATAAATGGAAAGCTCTATCTAAGCTTCTCCCACGTTACAGACTGGCTGTATTACATGCTGTGAGGTCACTGACCAGCTAGGTGTAATATAATCACAGTATAAATGGAAAGCTCTATCTAAGCTTCTCCCAGGTTACAGACTGGCTGTATTACATGCTGTGAGGTCACTGACCAGCTAGGTGTAATATAATGACAGTATAAATGGAAAGATCTATCTAAGCTTCTCCCAGGTTACAGACTGGCTGTATTACATGCTGTGAGGTCACTGACCAGCTAGGTGTAATATAATCACAGTATAAATGGAAAGCTGTATCTAAGCTTCTCCCACGTTACAGACTGGCTGTATTACATGCTGTGAGGTCACTGACCAGCTAGGTGTAATATAATCACAGTATAAATGGAAAGCTCTATCTAAGCTTCTCCCAGGTTACAGACTGGCTGTATTACATGCTGTGAGGTCACTGACCAGCTAGGTGTAATATAATCACAGTATAAATGGAAAGCTCTATCTAAGCTTCTCCCAGGTTACAGACTGGCTGTATTACATGCTGTGAGGTCACTGACCAGCTAGGTGTAATATAATCACAGTATAAATGGAAAGCTCTATCTAAGCTTCTCCCAGGTTACAGACTGGCTGTATTACATGCTGTGAGGTCACTGACCAGCTAGGTGTAATATAATCACAGTATAAATGGAAAGCTCTATCTAAGCTTCTCCCACGTTACAGACTGGCTGTATTACATGCTGTGAGGTCACTGACCAGCTAGGTGTAATATAATCACAGTATAAATGGAAAGCTCTATCTAAGCTTCTCCCACGTTACAGACTGGCTGTATTACATGCTGTGAGGTCACTGACCAGCTAGGTGTAATATAATCACAGTATAAATGGAAAGCTGTATCTAAGCTTCTCCCACGTTACAGACTGGCTGTATTACATGCTGTGAGGTCACTGAACAGCTAGGTGTAATATAATCACAGTATAAATGGAAAGCTCTATCTAAGCTTCTCCCAGGTTACAGACTGGCTGTATTACATGCTGTGAGGTCACTGACCAGCTAGGTGTAATATAATCACAGTATAAATGGAAAGATCTATCTAAGCTTCTCCCAGGTTACAGACTGGCTGTATTACAACATGCTGTGAGGTCACTGACCAGCTAGGTGTAATATAATCACAGTATAAATGGAAAGCTGTATCTAAGCTTCTCCCAGGTTACAGACTGGCTGTATTACATGCTGTGAGGTCACTGACCAGCTAGGTGTAATATAATCACAGTATAAATGGAAAGATCTATCTAAGCTTCTCCCAGGTTACAGACTGGCTATATTACATGCTGTGAGGTCACTGACCAGCTAGGTGTAATATAATCACAGTATAAATGGAAAGCTCTATCTAAGCTTCTCCCACGTTACAGACTGGCTGTATTACATGCTGTGAGGTCACTGACCAGCTAGGTGTAATATAATCACAGTATAAATGGAAAGCTCTATCTAAGCTTCTCCCAGGTTACAGACTGGCTGTATTACATGCTGTGAGGTCACTGACCAGCTAGGTGTAATATAATCACAGTATAAATGGAAAGATCTATCTAAGCTTCTCCCACGTTACAGACTGGCAGTATTACATGCTGTGAGGTCACTGACCAGCTAGGTGTAATATAATCACAGTATAAATGGAAAGCTCTATCTAAGCTTCTCCCAGGTTACAGACTGGCTGTATTACATGCTGTGAGGTCACTGACCAGCTAGGTGTAATATAATCACAGTATAAATGGAAAGCTCTATCTAAGCTTCTCCCACGTTACAGACTGGCAGTATTACATGCTGTGAGGTCACTGACCAGCTAGGTGTAATATAATCACAGTATAAATGGAAAGCTGTATCTAAGCTTCTCCCAGGTTACAGACTGGCTGTATTACATGCTGTGAGGTCACTGACCAGCTAGGTGTAATATAATCATAGTATAAATGGAAAGCTCTATCTAAGCTTCTCCCACGTTACAGACTGGCTGTATTACATGCTGTGAGGTCACTGACCAGCTGGGTGTAATATAATCACAGTATAAATGGAAAGCTCTATCTAAGCTTCTCCCACGTTACAGACTGGCTGTATTACATGCTGTGAGGTCACTGACCAGCTAGGTGTAATATAATCACAGTATAAATGGAAAGCTGTATCTAAGCTTCTCCCAGGTTACAGACTGGCTGTATTACATGCTGTGAGGTCACTGACCAGCTAGGTGTAATATAATCACAGTATAAATGGAAAGATCTATCTAAGCTTCTCCCACGTTACAGACTGGCAGTAGTACATGCTGTGAGGTCACTGACCAGCTAGGTGTAATATAATCACAGTATAAATGGAAAGCTCTATCTAAGCTTCTCCCACGTTACAGACTGGCTGTATTACATGCTGTGAGGTCACTGACCAGCTAGGTGTAATATAATCACAGTATAAATGGAAAGCTCTATCTAAGCTTCTCCCAGGTTACAGACTGGCTGTATTACATGCTGTGAGGTCACTGACCAGCTAGGTGTAATATAATCACAGTATAAATGGAAAGATCTATCTAAGCTTCTCCCAGGTTACAGACTGGCTGTATTACATGCTGTGAGGTCACTGACCAGCTAGGTGTAATATAATCACAGTATAAATGGAAAGCTGTATCTAAGCTTCTCCCACGTTACAGACTGGCTGTATTACATGCTGTGAGGTCACTGACCAGCTAGGTGTAATATAATCACAGTATAAATGGAAAGCTCTATCTAAGCTTCTCCCAGGTTACAGACTGGCTGTATTACATGCTGTGAGGTCACTGACCAGCTAGGTGTAATATAATCACAGTATAAATGGAAAGCTCTATCTAAGCTTCTCCCAGGTTACAGACTGGCTGTATTACATGCTGTGAGGTCACTGACCAGCTAGGTGTAATATAATCACAGTATAAATGGAAAGCTCTATCTAAGCTTCTCCCAGGTTACAGACTGGCTGTATTACATGCTGTGAGGTCACTGACCAGCTAGGTGTAATATAATCACAGTATAAATGGAAAGCTCTATCTAAGCTTCTCCCACGTTACAGACTGGCTGTATTACATGCTGTGAGGTCACTGACCAGCTAGGTGTAATATAATCACAGTATAAATGGAAAGCTCTATCTAAGCTTCTCCCACGTTACAGACTGGCTGTATTACATGCTGTGAGGTCACTGACCAGCTAGGTGTAATATAATCACAGTATAAATGGAAAGCTCTATCTAAGCTTCTCCCAGGTTACAGACTGGCTGTAATACCTAAATCAGTTCTTTATCCTGTGTGTATCCCATGCTGCTGGAAGGCTATACCATGCATCCACCACTATGATATCCATATGTTAATGGACCTTTCTCATCACAGGTTTCTGGTAAACCAGTTTACAGCTTACTACAGAATCCAAAAAATGGAGCAATCAGCAGAAACTTTCCATTGATTTCCATGGCGACTGCTCCGTTTTTAGGTTGTTTGGGATCGTCTCTGACTCCACTCTCTCCTTTGGACCTCACATTAAACCCCAAATCCGTAACGTGAAGGGTTAATGATCGAAACAAAAACGCTGACAGCCTATTGTGCATTTTAATGTGGCCGTTCTCTCTCCCAGATAGACTACAACTCCCACTATCCATATCCAGCTTTACCTGTGCTCCATGAAGCAGCTCTGAGGGTCCACGCAAGCAGTGACAGAACCAATGATGAATGTGGATTGAACCTGAGGGTCTGTGTGCGTCTGCAAAGCCTGTAAAACATCCATCACATCCGAGTATCTGTGTGAAGAGCAAGGGGACAATTCATTCCAAGAGCAGCTGTCATCAACTACAATCACTTCCAACATACAAAGTACGGCAGCAATTCTCAGCTTCTGGGAATATATCTAGAGATCCCCCCGCTGGATGAGAACGTGACCAAGCTTCTTTACAGCTCCAGCTGAATTGACGTGAAATCATGTCAAGCAATAAAAAAAACATACAAAAACCAGAAAATACAAAGTGCTTTTACACTCTCTCTATTGGGCTCTTCACACCACACGTCAGTTTCAGATTTTTAAATTTAGTTTTAATTCATAGATTTATTTCCACAAAATGCTTTTTATTTGGAATAACTGCAGACCCCATATTAACACATGTTACAGGCATATAGTGCACACATTCTTTGTAACCCAACCTCGGGAACTTTCTATATCTTTCTATAATTTTTCGTGGTTCGGGGAGCAGTAAGACGCCAAATAAAATGTTAGTTCTGTTTCTTTCGCCTCCCTTTACATGACGCGCCACGTGTAAGGGAGTCACGCTAAGTAGAATATCATCTCTGATAGACGTGACAGAAAGCCTGGCGGTTCTTACCCCTCTAAAGCAATAAGGAGTCTCATCTTCTTCCTGGAGTAGACGGACTGTCTGGCGCTGCGGTGCCGCTGTACCTCTAGAATATTAGAGAGGTATCGCTGAAAGTGTGTCGCACTAAACTCATCAGATCCATGGCTGGCCTGGCGGTACACCATCCACCTGTCAGGAAGTCATTATTAGTGCCAATCAATGGACCCGTCATACAAGTACCCCCGTACTATGTGACTGACTAACCTGCCATATTCTTTTTGAAAGGACACGAGGAAGGCACAGAGGTCATTACAATGACTTCCAAGCAGCCCACTTATAATGGTTACCGGCACCTGAAATGGAAGTAGATTATACGTTATACCCTCTCCCAAATCATTCACATGTTCCCTGTGTAGAGTCATGTTCAATGTAAATAGCTGTATGATCAGTGTATTTATAGCAGGGATGATAATATGTTTGTTCTGTGCAGCTCATCCCATACTGAGCTTACATAAAGCTAACACAGGGGATTGTGAAGGAGAGACTGAGGGGGGGGGGATATACACTCTCATGCAGCTAATTACACAATGGATAAAACTCAACTAATAATACACACAGCTTTAAAGGGACGAAACGCTGCTTTCACTGTGAATGTACAGAATAAAAAATGATGAAGAAAGATCTATACACGGCGTAAGCAGAACTGCAGACTATATATTAGGAATACATTGGTTTATAGTCTGTGGAGTCTCCTGTTTATGACATCACCTTGTGAGTTCATTTGCATATCAAGCCCCAGGTCTTGTTATGAGAGGATATGTATACAAAACATATATTGAACAAATATTTAAGATCACTTCACTGGATTACAATTGTCCGCCAATCCTACGCGAACGTTTCTCTCGCTGCACAAAGTGAGAATACAAAGTCCCAGTTTTTATGTATAAAACCCGATCTGGCAGTTTTATACACACCATACGGGCGCAAGAGAAGAAATCAGGATTAGTAATAAAACATGCGGCTAGAGACACAATACAGACATTGTGTGTTGTACCTTGTCTTTCTCAGTACTGTTCACCGCGCTGGTTTCAGAGTTTTGGAGCGTTACAGGCAGATGGATTCGCGGGACTGGCTGGTAACTCACACTACTGACAGCCAGGTGCTGCATGAAGCTATCAGATAAAACATATCTAAGGTCATTAAACAAAAGGAACATCCAGTGTCTACAGAAAGAATAAAGGATTAGAATGTGCAGTATGTCGGTGACGGATTCATTCATGGATCCGACATCCCATCAGTACAACAAGACACTGTGCCAACCCACAACACTGCTTATACTGTGAGCGTAAAGAACAACAAACGTGGAAAGAATGTGTGTTAAATGCATCTGTACAGTCTCCTGTTTGTGACCTCACATGTGGCTTGATATGCAAATGGGAAATGTGTAATTTGCATATCAAGACACACAATGATGTCATAAGCAGGAGACTGCAGTGACACACTTGAAATATAGATTTCCCTTATTTTTTGCTTTACGTTCACAGTATAATCTGAGTTTAGAGTGACACTGTCCATTTAAAATTAAGCACCGGGTAGTGCAAAGTATAAAACGTATGTCTCGTCTTCCAAAAGACTGTCTAAAGTAATGACAGGCATGAGATGTATTGAAGGAACGGCGGGGTGTAATTACCTTTCCAGCCCTGGAAGGTTAGCGGAAACCATTTTCAGATGACTCCATCTTTCCGCGGTAGGAAAGGATAAAGCCTCAAACAGATTCTGCATGTTCGCGTAGCTACAAAATAACACAGAGTTAATGACTTAATCACGTCTGCTTTCTCACAAGACGGAGCAGAACGCAGGCTGCTCTCTCACAGTTAGATAGTGAATAATATATTACATAATAATGGAAGGTCACGGAGATATAAGGGGAGGACAGTGTACTTACATGTTTCTTTGTTCTACAGATATCTGATCTTCTTGCAGTACCCGTAATGCTGTGCCTGAGATCTCAGACTCCTGCTGCCATTGTGAGAGCACCTTAAACAATCCGTATAACAATCCGTTAATCACAGTGAGCTGCCAAGCGTGCATGGCTGTCAGCAGACGTGCATGTACACAGTGTGGCATAGTATATTTAATATACACTACATACTCCTGTTTGCACACAGCAAAGCCAAACTCCAAACCCAATAATTATCCAAATATGTCCCTTTATGTTTGTCACAGCAGTCAGGATTATGGAGGTCTGCAGGGGATTTGAGGTGTATCGCTCTCTCATAGTAACATAGTAATTTAGGTTGAAAAAAGACACAAGTCCATCAAGTTCAACCCTTCTACCTATCATTACAGCTTTTGATCCAAAAGAAGGCAAAAACCCCTAAGGAAGCTATTTAGAATTTTGCCTCCTGGGGGAAAAAATTCCTTCTTGACTCCAAGAGGCAATCAGATTTCTCCTTGGATCAATAAGCTCTTTTATTAATGCTTATTCTATTATTAATAGCCCTGTATGTTCTGCTTTTCCATGTTTAAATGCATCTATTGTGGTTGATAGCACTACCTCTCTTGGCAGTGAGTTCCATAACTTTATTGTCCTTACCGTAAAGAATCCCTTCCTTTGCTGTCTATGAAATCTTTGCTCTTCCAGTCTGAGGGGGTGACCTCTTGTTCTTTGTACATTTCTGTTAATGAACAGGTCCCTGGAGAGCTCTTTATATTGGCCCTGCACATATTTATATAATGTTATCATATCCCCTCTCTCATTATATTATATATATCGTCATTGAGTGGAAACCTATTCTCGATTTATCAGTAATACACTGTAATCTGATCACTGCTAACACACTGCCCCCTAGTGTATGTGTGTAAAACCAATACTAAATCTCAGTGTTAGTGTGAAATGGACTGAATGATATATTTTCGTTTCACGATGAATAACCACTTATTTGAATTAAAATCTAGATTTGTGCTTGAGATAGCTCCTTTCAGTGGTCCATATTTCTATTCTTATAATGTCCTGTATTCCCAGGTGGTAGATTCCCTATACAAATCTTTTAATAATTTAGAGGCCTTTCAAACAGCAGAGGTTAAATGGCTGCAATCCATCCTGTGTTATAATATAGAACGTGGCACTTGTATCTAAGCAGCTATAACTCTCACCCAAGTTTATTAATAGTGTAGGTTTTGTGATTAACCTGAATAGATATTACTTTAACTTCACACACTGACTAATTCCATGTGAATCCCTCCCTCCTATAATATACTCTCCTTGAGAAGGGTTTTACAGACACTCCTAATTTTGGACACTTTGTCCCGAAAAACATTTTTTCAGGGTGCAAAAATGTCCCTGTCTTTGAGCTGTCTCTGTGGGGGATGGTTTCTGCATGAAACCCTGGATACATGTGTCCCGGCAGTAGTGATTCACTGGGGAGCCGCGGGCAACACCAGTTCTCTGTGTTAAACACACTCAGACCTCAATCAGTGCTGCCTCAAGCTCCATGTGCATAGTAAGGAGTCAGTGCATCAGAAATCATTCTAGATCAGATGCGCAAGTGAAAAAAAATAACAATTTAGTGGCTCTTTAATGATGTTACAAGGTGAATATCCATTTTCCAAAATGCCGTGGGCGTGTCAGGCCTGCACACGTGACATTGTATTAGGTATGGGGGGATCGGAGCATGCATGGAGTCAGTGATTGAATTTATTTTAGGATTTTGTTTTGGGGGAGGGGCTTATACTTTATTTACTTGATAGAGCACCCAGCCCCTGCTAGTGACTCTATGAATGTTACATCAGAACTGCACTGCTGGCAGCTGTGACAGCAAAGCGATTTAAAAGATGCCTGGCAGGGAACTGTGACCACATGCATCTTGGCTTCCACCGCAGAATCATGGGAAATGTAGTTCTCATGGATTCTGCTTTATAAGCCACGATCACACATACACACAGATCACTGTCTGGCATCCTTCAGACTGTGATGGAAACGCCACATTTCGGAGACGCAACCGAGCCAAGGGGTCAGGAATAAAATTATGAGGACTCTGTCAATCAAATACATTCTAAAATAAGCCCCTCCCCCAAAGAAATAAGTTCAATTAGTTTCCTTAAGGAATCGTTTTCTGGTTAAGGGCTAGTCAGCCTGTATCAGTGACTTCACACTCAATGATCAATCTCTATATATCTGTATATAAAATAAATCCATTTAATGAGATACCCCAGTTCCAGCTACTGGGCAAAATGTTCATTTAAAGAAGAAGCTGGAACAGCAAAGATCCATTTGTAAAACTCATTAATGTCTTGTTAGCAAAGTGTCAATTTGAATTACACGTCAATTACATGAACAGTCCAACAGATCGGCATTTTAATTACTGTCATCCTAATATTCATCATAGCTGCCAACATCGGCCATGTTTCCCGGGACACATATGTGTTCCACATGCTGCAGAAAGACCATGCAAAGTGCAGCCCGGAAGTAAGTAGGATAGATATACGCACAGACACAATCCAATTAATTAATCATGGTAGGTCCTGTGAGATCTCCACCCTGATTAATTAATTGGATTCCCTCCTACATACTTCCTGGCTGCACTTTGCGGAACAATTATGTGTCCCTGGAAACATGGCCGATGTTGGCAGCTATGATATGTGTCCCTGGAAACATGGCCGATGTTGGCAGCTATGATATGTGACCCTGGAAACATGGCCGATGTTGGCAGCTATGATATGTGACCCTGGAAACATGGCCGATGTTGGCAGCTATGATATGTGACCCTGGAAACATGGCCGATGTTGGCAGCTATGATATGTGACCCTGGAAACATGGCCGATGTTGGCAGCTATGATATGTGTCCCTGGAAACATGGCCGATGTTGGCAGCTATGATATGTGTCCCTGGAAACATGGCCGATGTTGGCAGCTATGATATGTGTCCCTGGAAACATGGCCGATGTTGGCAGCTATGATATGTGTCCCTGGAAACATGGCCGATGTTGGCAGCTATGATATGTGTCCCTGGAAACATGGCCGATGTTGGCAGCTATGATATGTGTCCCTGTAAACATGGCCGATGTTGGCAGCTATGATATGTGACCCTGGAAACATGGCCGATGTTGGCAGCTATGATATGTGACCCTGGAAACATGGCTGATGTTGGCAGCTATGATATGTGTCCCTGGAAACATGGCCGATATTGGCGACTATGATATGTGTCCCTGGAAACATGGCCGATGTTGGCAGCTATGATATGTGTCCCTGGAAACATGGCCAAGGTTGGCAGCTATGATATGTGACCCTGGAAACATGGCTGATGTTGGCATCTATGATATGTGACCTTGGAAACATGGCCGATGTTGGCAGCTATGATATGTGTCCCTGGAAACATGGCCGATGTTGGCAGCTATGATATGTGTCCCTGGAAACATGGCCTATGTTGGCGACTATGATATGTGTCCCTGGAAACATGGCCAAGGTTGGCAGCTATGATATGTGTCCCTGGAAACATGGCCAAGGTTGGCAGCTATGATATGTGTCCCTGGAAACATGGCAATGTTGGCAACTATGATAGTTGTCCCTGGAAACATGGCCAATGTTGGCAACTATGATATGTGACCCTGGAAACATGGCCAAGGTTGGCAGCTATGATATGTGTCCCTGGAAACATGGCAATGTTGGCAACTATGATAGTTGTCCCTGGAAACATGGCCAATGTTGGCAACTATGATATGTGACCCTGGAAACATGGCCAAGGTTGGCAGCTATGATATGTGTCCCTGGAAACATGGCCGATGTTGGCGACTATGATATGTGACCCTGGAAACATGGCCGATGTTGGCAGCTATGATATGTGACCCTGGAAACATGGCCGATGTTGGCAGCTATGATATGTGACCTTGGAAACATGGCCAAGGTTGGCAGCTATGATATGTGAGCCTGGTAACATGGCCGATGTTGGCAGCTATGCATTCATTTAAAACAGTTTCACTTTAGGAGACATTACCTGTGAGTAGAAGGTTCTGTAGGCCTTGGATTTTGGGAAAAGTGCAAACATGAGGGAGCTGCCCGGGACACTGAAATGAATGGGCAAGTGAGGGAGCAGGGAGCTTTTAAAGTCAATGATGAGGGCAGCAACCATGCTGGCAGAATCCTGTCAAAACAAGGAGAAGCAGGTGTGAGAGACAACATTAACCAAGACAAGCAGTAACCTGCATCACGCACACAACATTAACTAAAACAAGAACCTACATCACGCACACAACATTAACCAAGACAAGCAGGAACCTGCATCACACACACAACATTAACCAAGACAAGCAGGAACCTGCATCACACACACAACATTAACCAAGACAAGAACCTGCATCACACACACAACATTAACCAAGACAAGAACCTGCATCACACACACAACATTAACCAAGACAAGCAGGAACCTGCATCACACACACAACATTAACCAAGACAAGCAGGAACCTGCATCACACACACACAACATTAACCAAGACAAGCAGGAACCTGCATCACACACACACAACATTAACCAAGACAAGCAGGAACCTGCATCACACACACAACATTAACCAAGACAAGCAGGAACCTGCATCACACACACAACATTAACCAAGACAAGCAGGAACCTGCATCACACACACAACATTAACCAAGACAAGCAGGAACCTGCATCACGCACACAACATTAACCAAGACAAGCAGGAACCTGCATCACGCACACAACATTAACCAAGTCAAGCAGGAACCTGCATCACACACACACAACATTAACCAAGACGAGGAGGAACCTGCATCACACACACGACATTAACCAAGACAAGCATGAACCTGCATCAAGCAAACAACATTAACCAAGACAAGAACCTGCACCACGCACACAACATTAACCAAGACAAGCAGGAACCTGCATCACGCACACAGCATTAACCAAGACAACAAGGAACCTGCATCACGCACACAACATTAACCAAGACAAGCAGGAACCTGCATCAAGCAAACAACATTAACCAAGACAAGAACCTGCACCACGCACACAACATTAACCAAGACAAGCAGGAACCTGCATCACGCACACAGCATTAACCAAGACAACAAGGAACCTGCATCACGCACACAACATTAACCAAGACAAGCAGGAACCTACATCACACACACAACATTAACCAAGACAACAAGGAACCTGCATCACACACACAACCTTAACCAAGAAAAGCAGGAACCTGCATCACACACACAACCTTAACCAAGAAAAGCAGGAACCTGCATCACACACACAACCTTAACCAAGACAAGCAGGAACCTGCATCACACACACAACCTTAACCAAGACAAGCAGGAACCTGCACCAGGCACACAATCTTAACCAAGACAAGGAGGAACATGCATCACATACACTCAACCTTAACCAAGACAACAAGGAACCTGCATCACATACACTCAACCTTAACCAAGACAACAAGGAACCTGCATCACATACACTCAACCTTAACCAAGACAACAAGGAACCTGCATCACATACACTCAACCTTAACCAAGACAACAAGGAACCTGCATCACATACACACAACCTTAACCAAGACAACAAGGAACCTGCATCACATACACACAACCTTAACCAAGACAACAAGGAACCTGCATCACATACACACAACCTTAACCAAGACAACAAGGAACCTGCATCACATCCACACAACCTTAACCAAGACAACAAGGAACCTGCATCACATCCACACAACCTTAACCAAGACAAGGGGGAACCTGCATCACACACAACCTTAACCAAGACAAGGAGGAACCTGCATCACACACACAACCTTAACCAAGACAAGGAGGAACCTGCATCACACACACAACCTTAACCAAGACAAGGAGGAACCTGCATCACACATACAGAGAATCTAAACCAAGACAAGGGGGAACCTGCATCACACACAACCTTAACCAAGACAAGGAGGAACCTGCATCACACACACAACATTAACCAAGACAAGCAGGAACCTGCATCACACACACAACATTAACCAAGACAAGCAGGAACCTGCATCACGCACACAACATTAACCAAGACAAGCAGGAACCTGCATCACACACACAACATTAACCAAGTCAAGCAGGAACCTGCATCACACACACAACATTAACCAAGACAAGCAGGAACCTGCATCACACACACAACATTAACCAAGACGAGGAGGAACCTGCATCACACACACAACATTAACCAAGACGAGGAGGAACCTGCATCACACACACAACATTAACCAAGACAAGCAGGAACCTGCATCAAGCAAACAACATTAACCAAGACAAGAACCTGCACCACGCACACAACATTAACCAAGACAAGCAGGAACCTGCATCACGCACACAGCATTAACCAAGACAACAAGGAACCTGCATCACGCACACAACATTAACCAAGACAAGCAGGAACCTGCATCACGCACACAACATTAACCAAGACAAGCAGGAACCTGCATCAAGCAAACAACATTAACCAAGACAAGAACCTGCACCACGCACACAACATTAACCAAGACAAGCAGGAACCTGCATCACGCACACAGCATTAACCAAGACAACAAGGAACCTGCATCACACAGACAACATTAACCAAGACAAGCAGGAACCTGCATCACGCACACAGCATTAACCAAGACAACAAGGAACCTGCATCACGCACACAACATTAACCAAGACAAGCAGGAACCTACATCACACACACAACATTAACCAAGACAACAAGGAACCTGCATCACACACACAACATTAACCAAGAAAAGCAGGAACCTGCATCACACACACAACCTTAACCAAGACAAGCAGGAACCTGCATCACACACACAACCTTAACCAAGACAAGCAGGAACCTGCATCACACACACAACATTAACCAAGAAAAGCAGGAACCTGCATCACACACACAACCTTAACCAAGACAAGCAGGAACCTGCATCACATACACTCAACCTTAACCAAGACAACAAGGAACCTGCATCACATACACTCAACCTTAACCAAGACAACAAGGAACCTGCATCACATACACACAACCTTAACCAAGACAACAAGGAACCTGCATCACATACACTCAACCTTAACCAAGACAACAAGGAACCTGCATCACATACACTCAACCTTAACCAAGACAACAAGGAACCTGCATCACATACACACAACCTTAACCAAGACAACAAGGAACCTGCATCACATACACACAACCTTAACCAAGACAACAAGGAACCTGCATCACATACACACAACCTTAACCAAGACAACAAGGAACCTGCATCACATACACACAACCTTAACCAAGACAACAAGGAACCTGCATCACATACACACAACCTTAACCAAGACAAAAAGGAACCTGCATCACATACACACAACCTTAACCAAGACAACAAGGAACCTGCATCACATCCACACAACCTTAACCAAGACAAGGGGGAACCTGCATCACACACAACCTTAACCAAGACAAGGAGGAACCTGCATCACACACACAACCTTAACCAAGACAAGGAGGAACCTGCATCACACATACAGAGAACCTAAACCAAGACAAGGGGGAACCTGCATCACACACAACCTTAACCAAGACAAGGAGGAACCTGCATCACACATACAGAGAACCTAAACCAAGACAAGGGGGAACCTGCATCACACACAACCTTAACCAAGACAAGGGGGAACCTGCATCACACACACAACCTTAACCAAGACAAGGAGGAACCTGCATCACGCACACAACCTTAACCAAGGCAAGGAGGAACCTACATCACACACACAACATTAACCAAGACAAGGAGGAACCTGCATCACACACAACCTTAACCAAGACAAGGAGGAAGCTGCATCACACACACAACCACTTGACAAAGAGGAACACAATTCTAAGTCATCATTTAACATGTTGGTAAGTAATAAGTAGGAACACAATAGCTGTTGAATTCCAGTTAAATACACAATTCTGGTTGAGTCAGTGTGGGTGTAATAAAAGACTATGTACAATCACAGGATATTTATGGATTAGTTATGCTTAGTAAGCAGTGTATTTGATTAATGTGACTGAGTGTATACAGGCTGAATGTCACATAATAGGAAATATAACTAAGGGCCAGTGATTCCAAGTTCCTGGTCTATTTCCTTTCTTTCCGCATCATAAACCTAGATATTTTATCTTTAGGAATTTATCTACAGATCCTGGCAAACACACATTCACAATACTTTGTGCATTGCAAGGAGACTTCTGGTAACAATAGGAGCAAGGAGGATAAGAAGAAGATACAATTATTTTAGCAAATCTATGTTTCCTATTGCTGTAAACAAACCCTGGACATAGTCAGTCTGTTTATCAAATCATTTCTATTTTAATATCAATTTAAAGAGGTACCATCACAAATATGCCATCCACACAAAATGACATGGTATCATTTGATGGATAACATTTCCTCTATACATTGCAGGCAGATTTACTTTATTTCTGTGCTTGAATTATAGACACTAAGAGCCCTTTAACCAACAGGAGTGATGTGAGCATCCCAAGAATGCACAAGCATGGGAGCGGCCACCTTGGTGAAAAACGGTCTAACTAACCTTCCTGCACATTATAGTATTTTAAAACTACTTTAATTTGCATTAGATTTATTTAGTGCCCAGGAGTCTACTTAAACAATAAAATGAGAATCTTACACTGTGCTAGAGAAATAAAACGAATCTACTCTAAACCTAGAGAGAGACGTGATTCAGATCACAGTGCAAGAATTACACGCTGCTAATAAACATTGTCTGGATCTCAGGTCCAGCATATTGTGCAGAAAAAGCAAGGTTCCTTCATTCACAGCTACGTCAAGGCAGCAAAAATCGGATAAAACCTCATGTATACACAATGTATTTAAGCAGGAAGAGGTGACTTACACCATCATACACTTTAATTGCAGTCATGTGATTCTTTGAAACCGTCACAGTGCCATGGGAAGGATGGAGAAACAGGAGGCCATCCGAAAAGAAATACAGCTTACCTGGAAGAAGGAAAAACATGATTAAATCGGCGCTAATTTACAATCTTCGTAATGCTAGAATATCTATGGCACAAAAAGAGGACTCGCACACTACAGATGTACTTAAAATATTTTATTTTATCCGAAAAGTTTAATAACATACATTTTCGTGGCAAGGTGGTGATCTCACCGTCGTGAATCGCACATTGGGCTTAATTAAAATCCGCTCTCTGATGCCACAGAAGTGACACACGATATACACTTACACTAATTACTAAAATCACCCATTTAAACCAACAAATGTCCAATCAGTATAGGGACGATACCCAAATAAAATTGTATATTTTTATGCATGAAATAAAGGAGATATTTTTACTACATAACCGTTGGATACATCTTTCTGTGTCAGAGAGTGGCGACACAATCTGGGTCAGTCTGTTTGCATTTGGAGAGTAGAGGGGTCTCTCTTACGGTTATGTGATCACCAGGATATTAACCAGAAGTGTTACATTGGGCACTTGAGCCACAATATGTGTATTTGTTTTGCTTCCTCTGTAACATGATCAATGATTGAACCCTGATAATTAGGAGAGTAATCTATGTCTACAGCACAGGAGGAGAAGCAACTTTAACAAACAGGGGCAGAGCCAGGAGATTTCTATTGGTATCCGAGAATTACTGGCAATAAAGAGTTTCCTTCATTCTGTAGTCCTCACCTTCCTCAGGTCCTATCTGCAGGCTGCTAGAGCACATGTAAGCCCCCTCACCACCCGCTAGGTAACTGCCAAGGAAAGACTCATGCTCCTAAAAAAGAAATGAACACATCAAACAAATCTAAACTACACAAAAGATCAACACGTCCCATTCTATGGAGCAATACGAGGAACAAAGACAACTGATCCATCCAAGTGCTTAGCAAGTGACAGGGTGGAACTGGTTTAATTTATTGTCCAATGAGTTTGTCAAACAGCTGTGAACATCACATAAAGCATATGATAGAATGAGTTACAGTGCCATTTATGGGAGATTAACTTTCTGAGCCAAGGGGATGAGATGGAGCGTCTTACATTAGAAAGGACAGGGGCTTAAAATGAATATGAAAAAATATTACTTTACTAAGAGTGTGATGGATTCATGGAATAGCCTTCCAGCAGAAGTGGTAGAGTTAATAAAGTGAAGGAGTTTAAGCATGTGTGGGATAGGTACAAGGCTATCCTAGATATAAGATAAGGCCAGGGACTAATGAAAGGATTACTTTACTGAGAGGGTAGTGGATGCATGGAATAGTCTTCCAGTAGAAGTGGTAGAGGTTAATACAGTGAAGCAGTTTAAGCATGCATGGGATAGGTATAAGGCTATCCTAGATATAAGATACGGCCAGGGACTAATGAAAGTATAACTTTACTGAGAGGGTAGTGGATGTATGGAATAGTCTTCCAGTGGAAGTGGTAGAGTTTAATACAGTGAAGGAGTTTAAGCATGCATGGGATAGGTATAAGGCTATCCTAGATATAAGATAAGGCTAGGAACTAATGAAAATATTACTTTACTGAGAGGGTAGTGGATGCATGGAATAGTCTTCCAGTAGAAGTGGTAGAGGTTAATACAGTGAAGGAGTTTAAGCATGCGTGGGATAGGTATAAGGCTATACTAGATATAAGATAAGGCCAGGGACTAATGAAAGTATTACTTTACTGAGAGGATAGTGGATGTATGGAATAGTCTTCCAGTAGAAGTGGTAGAGGTTAATAAAGTGAAGGAGTTTAAGCATGTGTGGGATAGGCACAAGGCTATCCTAGATATAAGATAAGGCCAGGGACTAATGAAAGGATTACTTTACTGAGAGGGTAGTGGATGTATGGAATAGCCTTTCAGTAGAAGTGGTAGAGGTTAATACAGAGAAGGTGTTTAAGCATGCGTTGGATAGGTATAAGGCTATACTAGATATAAGATAAGGCCAGGGACTAATGAAAGGATTACTTTACTGAGAGGGTAGTGGATGTATGGAATAGTCTTCCAGTAGAAGTGGCAGAGTTAATAAAGTGAAGGAGTTTTAGCATGCATGGGATAGGTATAAGGCTATCCTAGATATAAGATAAGGCCAGGGACTAATGAAAGGATTACTATACTGAGAGGGTAGTGGATGTATGGAATAGTCTTCCAGCAGAAGTGGTAGAGGTTAATAAAGTGAAGGAGTTTAAGCATGTGTGGGATAGGTATAAGGCTATCCTAGATATAAGATAAGGCCAGGGACTAATGAAAGTATTACATTACTGAGAGGGTAGTGGATGTATGGAATAGTCTTCCAGTGGAAGTGGTAGAGGTTAATACAGTGAAGGAGTTTAAGCATGCATGGGATAGGTATAAGGCTATCCTAGATATAAGATAAGGCTAGGAACTAATGAAAATATTACTTTACTGAGAGGGTAGTGGATGCATGGAATAGTCTTCCAGTAGAAGTGGTAGAGGTTAATACAGTGAAGGAGTTTAAGCATGCGTGGGATAGGCACAAGGCTATCCTAGATATAAGATAAGGCCAGGGACTAATGAAAGGATTACTTTACTGAGAGGGTAGTGGATGTATGGAATAGCCTTTCAGTAGAAGTGGTAGAGGTTAATACAGAGAAGGTGTTTAAGCATGCGTGGGATAGGTATAAGGCTATACTAGATATAAGATAAGGCCAGGGACTAATGAAAGTATTACTTTACTGAGAGGATAGTGGATGTATGGAATAGTCTTCCAGTAGAAGTGGTAGAGGTTAATAAAGTGAAGGAGTTTAAGCATGTGTGGGATAGGCACAAGGCTATCCTAGATATAAGATAAGGCCAGGGACTAATGAAAGGATTACTTTACTGAGAGGGTAGTGGATGTATGGAATAGCCTTTCAGTAGAAGTGGAAGAGGTTAATACAGAGAAGGTGTTTAAGCATGCGTGGGATAGGTATAAGGCTATACTAGATATAAGATAAGGCCAGGGACTAATGAAAGGATTACTTTACTGAGAGGGTAGTGGATGTATGGAATAGTCTTCCAGTAGAAGTGGCAGAGTTAATAAAGTGAAGGAGTTTTAGCATGCATGGGATAGGTATAAGGCTATCCTAGATATAAGATAAGGCCAGGGACTAATGAAAGGATTCCTATACTGAGAGGGTAGTGGATGTATGGAATAGTCTTCCAGCAGAAGTGGTAGAGGTTAATAAAGTGAAGGAGTTTAAGCATGTGTGGGATAGGTATAAGGCTATCCTAGATATAAGATAAGGCCAGGGACTAATGAAAGTATTACTATACTGAGAGGGTAGTGGATGTTTGGAATAGTCTTCCAGTAGAAGTGGTAGAGGTTAATACAGTGAAGGAGTTTAAGCATGCATGGGATAGGTATAAGGCTATCCTAGATATAAGATAAGGCCAGGGACTAATGAAAGTATTACTTTACTGAGAGGGTAGTGGATGCATGGAATAGTCTTCCAGTAGAAGTGGTAGAGGTTAATACAGTGAAGGAGTTTAAGCATGCGTGGGATAGGTATAAGGCTATCCTAGACATAAGATAAGGCCAAGGACTAATGAAAGTATTACTTTACTGAGAGGGTAGTGGATGCATGGAATAGTCTTCCAGTAGAAGTGGTAGAGGTTAATACAGTGAAGGAGTTTAAGCATGCGTGGGATAGGTATAAGGCTATCTTAGATAAGGACTGAATAAGGTATGAGGATTTTACAGCAGTTGGAGATGGGCAGATTAGATTCGATGAATGGTTCTTCTCTGACACATGTTTAACATGTACCAGGTATGCTCCACCCACAAACCTTTCATTCATTCTTTTCCCGTGGGTGAGAGGTCTGTATGTGACACGTGTGATTTAAATCAATGTCTCACTGGTCTGTAGCTGGTGTTACCGCTTATTATTTAATAAGATTCAAGTCTCTGCACCATATATCTGCTGTGTGTAACAACACATTCACCTGCATTAGAGAATGATAGAAATTCCCATCTCAGTTCTCTCTGTATTGAGAAGAGCTTACAGTTAAAGCAGTTTGGTTGTAAAACGACTTGCGTCCATCAAACTCAACAACTTCTTGTATTTCTTGTTAAATGCTGTTGTTTCCCTAATTTGCAGTGTGTTTGGGGGGATCGGCCAAAAATCTATTGTTTTCATACAAAATTGTGCAGATCTAAATGTTTCCAATGCTTCGGTTCCCAAACTGCCAATTGGGATGTGAATTCAATGATACAGAGTAGAGTGATTTGGGAAGACCCGTCAGTGTGCTATAATCAGAGGTATAGTAACGTCTCTCACCTTCACAGTGTTCAGAACTTTCTCTGAGAATTTTACTTCATTATCTTCAACCTGAAAAAGCAAAGGATTAGAACCTGACAAATCTCAGAAAGTGACACCATTTATGAAATAGTCCAACTAACACAACACACGGCAACACAACCCACCACGCGGCAACACAACCCACCACGCGGCAACACAACCCACCACGCGGCAACACAACCCACCACGCGGCAACACAACCCACCACGCGGCAACACAACCCACCACGCGGCAACACAACCCACCACATGGCAACACAACCCACCACATGGCAACCCAACCCACCACGCGGCAACCCAGCCCACCACGCGGCAACCCAGCCCACCACGCGGCAACCCAGCCCACCACGCGGCAACCCAGCCCACCACGCGGCAACCCAGCCCACCACGCGGCAACACAACCCGCCACACACGGCAACACAACCCGCCACACACGGCAACACAACCCGCCACACACGGCAACACAACCCGCCACACACGGCAACACAACCCACAACACACGGCAACACAACCCACCACACGGCAACACAACCCACCACGCAGCAACCCAACCCACCACGCAGCAACCCAACCCACCACGCAGCAACCCAACCCACCACGCGGCAACCCAGCCCACCCCCACTACACGGCAACACAACCCACCACACGGCAACACAACACACAGTAACACAACACATGGCAACCCACCACACAGCAACACAACCCAACACACGGAAACACAACTCAATACACAGCATGTGACACTAACATGTTGTGGTCATTTACTGACATGCATAACACAACCTAGGTTGGAAGAGAGGGGCACAGGTATTATAACCAACTAAGGAAGGCAGGAATCCACATGTGAGTGAGGACATGTGCTATCTGGACTATACATATGTTAACAGGATTATGAATTTTCAGTGGGAACATCTTTCACGTGAACATGTGTTTGAGAAGGGATCTGTTGGGGTTAGTTTGTAAAAATAAAGTAGGACCAATGAGTAATATAATCTCATATACATTTATACATATACACGTGAAGCTTAGTTAGATGGCTGTGATTGTGCTAAACAATGACGGAGTGAAATGAACACAGGACTAGAAGAAAATCTAATATAAAACTAAACCCCAAGTGTTTAAGGATGAGGATCCTGAAGTGGGAGTAAAGGCTGGTCCAGATGCAGTGTGAATTTGCATATTTCTATATGTAATCATTGAATTGTGTCAATGGCAGTTATTGCAGACAGCAGCTATGTAAGCTTTGCGGTTACACACAAGCCTGCTGTGCAATACAAACAACTGAGGTGCAATTATTCCCATTGATTTCCACTATCACTCGGTCCTGGCTGGCATGCACGGCAAGATAATTCATGAAGCAAACAAGTGTACTAACCAGCCAGGAGACAAATCTCGGAACAGCAGCGGTTAGAATGATGTAGGTATTGTCTGTAGTGACAGCGCCATCTGTAGGATGAAAACAGTAAAACAAGGTCAACATACAGATTTATACATCAGGTGGGGTAGCTGTACAGAAGAGAGATATCATTATTATTATAAATAGGAACTCTGTATTATTTGCTACAGATTTCAGAGGAGGTTGGTAGCTTGGGGTAGTTGGGTTGGGATAGTTTTCTCTATCGTACATGCATGCCACAAATGTGAATACTATCCCTATGTCATAGCCCCTTCCAAACTGCCTCCCCCAATTCAAATGAAGCCAAATCTTGATAGAGCAGAGGGACTGATTATCTGCACAGAAGGCTACAAATGACTGGCAAGGCAGCAATACAGAAAACGTATACACAGGCACTGTACCAGCAGGAACGGAGCAAATCTCCAGTGTCGGGGTAGAGATGGAAAATGTAAAGAGCGGAGCAGTTTTACAAATTAAAAATCATTTTGTTACACTGGGACCATGAAATGCGTGGCATAGAAACGGATTGTGTTTGAAATAAAAGCTTATTCAGCAAATAATAAACTAAATTTGCTTTTTTAACTTTTGTTATAAATGGTCTGTATATGTTAAGAACATATCAACTATACATGAGAAAAATGTATTTAACCTTTTATCTGCCAATAATGAACCCCTTCACGCCAGATGGTGCTTTGGTCCTTAAGGATGGCGTGTTTGTGCTTCTGGTCCTGGGAGCCAGGGACATACAGGCAGAGACCCAATCAGGGTCTTTACAGACACTATGACCTCCTGCCGAAACGCCGCAAGACTTTGGAAAAGAAGATGGAAGTTTTGGACGTGGCCCGTTTTTAATAAAATGTAGGCAGCGCTCGCTTTGAGCTGGATTCCCCGGAGAGTACTGCGAGCGTCGATGCATTTGACATGTCAGCCTCAGACCTCATCTGACAGAGGGGATCCCACTGCAAGTCCCTGCAGCGTTATCTGCAGAACAGATAACTGCAGGGGGCAGCAATGAGCTGAAACTGTCAGGGGGGTCTATGGCGTCCTACAAGCATTTGGGCATTGAAAATTAGGGCGGCATAGGACAGCCTACAGGGAGGAAAGGGTTAAGGCTTAACTGGGAAGACATATAGTTCACAAATAAATCTCAGTAAAATCTGTGCAAAACACGTGCAGTAAACAAAGAATGTGCATATTTGCAAATACACATATAAAATCTTAATGGTGTGCAATGAATCACACAAAATATACAGATAGTTCTTAATGAACTCAATGTGCAATACGTGCAGTAAAATATATATACTGTGCATATACTAAGAACCTTGTGGTTCCCTGGTCAGTGATGTACAGCGACCTAGGAGCATGGAATCAGGCACAATATCACATGCTGGGGTATACTGGCCCCCTTGTCAGGGATCCCTTCCTCTAATCTTTGGAGAAAAGAAGATTAAATCTGTGCTCCAGGCAGGTTCCCTGATCACTGACCAGGGAACCACAGGGATCTAAGTATATGCACAGTATATATATTTTAGTGCACGTATTGCACATTGAGTTCATTAAGAACTATCTGTATATTTTGTGTGATTCATTGCACACCACTAAGATTTTATATGTGTATTTGCAAATATGCACATTCTTTTACTGCACGTGTTTTGCACAGATTTTACTGAGATTTATTTGTGAACTATATGTATTTTTGCACATTGTCACAGAGTTTTATATTCAAATTCGTATTCAAGTGTCCATGTACTAAGCGCCTGATTGTATCCTTTTTTTTGCACTATTTACACGCAGTTTTGAAGCTGTCTGTTCTATAAGTTTGGCTGCTGGTTCTCAGTGGACACCTGTTTTATATATACACATAGTTTTATAGGCACTGTTAGCACAATTCTTGCTCGTCCTTTTTTCTCTTTACCACATTAACTGAGAAGACAGAAACAATCAACTGCTGTATACCAACAAGATGGAGTCGGACCACAACCAAACTGAAAGCTTTCTCCTTGCTAGAGGCTCTTTTCTGTGATTTGCATACTCAGTATCTGAATTGTATTACAGGATTTGCTCGTCTTCAAGTCATTATCATTGTAAAAGAACTTAATTTTTCCAGGGGGAAAAAACAGCTTGGGGGGGGGGGGGAGCTTTTCCCATCTTTTCAAGTTTTTTTTCCAGGCCTTCCCATCCCTGACACAGGGGAAACACAGTGCAGGTGTCTGACGCCTTTAACACAGGTGCATCTTTTAAACAGTCACCAGACTGTATCTATCTGCTTTTACACATGTGAGGGAGCGATGCAGACTTGTCTGGCACTAGATTGTAAAAGACCACGGGGATTAGATAAGTACATTTCAAATGAAAGCACAAGTTTAAAAGACTCTGGAGAAAGCAGGGCTGTCACTCTAAACTGTATGGGGGACGGACTATAAATCCTATGGCTCTCTGCCAGCCCTTGATCATGCTGTGGCAGACGGTTACAGATGTCACCCATCACTGAAACGTCAAACCCCCTGGGTCTAGCAAAGTCGCTGCTATTTTTACCTCGCTGCCTGAGAACAGAGCTCCCTGGGGATCCACACAAGCTGGATTCCCCGGAGAGATCTTTACATGTCATACGGAGTGACAGCTACAGAGGAATCATGGAGATCAGCATTAACACCTTGACTACCGTAGGTCTGCCATTGCTCTCTGGCATGCAAAGACTTTAAAAAACCAGTTTGAAGTGCAGCTGAATGGAAATTGCAAACTTAAGGCCAAAGTAGCAGAGTTGGAAAAATGTGTCCATTTTATAACCGCTCCTCTGTTATAGCCGGCATTTCTTGTACCACAGGAAAACAAATAAACGCAGCTTCACCATGTTTATCTCTCTGTAGGCGTCTATAGCAAGCCTTGCCCAGAAAGAAAAAGCAGGTCATCCAAATACTCCCCCCCCCCAATCCTCGCAGACGCTCCCGTAACACAGGGAATGAGTCAATCCAAACACTGTGCATATTAAACACATAAACACGGATGTTGGTGTCTATTACAAATATTTAATCAAAATAAAACCCACGTGTTAATGAGAAAGGAGGAGAAGACTTCAGTACGTTTAGAATGAAGAATGCTCTAAAATCAGAGCGGTTCTCAATATTGGCAGATGTGACCATTTATAAACAATACACATTACCAAAACCACTGGTTTATATAATATTTATATAATAGTTTATTTATATAACACACACAGTGTTAGTTTGGTGTCTACTCTGTATTTCCAGCTTGGTCTTACACATGTAAATGATTTGAGTCCCGATAGCACTGGACGTGGCCCCTGATCCTGGTGACGATGTCAGGACACATACGTACCTTTCTCTTTAACAAATACTTGGGACTTGAGAAACGACTCTGAAAACACGACTGATCCCAGGCATCCGCGGCCGCTCTGCAGGTCAGGAATGTCGTACACAGTCATACACGCCTGAAATAAACGAGTGCAGGGAGGAGGATGAACACATGCAGCACTGGCTCCTAACTTTAATCAAAGAGGGAATGTCACACATAAGGCCAAAGTAGCAGAGTTGGAAATATTCTCCCCCGTTCAACTGAATGGGACGATTATCAAAACTCTGCTACTTTGGCCTTAAGTCTCCGTTTCCATAAATATAACTAGGCTGGCTCCTGGATTGGTCAGCACTGTATATAAATCACGCCAATAAACAGCACCCCGTATATCGTGCCAGGAGTTGGAGAAGATGCTGCAGCCATCATTACTACCTGTTGACTAGAGCGATTTATTGGAGACAGACTAGCCTAAGGAGCCCCCTTTAATCGTTTTATAAGGTGACTGTGGCCAGCCTAGCCAGGCACTCCTACCTGCTTTATTACGGATGTAGGCCACAGGAAGTTAAATAGTCTGTGTATTAAGATGCTGCAACTGTTTCTTACTATATAAGCTGCTTGGATGTATTGCATCAAAACACAGGAATTCTGGGCCACAGATCTTCTGCTTATAAATATTCTAAATTATTCGGAAAGGTGTCCAGCACCGGAGCCATTTCTGCCATAAAGATCAGTAGGTCACAGCTTTACGCCTAATTTGGATAGACACAATCCCCTTCCAAAAATATAATATAATAACGGTGAGTAAAGCGTACACGTCATTCAGTGTGCTGCACACTCCTATAAGCTGAGAAATTGTGTATGGACAACTGTGAGAAACTTCCCATGTAAAATAAATGCACATTAGCACCAGTACACCAGCAAACTCACAACTTTAACAGAGTCTCCTGCTGCTTGTTTAAAAGGACTGTATCACCTAAACCTGGTTAAAATGTGAATGTAGAGCATAAAAAAAATAAATTGTAAATGATCTATACCAGGGGTCCTCAAACTACGGCCCGCGGGCCACATGCGGCCCGCCGAGGACATTTATGTGGCCCACGGGGGGTGCTGCCGGCACCCACCCCGTTTACTTTTTTTTTTCTTTCTGGCAGCCGCAAAGGATGCGGCTGCAGGAAGAAAAAAAAACAAAAAAAATTCACCGCGACCGGATGTGACGTTACGTCACATCCGGATCCGGTAACTTTCCCTCCTCCACAGGAGGACACCGCGCGAGACGTCCAGGGACACAGCAGCTGGAGGTAAGTGATGGGGAAGCGGGGGAGGAGGGAGGGATAACGAGCACTATTCCTGGCCTCTGACTGGCACAATATTCCTGGGCATCTGACTGGCATAATATTCCTGGGCATCTGAATGGCAAAATATTCCTGGGCTTCTGAATGGCATATTATTCCTGGGCATCTGACTGGCATAATATTCCTGGGCATCTGACTGGCATCATATTCCTGGGCATCTGACTGGCATCATATTCCTGGGCATCTGAATGGCAAAATATTCCTGGGCTTCTGAATGGCATCATATTCCTGGGCATCTGACTGGCATCATTTTCCTGGGCATCTGACTGGCATCATATTCCTGGGCATCTGAATGGCATCATATTCCTGGCCATCTGACTGGCATAATATTCCTGGGCTCTGACTGGCACACTATTCCCATTGAAATACTGGTAAGTTTGTTGATTTAACTTTACTTTAAATATTGTATTTGTTCTCGTTTTGTTCAAAATAAGATATATGCAGTGTGCATAGGAATTTCTTCATAGTTTTTATTTTTACTATAGTCCGGCCCTTCAACGGTCTGAGGGAGAGTGAACTGGCCCCCTGTTTAAAAAGTTTGAGGACCCCTGATCTATACGTTGTGTTGGCAAAACTGCAAGCAAATGGCTAAATTAGGAGTGAAACGTGTTTTAAATGTGTCTGTGGAGTCCCCTGCTTATGACGTCACCCGTGGCACGGTATGCAAATTACTCATTTCAGCAGTTCATTTCCATATCAGGTCACAGGTGATGTCATAAGCAGCAGACTCCACAGACACATTTAATACACATTATTCTCCTAATTCAGGCATTTACTTGCAGTTTTGCTAACACAACGTATAGATCATTTTCAATCTATTTTTATTCTCTACAGTAAAATCTATGTTCAGGTGATGCAGTCCCTTTTTTTCTGGCGCTAGCGAGTCACACGGTATAAATGGAGTCTGTGCCAGACAAAACACATACACACGCTTGTCATAACACACGGAGCTCAGGGCAGGATGTAGAAAACATCCCACTTCTCTGGGTGTGAGGAAAACCCAGTATCACCTTCCCACACTGTACATACACTGGCAAGTATTAATTAGCAGAGTAACAGGAGCCAGTCTGGACCTGATGGAAGAATATCCCATTTTAGTACTGCAGCCTTATATTAACAAGGCTTCCAGTATCCAGAGGGATACAGGGAATCTCAGATTATCTGCTTGTCATATACACTATGGACCACTCTGGACATTATAGATGGACCACTCTGGACAATAGATGGAAAAAGGAAACTGGCAAATCAGGCATCATGTGCACAGTGTGGATATCTGGCTATAAAATCAGCATTACTGGCTCCGAGATGATCATTATAACTAGAACCAAATGGAAGTATCCTTTCCCTGGCTCCTACATATTAGTAGCCTGGCTCCTCTGGTGTATATGAATTACATCTGGTCAGAGGATCATGGGGAAGTTAGTCCATATAAAAGGGAAGAGATCTATTGTTGGGTCAGGTATTTATTCTTTTACAGCACCTATAATAGGTCAGGATTTTGGAAAGCTGGGTACTCCCTTGCACCCTTTGATTTGGGATCCACGGAGAGGTTTTGTCTAAACCTTTTCCCTAATCTTAAAAAGGGTCCATTTCCCTAAACAGACAACTGAATAGCAAACATCAGGCATTAATAACAGAACTGGAAATAGTGTTACAACTTGTTTTTATGTCCGGCTCGGCTAGTGATGCCTGAGTTTTTCAGTTCCCAGCTTCGTGAATAGACTTCATTAAAAAGTAAATCCAGAGAAAAGCCAAACACACGATTAGAATAAGCTAATCACATTGCAAGCACCAAACTGCCATTCTATGCATCATTTATAACCTACTTACAGTTTTGACTAAATGTAAACTGTCATCCAGATCCAAAGGCACAATCCTAAAAATACAAAATACGTTACTTTATATAAAACCAGTAGAGCGTGCTGCTCAGATACCTAATACATTTCTATAGGGGAGAGGATCAGTACGGAGGGAAACCTGCTGCAATAAGTGTAAACACAGGTATGGGAAAGACTTATTAACAACATTATTATGCATTAACTACATTTCAAGCTGAAACATACATAATATAACAATTCTTTACCTTCCAAGACTATTCACAGCTTCAATCTGAAATGTTACTTTGGATCTAAAGGAAGAAAACACAGATAGATACTTAGGAATTTCTCTTTGAATTCTTTAAACTGATTTGATAGTGTACGGCTGCACATCATGGGAGTTGGGTAGTTCAGGCATCAGAAGTATACGGTTAGTCTACTTGTATTGCTAATATTGTAAACCTTTATGTTATTATAATGCGATTGCTTTTAATAGTGAATCCATGAGATCAAAGATAACAAATATCTGATATATAGCTAAATATAACCCACCTTAGATGTTATTGTTATAGTTACTAAGCCAAGAGTGTTGTACATGTAATTCAATTCAATGTATGGATGTTCTTTATATTGTTACAGTTAAAGCTAATATATATAGGGTATCAAACTGCAGTTCTCCAGCTGTTAGTATACTACATCCCCCATACTCCCCTGCCAGCCTTATAGCTAACAAAGTATTATGGGAGATGTAGGCAATGAGTAGCTGCAGAGTGGCTGTATGAATATGTATTGCATCTGACCTTCCACATAGACACACAGTATAACAGGAGATCCAGTAGATATGCAGTAAATTGGGACTGGTTCACTTAAAGGACAACCGTAGGCAGAACATGTGCTCATGTTTAATTGAAAGCTTACATTAAGTGTAAATCACAGGGAAACACACTAACCCTGTGAACCTGTCACTGTAACAGTATCAGCAGGTAGCACTGATCACAGGGAAACACACTAACCTTGTGAACCGGTCACTGTTACAGTATCAGCAGGGAGCACTGATCACAGGGAAACACACTAACCTTGTGAGCCTGTCACTGTTACAGTATCAGCAGGGAGCACTGATCACAGGGAAACACACTAACCTTGTGAACCTGTCACTGTTACAGTATCAGCAGGGAGCACTGATCACAGGGAAACACACTAACCTTGTGAACCGGTCACTGTTACAGTATCAGCAGGGAGCACTGATCACAGGGAAACACACTAACCTTGTGAACTTGTCACTGTTACAGTATCAGCAGGGAGCACTGATCACATGGAAACACACTAACCTTGTGAGCCTGTCACTGTTACAGTATCAGCAGGGAGCACTGATCACAGGGAAACACACTAACCTTGTGAACCTGTCACTGTTACAGTATCAGCAGGGAGCACTGATCACAGGGAAAAACAGTAACCTTGTGAACCTGTCACTGTTACAGTATCACCAGGGAGCACTGATCACAGGGAAACACACTAACCTTGTGAACCTGTCACTGTTACAGTATCAGCAGGGAGCACTGATCACAGGGAAACACACTAACCTTGTGAACCTGTCACTGTTACAGTATCAGCAGGGAGCACTGATCACAGGGAAACAAACCAACCTTGTGAACCTGTCACTGTAACAGTATCAGCAGGGAGCACTGATCACAGGGAAACAAACCAACCTTGTGAGCCTGTCACTGTAACCGTATCAGCAGGGAGAACAGATCACAGGGAAACAAACCAACCTTGTGAACCTGTCACTGTAACAGTATCAGCAGGGAGCACTGATCACAGTGAAACACAACAACCTTGTGAACCTGTCACTGTTACAGTATCAGCAGGGAGCACTGATCACAGGGAAACACACTAAACTTGTGAACCTGTCACTGTTACAGTATCAGCAGGGAGCACTGACCACAGGGAAACACAGTAACCTTGTGAACTTGTCACTGTTACAGTATCAGCAGGGAGCACTGGTCACAGGGAAACACAGTAACCTTGTGAGCCTGTCACTGTTACAGTATCAGCAGGGAGCACTGATCACAGGGAAACACACTAACCTTGTGAACCTGTGACTGTTACAGTATCAGCAGGGAGCACTGGTCACAGGGAAACACACTAACCTTGTGAACCTGTAACTGTTACAGTATCACCAGGGAGCACTGATCACAGGGAAACACACTAACCTTGTGAACCTGTCACTGTTACAGTATCAGCAGGGAGCACTGATCACAGGGAAACACACTAACCTTGTGAACCTGTTACTGTTACAGTATCAGCAGGGAGCACTGATCACAGGGAAACACACTAACCTTGTGAACCTGTCACTGTAACAGTATCAGCAGGGAGCACTGATCACAGGGAAACACACTAACCTTGTGAACCTGTCACTGTTACAGTATCAGCAGGGAGCACTGATCACAGGGAAACACACTAACCTTGTGAACCTGTCCCTGTTACAGTATCAGCAGGGAGCACTGATCACAGGGAAACACAGTAACCTTGTGAACCTGTCACTTGCTTTCTGTCACTGTTACAGTATCAGCAGGGAGCACTGACCACAGGGAAACACACTAACCTTGTGAACCTGTCACTGTTACAGTATCAGCAGGGAGCACTGATCACAGGGAAACACACTAACCTTGTGAACCTGTGACTGTTACAGTATCAGCAGGGAGCACTGATCACAGGGAAACACACTAACCTTGTGAACCTGTCCCTGTTACAGTATCAGCAGGGAGCACTGATCACAGGGAAACACAGTAACCTTGTGAACCTGTCACTTTTACAGTATCAGCAGGGAGCACTGATCACAGGGAAACACACTAACCTTGTGAACCTGTCACTGTTACAGTATCAGCAGGGAGCACTTATCACAGGGAAACACACTAACCTTGTGAACCTGTCACTGTTACAGTATCAGCAGGGAGCACTGACCACAGGGAAACACACTAACCTTGTGAACCTGTCACTGTTACAGTATCAGCAGGGAGCACTGATCACAGGGAAACACACTAAACTTGTGAACCTGTCACTGTTACAGTATCAGCAGGGAGCACTGACCACAGGGAAACACACTAACCTTGTGAACCTGTCACTGTTACAGTATCAGCAGGGAGCACTGATCACAGAGAAACACACCAACCTTGTGAACCTGTCACTGTTACAGTATCAGCAGGGAGCACTGATCACAGAGAAACACACCAACCTTGTGAACCTGTCACTTGCTTTCTGTCACTGTTACAGTATCAGCAGGGAGCACTGATCACAGGGAAACACAGTAACCTTGTGAACCTGTCACTTGCTTTCTGTCACTGTTACAGTATCAGCAGGGAGCACTGATCACAGGGAAAAACAGTAACCTTGTGAACCTGTCACTTGTAAAGACTGCGAAGAAGCAGCAATTACACTTAATACAGGTAATTGATGACGGCTTAGAGCCATCACTTCTTTCCCACGGTAAGGCTTATACCTTACTTACAGGATTACAGCAGTACTAAGTGACAGAGACTTGTTCTCACACAATGTGTGTGGGTAACGTGAATGTGATCATCTTTCTGTGGGAGAGAAGCATTATGGCTTCTGATCACTAGGGGAATATGTGGCAGCATTAGAGCGGGGGCAATCATGGTATACATGTCATCCGATTATAAGACAGGTCCCTGTATCACCAACGTGGTACATCCTGTACTGTTGGTGTTTTAGGCTGATCTTACTGAATAGCTCTGTTACAAGATGGTACAAAAATAATCAAAGTAACCGTAATCACAGGGCTAATATTAGAAAAAAAAATACAGAATAAAGAATAAAAATTAAATCAAATTAAAGAGGGCAACATTTGCTTTAATACAAGTAACAAAATATAATAGAAAAGATTCTCTGGCATGTGGAAAAAGGTGATGAAACGAATAAACTTTACAAATGTTTGTGGGAAATTGTGATGTTTTGGCTGTGCAGTTTACAGATCTATTGGAGGAGCAAATGTCAGGGTTAGATAACAATTATTTAGTGACTGTGTGCTTGACACGGATGCACGTGACATGATTTTGATTTTTGGCATCAGTGTCGCTTTAAAAAATAAAAGAGACAAACCGTAATGCAGCTTTCATTTGTACGAGATTAAATGAGTCGAACATTGTCCAGAGATTGTGTTCAGCTACTTCCTTTGCCTGGAAAACAATAGAACGGCAGTCATTATAATAATCTGTCTTTTACACAACACTTTTGTCTTACAACGGCGGCAAAAAGCATTTAGCGCAGGCGCAAAGACGTAACCTAAACAGCAGCGGATAATATATTACAAGATAACCCGCTTTCTTCTCTTAATGTATGTGTTATAGGGTGTAATAAACACATTGATATTGGAGAGCAGGGTAACCAGCCGTCTCTTATTAATGTACGTGTTATAGAGTGTAATAAACACATTGATATCGGAGAGCAGGGTAACCCACCTTCTCTTATTAATGTACGTGTTATAGGGTGTAATAAACACATTGATATCCGAGAGCAGGGTAACCCGCCTTCTCTTATTAATGTATGTGTTATAGGGTGTAATAAACACATTGATATCCGAGAGCGGGGTAACCCGCCTTCTCTTATTAATGTATGTGTTATAGGGTGTAATAAACACATTGATATCGGAGAGCAGGGTAACCCGCCTTCTCTTATTAATGTACGTGTTATAGGGTATAATAAACACATTGATATCAGAGACCAGGGTAACCCGCCTTCTCTTATTAATGTATGTGTTATAGGGTGTAATAAACACATTGATATCAGAGAGCAGGGTAACCCGCCTTCTCTTATTAATGTATGTGTTATAGGGCGTAATAAACACATTGATATCAGAGAGCAGGGTAACCCGCCTTCTCTTATTAATGTATGTGTTATAGGGTGTAATAAACACATTGATATCGGAGAGCAGGGTAACCCGCCTTCTCTTATTAATGTATGTGTTATAGGGTGTAATAAACACATTGATATCAGAGAGCAGGGTAACCCGATTTCTCTTATTAATGTACGTGTTATAGGGTGTAATAAACACATTGATATCAGAGAGCAGGGTAACCCGATTTCTCTTATTAATGTACGTGTTATAGGGTGTAATAAACACATTGATATCAGAGAGCAGGGTAACCCACCTTCTCTTATTAATGTACGTGTTATAGGGTGTAATAAACACATTGATATCAGAGAGCGGGGTAACCCGCCTTCTCTTATTAATGTATGTGTTATAGGGTGTAATAAACACATTGATATCAGAGACCAGGGTAACCCGCCTTCTCTTATTAATGTACGTGTTATAGGGAGTAATAAACACATTGATATCAGAGAGCAGGGTAACCAGCCGTCTCTTATTAATGTATGTGTTATAGGGTGTAATAAACACATTGATATCGGAGAGCAGGGTAACCCGCCTTCTCTTATTAATGTATGTGTTATAGGGTGTAATAAACACATTGATATCAGAGAGCAGGGTAAACCCACCTTCTCTTATTAATGTATGCGTTATAGGGTGTAATAAACACATTGATATCAGAGAGCAGGAGGCAATGCAGATGAGATGTGCTGGGCTTGGTCAGATTACACTGCATTGTAATGATGCATTATGCAGGGCCAACTCTGTTCTTCCAGCAGAGGAATCCAGATTTGTCTCTGCACAATGTATGGAATGTTTATCTCACCTGTAATTCACCTTTTAGTGAATAAACCACATACGAGTATAACAGTAATCTTGTAAGACACAGGAGTGTGGGCTCTATAAAAACAGTGTATGGATGTACAGATCAGTCTTCTAATCTCAATAATCATCTCAACATAAAATCACTACAAACAAGTCAGCAAACAAAATCACAGGATCTCCAGTCATGAAACGTAAGGCTAAAGTAGCAGCATTGGAGAAAGTCTCCCATTCAGCTGGATTGGAGGATTTCTCCAACTCTGCTACTTTGGCCTTACAATTGAAATGTCAATTCCCTCCTTCATATATAAAGCTCTTAGCATCTCATGAATACCTTTGTTAGACTGGAAGTCTTGACATAGCTGTTAATGCCAGCGAGCACAGCTTTCACCACCGCAGCGTAGATCTGTGACAGAACGGTGCTAAAAATAGAGAAATGGAGAATTATTAGAACATCGGAGACAGAGAATGCATTGTGCAGTGTAACAGCAGTCACTGAATATTACTTCACCAGTCAATGCTCACACACGGAATATTCTTTAAAAATAAGAATTCTGGCAGAAATAATGACAATCTGATGGTGAAATTAGGTTGTAGAGTCTGCATCTTTATGTACAGTCTGTCGGTATACACAGCAGAGAGGTACAATACAGAGAGATATACTCTCTTTAACAGACTACATCACTACTGATTGCGAAAGGTTACCTCGCTTCGCCTGCAACCCCTGCTTATCGACTGTGAACCATGCAAGAAAGAAACAGACACACCAATTGCACATGACTTTGTGTGACCGATCAGATCAGAAACACATTGATGTTAAAGTGGCCGTTCAATTAGAGAACTTAGGTGTATATAAAATATAATAATAATAATATTGGTCCAGAAACGGAAGCCCTGGCTATTACTTGCCTTACATTCTCCCCAAACATGACTCCGAGTGTCTGTAATACACAGTGTCATGTGCTAACACACTACCCCGCTCACCACTGTGTGTAATTATATATAATACAGCATAATCAATAAAATGCCACATTAGAAAAGGTTAATGAATATAAACACTCACTGATGAAAGGTTGACATGTCTAGGCGTATTTACTTTGCAGATAATATACAGGAGTATAGAAATTACCCCAGTAGATTGAGTTAACCATACAATTCATTTACACTTCAAACAAGGCTGGGGCGGCCAACACTTACCAACAATAACCATTTGTTTATTTTTACAACACTTAACATGAAATTATTTTTTTTAAGTCTTTCTCCTGGCAATTGAACCAGCCACCCTTTACCTTAAACTCTGAGCAAAAAACAGTCCTTATCCAGCATCTCCAGATAGCTATGGCTGGGGTACATCCACTGCACAGGGGCAGTATGCCAGTGATATCAACAGTCACATCCGACAACCTTCCTCACCACTATCCAATTACCGCAGTCAGGACCCCTTACAGTCTGCCCCCCCTCAATGTCGCCTGCCCCCTTTCTTATTGCACATGCATCCCCTGCCATAGCACTACGGTGCAGCACCCACAGGTCTTGCCAGAGCACCAAGATTGCACTTACAGGTTTTGTCAGCCAGGATTTAGCAAATATTATAAATATACAACTCGCTTTAATACTTACATGTGCTCGTCTTTATTTTGTGCTTCATTATCTTTACCTAACAAAAAAAACACATCAGATGGAAAATAATACAGGTTATCGCTGAAAATACAAAGGAACCAATTACATGTAATAAGGCAAAGGTTTTAAAACGTATTCGTGCAGCAAGCAATGTCCATCTTGTAACCCTGTGCACGCCAGGGCACAAGTAATGCAGAAACAGGCATCTGACGCACATCTGCTCATGCCCGCTGACAAGCTTTGTGCACTAACATCTTTCTTTTCCCTGCTTGCACATAGTTGAGCTTGTTGGCTACTCTGTCTGGTTGCAGCTTGCGGTCCATGGGTTAACTAGGAGAAGGATTAATTGCACCTCCGGCAACATACTAAAGGTTTTGCTATTTCTATAGACAGCTGTGGGTGCCCAGTAGATAGTAGGTGAGGTTAGGGTCTCACCTGATTGAGATTGTGCCTTGACATGGCGGGTGAGCGTAATTATATCATATAACCAAAACCTCTCTTTTATATTATGTTTATATACTTTAGCAGGGTGAGAAGCAGAAAAAGAGTTTTTTTTTCAACAAAGATTTTATTTTATCTTCCAGTATACAAATATAGAAACATTTTTCCCAAATAAATTTAAACGTACCTATATAAGGCATGTGAGTGCTTCCAAAAAAGTATGTCCTTGCACAGGCTAAGGGTCCTTTGGGAGAGACGCACTGTGCAACCTGCAATTTAAAGTCTTATTACCCCGTGATCAGAAAACACACAGTACAGAAAAAAAATAGTGCAGATTATCACGAATATTATACAAGGACTATAATAGCTTAGAAAACCACTTAATACACCTTGTTTCTATTAGATTATCTTCCAGACATTATCATTATAACTTCCAGTAGTCACATTACAGACTATCAAGTGTTGTATAATAAGCCTTTATTTAACCCTGTACGGTCCAGTGACAGATCTGCAAAGAAAACCAAATAATGAGCAGGACAACCCAAAATCTGCATATTTAATAGTGTGCTGCTGACATTATACACAATATAGATCTGCTAAACACAGGCCTGTCCTCTATAAAGCCTACATAAACCTAATCGGGACTATCCTTCCAGTAATGATAGCTGGATCTCCCATCTGCATAGCAGCATTTCATCTGGATTATGCAGGTCTAGGAGACTACGTCTTGGCTAAAATCTGGTATGAAAAGAGCTTCAGACACCTGGTACCAGTTGGAGCTGAATCCTGCAGTGCCATTCAATGTCACATAACCCCACCCACCGCGTCCCAAGATAACCCCACCCACCACTGCCCAAGATAACCCCACCCACCGCTGCCCAAGATAACCCCACCCACCACAGTCCAAGATTTTAGAATGTGCCATTTGTCGGATGTAATTTTGTGTGACATGCAGATCATACAATCCAATAAGAGAAGACACAGCTGAGGATCCATGACGTGAACGAAAGTTTAATCCGTTTTAAGTAGCAATGTTTAAACCAAGGTGGTCTTTGTAAAGCCTTGACAGAGAACACCTTGGTTGAAACGTTGCTGCCTTTAACTAACCTCTTCTTGGATTGTGTGGGGGGCCGGGCACGGAATATTGGGGGTGCTGCCATTCTGCTAGTGTGTACATGTCATCCAATCTTGGCAATTGCTAGCTGTTCGAGTTACATCAACAATATCATTTACTTAAAGCAAATGGAATACATTTTAAAATATCCATGAACTTCCCCCCTCATTCATAGATACCGTCCCTTTAACCCGAGTTATATAACAAGTGGGAGAAGCTGCCCTCTCTCTGCACCGTACGAGAACTCCCACAATGCACCAGCAGGAGGCGTCACATCTATCCATGGAACACATCCAACGCACAGCCTGCCAGTCCGCACTGCCACATGGTTTTGACATTCAGTCTGTGTAAAAAGCTTAAGCAAAGGCGAGCAGTCATACCATGGAATCCAATGTCCCTAATCTGCAATGTGTAAAGCAGTGAGCAGAGACGAGCAGTCATACCATGGAATCCAATGTCCCTAATCTCCCGTGTGTGAAGCAGTGAGCAGAGACGAGCAGTCATACCATGGAATCCAATGTCCCTAATCTCCCGTGTGTAGAGCAGTGAGCAGAGACGAGCAGTCATACCATGGAATCCAATGTCCCTAATCTGCAGTGTGTAAAGCAGTGAGCAGAGACGAGCAGTCATACCATGGAATCCAATGTCCCTAATCTGCAGTGTGTAAAGGAGTGAGCAGAGACAAGCAGTCATACCATGGAATCCAATGTCCCTAATCTGTAATGTGTAAAGCAGTGAGCAGAGACGAGCAGTCATACCATGGAATCCAATGTCCCTAATCTGTAATGTGTAAAGCAGTGAGCAGAGACGAGTAGTCATACCATGGAATCCAATGTCCCTAATCTGCAGTGTGTAAAGCAGTGAGCAGAGACGAGCAGTCATACCATGCAATTCAATGTTCCTAATCTGTAATGTGTAAAGCAGTGAACAGAGACGAGCAGTCATACCATGGAATCCAATCTCCCTAATCTGTAATGTGTAAAGCAGTGAGCAGAGACGAGTAGTCATACCATGGAATCCAATGTCCCTAATCTGCAGTGTGTAAAGCAGTGAGCAGAGACGAGCAGTCATACCATGGAATCCAATGTCCCTAATCTGCAGTGTGTAAAGCAGTGAACAGAGACGAGCAGTCATACCATGGAATCCAATGTCCTTAATCTCCCATGTGTAAAGCAGTGAGCAGAAACGAGTAGTCATACCATGGAATCCAATATCCCTAATCTGCAATGTGTAAAGCAGTGAGCAGAGATGAGCAGTCATACCATGGAATCCAATGTCCCTAATCTCCCGTGTGTAAAGCAGTGAGCAGAGACGACATCATACCATGGAATCCAATGTCCCTAATCTGCAATGTGTAAATCAGTGAGCAGAGACGAGCAGTCATACCATGGAATCCAATGTCCCTAATCTGTAATGTGTAAAGCAGTGAGCAGAGATGAGCAGTCATACCATGGAATCCAATGTCCCTAATCTCCCGTGTGTAAAGCAGTGAGCAGAGACGAGCACTCATACCATGGAATCCAATGTCCCTAATCTCCCGTGTGTAAAGCAGTGAGCAGAGACGACATCATACCATGGAATCCAATGTCCCTAATCTGCAGTGTGTAAAGCAGTGAGCAGAGACGAGTAGTCATACCATGGAATCCAATGTCCCTAATCTGCAGTGTGTAAAGCAGTGAGCAGAGACGAGCAGTCATACCATGGAATCCAATGTCCCTAATCTCCCGTGTGTAAAGCAGTGAGCAGAGATGAGCAGTCATACCATGGAATCCAATGTCCCTAATCTGCAGTGTGTAAAGCAGTGAGCAGAGACGAGCAGTCATACCATGGAATCCAATGTCCCTACTCTCCCTTGTGTAAAGAAGTGAGCAGAGACGAGCAGTCATACCATGGAATCCAATGTCCCTAATCTCCCTTGTGTAAAGCAGTGAGCAGAGACGAGCAGTCATACCATGGAATCCAATGTCCCTACTCTCCCTTGTGTAAAGCAGTGAGCAGAGACGAGCAGTCATACCATGGAATCCAATGTCCCTAATCTGTAATGTGTAAAGCAGTGAGCAGAGACGAGTAGTCATACCATGGAATCCAATGTCCCTAATCTGCAGTGTGTAAAGCAGTGAGCAGAGACGAGCAGTCATACCATGCAATTCAATGTTCCTAATCTGTAATGTGTAAAGCAGTGAACAGAGACGGGCAGTCATACCATGGAATCCAATCTCCCTAATCTGTAATGTGTAAAGCAGTGAGCAGAAACGAGTAGTCATACCATGGAATCCAATGTCCCTAATCTCCCGTGTGTAAAGCAGTGAGCAGAGACGACATCATACCATGGAATCCAATGTCCCTAATCTGCAATGTGTAAATCAGTGAGCAGAGACGAGCAGTCATACCATGGAATCCAATGTCCCTAATCTGTAATGTGTAAAGCAGTGAGCAGAGACGAGCAGTCATACCATGGAATCCAATGTCCCTAATCTCCCGTGTGTAAAGCAGTGAGCAGAGATGAGCAGTCATACCATGGAATCCAATGTCCCTAATCTCCCGTGTGTAAAGCAGTGAGCAGAGACGAGCACTCATACCATGGAATCCAATGTCCCTAATCTCCCATGTGTAAAGCAGTGAGCAGAGACGAGCAGTCATACCATGGAATCCAATGTCCCTAATCTGTAATGTGTAAAGCAGTGAGCAGAGACGAGTAGTCATACCATGGAATCCAATGTCCCTAATCTCCCGTGTGTAAAGCAGTGAGCAGAGACGAGCAGTCATAACATGGAATCCAATGTCCCTAATCTGCAATGTGTAAAGCAATGAGCAGAGACGAGTAGTCATACCATGGAATCCAATGTCCCTAATCTGCAGTGTGTAAAGCAGTGAGCAGAGACGAGTAGTCATACCATGGAATCCAATGTCCCTAATCTGCAGTGTGTAAAGCAGTGAGCAGAGACGAGCAGTCATACCATGGAATCCAATGTCCCTAATCTCCCGTGTGTAAAGCAGTGAGCAGAGACGAGCAGTCATACCATGGAATCCAATGTCCCTAATCTGCAGTGTGTAAAGCAGTGAGCAGAGACGAGCAGTCATACCATGGAATCCAATGTCCCTACTCTCCCTTGTGTAAAGCAGTGAGCAGAGACGAGCAGTCATACCATGGAATCCAATGTCCCTAATCTCCCTTGTGTAAAGCAGTGAGCAGAGACGAGCAGTCATACCATGGAATCCAATGTCCCTACTCTCCCTTGTGTAAAGCAGTGAGCAGAGACGAGCAGTCATACCATGGAATCCAATGTCCCTAATCTCCCTTGTGTAAAGCAGTGAGCAGAGACGAGCAGTCATACCATGGAATCCAATGTCCCTACTCTCCCGTGTGTAAAGCAGTGAGCAGAGACGAGCAGTCATAGCATGGAATCCAATGTCCCTAATCTCCCTTGTGTAAAGCAGTGAGCAGAGACGAGCAGTCATACCATGGAATCCAATGTCCCTACTCTCCCGTGTGTAAAGCAGTGAGCAGAGACGAGCAGTCATACCATGGAATCCAATGTCCCTACTCTACCGTGTGTAAAGCAGTGAGCAGAGACGAGCAGTCATACCATGGAATCCAATGTCCCTACTCTCCCGTGTGTAAAGCAGTGAGCAGAGACGAGCAGTCATACCATGTGCTTGGCCGTGCTTCTTCCAGGTCCAGTATTTCGGATAAGATGTCCTTCTGATGGAAAGATCAGGCTGCCTGGCTTCAGGTTCTCTCTGGTGGAATGGCTGCCAAACAGGACGAAAGGCTGCCTGCAGGGACTAAAGCACAAGCATCGGGTGTTACCAGGGATATCTAGTGTCGCAATATGATGCTTCATAAATGAATCTCTCCATGAAGAATACAACGCATACTAATTAATGGGAGTGATAAAGAATACTGCGCAGGCTTCTGATTGGCTGTTTATACAGTGTAACTCATGGCCCCGGACCCCAAATAACACCCCTGAAATAACGAAGGACTAAACCTAAACGCATAAAAAGGCCACTGTGTCCTGTTTTACATGGATTTTAAATAGTACAATTGAAAAGTTATCAAAATCAAAACAAAAAGAGTCAGGGGGTAAATTCCTCCATGGAGCTGTGGTGGTCCTAGTGGTGAGTCTGCGTGTCACTGGTCATTTAGTAGACTAAACATTTCCATCAACTTCATGTTTCCAGTGACTAAAACGAAACTATAACTAAATAACAACTAAGTTACTAGGACTAAAACGAAACCATAACTAAATAACAACTAAGTTACTAGGACTAAAACAAAACTATAACTAAATAACAACTAAGTTACTAGGAATAAAACTAAACTATAACTAAATAACAACTAAGTTACTAGGACTAAAACTAAACTATAACTAAATAACAACTAAGTTACTAGGACTAAAATCCATTGCAATTTTCATAAACGGACTAAAATGAGTAAAATGTTAGGGAGGGGTATTACAGTTACCTAATTGGACTGCTGGTTCAGCTTCCCATGGGTCAAAGCCCAGTCCCCTGACTCTATCTGCAGCTGGATTGGACAGTTGTGGGGGTAACAACAAGCGAAAAGTGCTGAGGGTCATCAGGCCAAGAGCTAAGGGAACTCTCCAATGTATGGGTTCATTCCTCACGCAAACAGCATGTAAAATCTGCCAGACCTTCCTGCCCCATGAAACATACCCATTGGGTATATGGAAACCCGAGGCCTCCATACTACACAAGGGCCTAGTCTCCCTAATAGTGCATCAGTACTGCCTGCCGGTAATAGTTAGTAACCTACACAGAAGCCCAGCTGTTGTGTGCACTTATTTCGTGCTCGAAGGTCATTTCGGTAAATTTACTAAGATACAAAGACACTAACATTCTGTTACATGTAGACGGCTGATTACAGAGAGTTACATTTATAACTAAAAAATACGTTTCCACTGTGTCCTGTTTACTTCACACAGGAAGGAGGACTGCAAACACTAGGGGTCATGTACAAACACGGCACATTGTGCCAAATACAGGGCATGTATAGACTCACAGGAGTCTGTGCTATCTACACCAAAATCAGGCACCCAAGACAGTTTGACGGAGGCCTCTCTCTCCCTCACAACAAAGTGCCGGGTGTTATAAAAAAAAGCACAATCGACGTTAAACATATCAAACAGTGATTGCGCTTAACATCCAACACTGTGCAGAGCAGGAGTTATTATACATAGCCCCCTATATGTTTATAATTGGGAATGTTCCACATTTGCCAGGGCTGTTTTTTGTTTGTCTCTCCAATGTGTTGTTCTGTTCTAGTGTCTCTCCATCCACCATACTGTACAATGTGTTGTTCTAGTGTCTCTACATCCACCATCCTGTACAATGTGTTGTTCTAGTGTCTCTACACCCACCATCCAGTACAATGTGTTGTTCTAGTGTCTCTACACCCACCATCCTGTACAATGTGTTGTTCTAGTGTCTCTCCATCCACCATCCTGTACAATGTGTTGTTCTAGTGTCTCTACACCCACCATCCTGTACAATGTGTTGTTCTAGTGTCTCTACACCCACCATCCTGTACAATGTGTTGTTCTAGTGTCTCTCCATCCACCATCCTGTACAATGTGTTGTTCTAGTGTCTCACCATCCACCATCCTGTACAATGTGTTGTTCTAGTGTCTCTCCATCCACCATCCTGTGCAATGTGTTGTTCTAGTGTCTCTCCATCCACCATCCTGTACAATGTGTTGTTCTAGTGTCTCTACACCCACCATCCTGTACAATGTGTTGTTCTAGTGTCTCTCCAACCACCATCCTGTACAATGTGTTGTTCTAGTGTCTCTACATCCACCATCCTGTACAATGTGTTGTTCTAGTGTCTCTACATCCACCATCCTGTACAATGTGTTGTTCTAGTGTCTCTACACCCGCCATCCTGTACAATGTGTTGTTCTAGTGTCTCTACACCCACCATCCTGTACCATGTGTTGTTCTAGTGTCTCTACACCCACCATCCTGTACAATGTGTTGTTCTAGTGTCTCTACACCCACCATCCTGTACAATGTGTTGTTCTAGTGTCTCTCCATCCACCATCCTGTACAATGTGTTGTTCTAGTGTCTCTACACCCACCATCCTGTACAATGTGTTGTTCTAGTGTCTTTCCATCCACCATCCTGTACAATGTGTTGTTCTAGTGTCTCTACACCCACCATCCTGTACAATGTGTTGTTCTAGTGTCTCTCCATCCACCATCCTGTAAAATGTGTTGTTCTAGTGTCTCTACACCCACCATCCTGTACCATGTGTTGTTCTAGTGTCTCTACACCCACCATCCTGTACAATGTGTTGTGCTAGTGTCTCTCCATCGACCATCGTGTACAATGTGTTGTTCTAGTGTCTCTACATCCACCATCCTGTACAATGTGTTGTTCTAGTGTCTCTACACCCACCATCCTGTACAATGTGTTGTTCTAGTGTCTCTCCATCCACCATACTGTACAATGTGTTGTTCTAGTGTCTCTACACCCACCATCCTGTACAATGTGTTGTTCTAGTGTCTCTACACCCCCCATCCTGTACAATGTGTTGTTCTAGTGTCTCTACACCCACCATCCTGTACAATGTGTTGTTCTAGTGTCTCTACACCCACCATCCTGTACAATGTGTTGTTCTAGTGTCTCTACATCCACCATCCTGTACAATGTGTTGTTCTAGTGTCTCTCCATCCACCATCCTGTACAATGTGTTGTTCTAGTGTCTCTACATCCACCATCCTGTACAATGTGTTGTTCTAGTGTCTCTCCATCCACCATACTGTACAATGTGTTGTTCTAGTGTCTCTCCATCCACCATCCTGTACAATGTGTTGTTCTAGTGTCTCTACACCCACCATCCTGTACAATGTGTTGTTCTAGTGTCTCTACACCCACCATCCTGTACAATGTGGGACGGCAGTGATCATGAGTAATTCTGAGCTAGTTTCACACACATCATAAGGTAAGCAGAATATACCTGTTGTCAGAGATATGGCTTGACAGCATCCCATGGCTGTAATAACTTCTGAATGGCTGAAAGAAATATACATTTATTAACACATCTGGCTCCGACAGACACTTAACTCATAATTATATTTATTTCAAATTAAGGTAACACAGGGCTTAAAATATATATATGAAGACTTTAGTAGCCAAGCTAGTGAGTTTTAGGAGACAGAGATTTGGTACATCAATAAAAGTCTATGCAAAACAATAGGATCCAGCACCAGGGAGCTAACACTGGCAGCATGGAGTACACTTCACTGGAAGCATCTCTTGGATGTAAGATACCAAAAGAGTTTTCTCTGCACAATTCTGAGGAATTAAATCAACATGAGCTATCCGCCTAATCAAGTGCGTTCTTTTTTTCTATCTAGACGGCAATTATAAAGCAAAACAGAAAAGTATTTGATCCCATAATGTGTTAGGAGCGGCCTTCCCCAGACTACTGAAGCGTGCCGCTATTCCAGTGTATGTTTTTCTGTACCACCAAGTATAATGACTAGGCGTCATCACACTGTAGAAGACTGGATATAGAGATGTATATATTAAGATGTCAGAAATGTAGTGTGATTGTGCCGTATCTAAACAGACAAATTTACGTTGGCTGCCTGAGGATGCTGTGCTGTGAGGGTTGCTTTAAACCAATATGTTCCTTTGCATGATCCTATATGGGGTTGATTTAAACCAATATGTTCCTTTGTATGCTCCTACATGGGATTGATTTAAACCAATATATACCTTTGTATGATCCTATATGGGGTTGCTTTAAACCAATATGTTCCTTTGCATGCTCCTATATGGGGTTGCTTTAAACCAATGTTCCTTTGCATGCTCCTATATGGGGTTGATTTAAACCGATATGTTCCTTTGCATGCTCCTATATGGGGTTAATTTAAACCAATATGTTCCTTTGCATGCTCCTATATGGGGTTGATTTAAATTAATATGTACCTTTGCATGATCCTATATGGAGTTGATTTAAACCAATATGTACCTTTGCATGCTCCTATATGGGGTTGCTTTAAACCAATATGTACCTTTGCATGCTCCTATATGGAGTTGATTTAAACCAATATGTACCTTTGCATGCTCCTATATGGAGTTGATTTAAACCAATATGTACCTTTGCATGCTCCTATATGGAGTTGATTTAAACCAATATGTACCTTTGCATGCTCCTATATGGAGTTGATTTAAACCAATATGTTCTTTTGTATGCTCCTATATGGGGTTGCTTTAATCCTATATGTTCCTTTGTATGCTCCTATATGGGGTTGCTTTAAACCAATATGTTCCTTTACATGCTCCTATATGGGGTTGCTTTAAACCAATATGTACCTTTGCATGCTCCTATATGGGGTTGCTTTAAACCAATATGTACCTTTGTATGCTCCTATATGGGGTTGCTTTAAACCAATATGTTCCTTTACATGCTCCTATATGGGGTTGCTTTAAACCAATATGTTCCTCTGTATGCTCCTATATGGGGTTGCTTTAAACCAATATGTTCCTCTGTATGCTCCTATATGGGGTTGCTTTAAACCAATATGTTCCTCTGTATGCTCCTATATGGGGTTGCTTTAAACTAATATGTTCCTTTGCATGCTCATATATGGATTTGCTTTAAACCAATATGTTCCTTTGCATGCTCCTATATGGGGTTGCTTTAAACCAATATGTACCTTTGCATGCTGATATTTGGCGTTGCTTTAAACCAATATGTTCCTTTGTATGCTCCTATATGGAGTTGATTTAAACCAATATGTACCTTTGCATGCTCCTATAAGGGGTTGCTTTAAACCAAGATGTTCCTTTGTATGCTCCTATATGGGGTTGCTTTAAACCAATATGTACCTTTGCATGCTCCTATATGGGGTTGCTTTCAACCAATATGTACCTTTGCATCCTCCTATATGGGGTTGCTTTAAACCAATATGTTCCTTTACATGCTCCTATATGGGGTTGCTTTAAACCAATATTTTCCTTTGTATGCTCCTATATGGGGTTGATTTAAACCAATATGTTCCTTTGCATGCTCCTATATGGGGTTGCTTTAAACCAATATGTACCTTTGCATGCTCCTATATGGGCTTGCTTTAAACCAATATGTACCTTTGCATGCTCCTATATGGGGTTGCTTTAAACCAATATGTACCTTTGCATGCTCCTATATGGGGTTGCTTTAAACCAATATGTACCTTTGCATGCTCCTATATGGGGTTGCTTTAAACCAATATGTACCTTTGCATGCTCCTATATGGGGTTGCTTTAAACCAATATGTACCTTTGCATGCTCCTATATGGAGTTGATTTAAACCAATATGTACCTTTGCATGCTCCTATATGGAGTTGATTTAAACCAATATGTACCTTTGCATGCTCCTATATGGAGTTGATTTAAACCAATATGTACCTTTGCATGCTCCTATATGGAGTTGATTTAAACCAATATGTTCTTTTGTATGCTCCTATATGGGGTTGCTTTAATCCTATATGTTCCTTTGTATGCTCCTATATGGGGTTGCTTTAAACCAATATGTTCCTTTACATGCTCCTATATGGGGTTGCTTTAAACCAATATGTACCTTTGCATGCTCCTATATGGGGTTGCTTTAAACCAATATGTTCCTTTACATGCTCCTATATGGGGTTGATTTAAACCAATATGTACCTTTGCATGCTCCTATATGGAGTTGATTTAAACCAATATGTACCTTTGCATGCTCCTATATGGAGTTGATTTAAACCAATATGTTCTTTTGTATGCTCCTATATGGGGTTGCTTTAATCCTATATGTTCCTTTGTATGCTCCTATATGGGGTTGCTTTAAACCAATATGTACCTTTGCATGCTCCTATATGGGGTTGCTTTCAACCAATATGTACCTTTGCATCCTCCTATATGGGGTTGCTTTAAACCAATATGTTCCTTTACATGCTCCTATATGGGGTTGCTTTAAACCAATATTTTCCTTTGTATGCTCCTATATGGGGTTGATTTAAACCAATATGTTCCTTTGCATGCTCCTATATGGGGTTGCTTTAAACCAATATGTACCTTTGCATGCTCCTATATGGGCTTGCTTTAAACCAATATGTACCTTTGCATGCTCCTATATGGGGTTGCTTTAAACCAATATGTACCTTTGCATGCTCCTATATGGGGTTGTTTTAAACCAATATGTTCCTTTGTATGCTCCTATATGGGGTTGCTTTAAACCAATATGTACCTTTGTATGATCCTATATGGAGTTGATTTAAATCAAAATGTTCCTTTGCATGCTCACTAGTGCATGCTTATTTGAGTTAAAAGTAACACACAGCACATACCTCCCCAGCATGCGACTCTGATAACTCAAGGATAAAAGGAACTTCAGTTTCGAAATTGGAGAAGAGGTTGGTCCATTGATGCTCAAAAGTGAGCAAATCCTAAAAAATAAACACAGCAAGATGACAGACGCGATCACACAATCTGTGTACATTAGCAGTGGGAGTGAAGGCTCCTTGCACATTCCACAAGGATGCAATACAATTTGATTGGTGGTAAAAAATTAACAGTAATCAAATATACAATAAAACAAATATCACATGTATTTATACTTACTATTCCAAAAGGTAATAAATGAATTAACCAATAACCACGTATACAATGCTTATTACCAAATATGCTCTGGTTTCAGTTATAAAAACATAATAAAACATACTGTTTGCACAAATCTTTAAAAGGACAACTAAACTTTTTTATTTATTTTTTACACTTGCTTCCTTATCTTCATAGATAAACAAGGGGTTTACTCTCGGCTCTGCCTCAGAGTTGAGGTAGAGCTGGTAGGGAGTCTGGTGCATGCTGATAGAGTAGAGGCTCATCCTGATTCTGTGACTGGAGTCTCTCAGGCCCGGTGTTCTCAGATAATGTTTGTTTCCAAAGGGGATCAACAGAGGGGACCTAGACACTAGCAGCGAGAGCCATTCGCCGACCAGACCACGCTGCCTGCTTTCCACTGAAACATGGCCTGTATATCAAATACTAGGGGCACATTGAGAAAAATAAAACGTTTAGCTGTCCTTTAAAATAAATGGAAAAGGAAGATATACTGTAAATCACGGCAGTAGTTTTCTTTTTAGAAATGATGAGCTCACCTCCATTAGCAATGCCTCCAACGATACAGGATCCATGATGCTGTATGTCTTCCAGAGAGACTCGCTTACATCCATTAACTGCAAGAAACAAACCCGCTCATCACACAGACCTTAACTTCCTGGCTATACGACAATCCTTCCTGACATTAACTAGTGTGGCATGCCACACTCACCATAAAAACCTCCAGCACGTCACTCCTTACCACGGCCCCAACAGAGCCAGAGGGTCCACGTTGCCCCCCGCCCTCCTACCAAACCCGTGAAACACAGAGAGAAGTATACCAGAGGGGACGAGAGAAAAATGAAACAAGTGTAAGAGGAAAAACAACACGGAGCAACCATCTAGCTACAGACAGCGGCCTACAAAGTAACAAGAATCCGCGTTTGGGATTGCGCCAATCAAGAAGGAACAAAGGGAATACATTAGCCGTCCTCCACACCAGGAGGTGATGCTTTACCCCACAAAGGATCAGAACAACATGAAGAAGTGTGTGCTCATGCCAAAATGTAGACAAAATCGTGGACATACTTCATAACAAGTCTGAGCACCATTCATCTAATGTGAAAAAGAATTATACTGTTTACATTAAGGAATGATAAGTTACTTGGGCTGCAATAAATAAATATAGCGCTGCGGCACATACCTCATGTTTCATCGTAAAGAAACCACCGCCACCGATGCCGTCCAAGGCAAACGCCTGCACAATGGGCCACTTCTCCACAATAAACATATCAAATGTTTGTAAGTGACCTGTGGAGATTAGTGAGATCACATGAATTATTCACACACAGGCTCACTGACACAACACGCAGATGTACTGAGGAATTAAGACGAGTTTGCTTTTACATGAACTTCAATGGACACGTCAGCGAACTAGCTCTTTGAATGATAATCATTTTCTCTAAGCTTTTTAGCGAAATAATCTTAGCACCCAACTTCATTCAACTTTTCTAGAAGTTGGGAGGATGAAGGACTGAGTTGGGCTTGGATTTAAACCTGCAATCCTAGGTTTGGAGCAGGTACTGTAATCAGAGCATTTCACCAGCTGGGCTGTGTATCACTTATCCTTGTTTGGTTGATGTTTGAACAAATAAAAGAATAGGCATGCTCAACTTCCTGGTACACTCTGAAAATTCTAAGCATACAGCTGTATTCACTAAATCAGCCATTTTTTTTTTAAGACAATTGTTTCTTACAGTTTGGTTTGGTTGGTGGGATGTTTTAAAGGCAATGTATCACCTAAACATTGCTTGTACTATAAATGTAGAGAAAAAATAATTTGACAGTACAGTGTGTCAGCAATACTGCAAGCAAATGCCTAAATTAGGAGTAAAATGTTTTTAAGTACCTCTGTGGAAGTCTCCTGCTTATGACATAATTTGTGACGTGTAATTTGCATATCAAGCCAGAGGTGATGTCATAAACAGGAGACTCTCACACGAGCAGCCATGGGGAAGTGAGGCAGGCCGGGTAAATACCTTAGAGTAGGTTGAAACTGTGGGCCGCATAATTGTGACCCACGGTGTAAGTTGGCGCGCCCCGATGTAGAGAATAAAACCCACATTTGCTACTTTGGTCTAAAGTTTGAAATTCCCATCTCAATGTCTTGAAATTCCCTCTCTATTCAGTAGACGCTATAAAGTAGATCATGTTTTATTCTCTTTGTTCCCAACATAAGCAATGTTTAAGTGATTCAGTCCCCTTAAGTACATCAAGACATAAGACAGAAGAGTGAGTTCCAATATTTCCTTTCCAGGATGTGTGCTACATACACGGGGAGTACATGTTTGGTACATAAAATATTCCCGACCCACCTCGAGAGCTGTAAGGAATCCCAATGCGGCTGCAATCCTGCACCATGCTCACGAAGCTGGCAATCTTAAATTCCTCTGCCGCCTCCTCATCTTCATACTGCAAAACAAAAGCTACTCAATAACAACACAGCTATGAAGATTAGTGACATGTGCGTTAAATCAGTTCCTGCTCTCCCTGGAGGCCGAGAGGAGTTTGCATTACAGCCCTGGTGGTTTGTTTCAGGCAAAAGTCTAACCAGGATTAACTATTAACTCCCTGATGCCCTTCCAGTATACACTTCCATACTCAGGTTATCTGCGCCGGCCTGGGATGTTTAGCAATGCTCTGGGCTGGATACGGTTAGTTTCATGGAAAACCTGGGTAGCTGGGAGTTATTATATGGTACATCCTGACATCACCTCACCAGCATCTGCTATTGGTTTGTCTGTATTTTGTTTAATAGTAATAGTATTTGACTATTTATACAGTGCTCCATTATTCTGGACAATAACAGTCTATTGTCTTAAGAATACAATTTACACATGTTAAATAAATCGATATAGACAATACTGAGAAGTGATAAAAAGGAATAAATCCCGAATATTAAAACTGCAAGCAATACAATTCCTTCTTCTATTTGTGTTTTTGGGCCTGTCACACACACTCTCTGCTGTCAGACAAGCAGCACTATACAGAGCTCAGTGAATAGGCTTGTGTCTATCGGGTAGAGTAGAAGTAGGGAGAGCACACAGGAACTGAAATCAATGTACTTAACAAGGGTATAATGCAAAAATATCTTTAATAAAGTGCCATATATGAAATAAATATATACAAAGTGTACAAAAGACTATACAAACAAAACATAAAGACAAAAAATACTTACAAAAAATTAAGCAAACCATGCAATACAGTACATACCCACAAGTACAGAAAAGTCTCCTTGATAAAGGCATCTTGCCGAAACGTCGGTGACCTCCGTTTTGTGCGCAGTGTGTCCCCTCCTGTCTTACTCCTTAGACTTTTCTGTACTTTTGGGTATGTACTGTATTGCATGGTTTGCTTAATTTTTTGTAAGTATTTTTTGTCTTTATGTTTTGTTTGTATAGTCTTTTGTACACTTTGTATATATTTATTTCATATATGGCACTTTATTAAAGATATTTTTGCATTATACCCTTGTTAAGTACATTGATTTCAGTTCCTGTGTGCTCTCCCTACTTCTACTCTTGTTGTTTACACTACTAAGGGGGCTTGGTGGACTCCTTCTGGGGTGATGCACCTCATTTATCATAGTTATTGTATGTTGCATTTTGGTGTGCTTCTCTGACCATCTGTTTTACTTGTGTCTATCAGGTGACAGCAATAGGGGGGAACCATACTCCTAGCAGATAAAGGACAATGTATGTGTATATATATATATATATATGACTGGATCAACAAATATTATTTTTTGTATGACATAAAAGTTTCGACCATTGGATTTATATTGAAGCCCCGTGAGTGCGTGTTTTTTTCGATCTTGGATATTGCTATATATATATATATATATATATATATATATATATATATATATATATATTTATTTATATCTCCCAAGACTTGGATTCTCCTCTGTACAGCCTGTGAGCTGAGTGTATTGAGAGAGTAGTCTGCACACACACTGAGTGTGTATTGAGAGAGTAGTCTGCACACACACTGAGTGTGTATTGAGAGAGTAGTCTGCACACACACTGAGTGTGTATTGAGAGAGTAGTCTGCACACACACTGAGTGTGTATTGAGAGAGTAGTCTGCACACACACTGAGTGTGTATTGAGAGAGTAGTCTGCACACACACTGAGTGTGTATTGAGAGAGTAGTCTGCACACACACTGAGTGTGTATTGAGAGAGTAGTCTGCACACACACTGAGTGTGTATTGAGAGAGTAGTCTGCACACACACAGCAGTAGCTGGGTTGATGGGGTGCAATGGTCAGTATACTCGCCTCGATTTCGGTCATGCAGTGGAAATGTAAGTTTCTCCAGCATCCCACATAGGGCAGCAGGTACGCATAGTTAACAGGATTGCAGTACAGGTGGACTCGGTCAGCTTTGATTAGGATTATAACATCTGTAATAAATAGAGAAATTCATTGCCACCAAGCAGAGAGACACAGCCACAAACCAGTGTACAGAGAGAGACAGCCACAAACCAGTGTACAGAGAGAGACAGCCACAAACCACAGTGTACAGAGAGAGACAGGCACAAACAAGCGAACAGAGACACAGCCACAAACCAGCAAACAGAGAGACACAGCCACAAAGCAGCAAACAGAGAGACACAGCCACAAAGCAGCAAACAGAGAGACACAGCCACAAAGCAGCAAACAGAGAGACACAGCCACAAAGCAGGAAACAGAGAGACACAGCCACAAAGCAGCAAACAGAGAGACACAGCCACAAAGCAGCAAACAGAGAGACACAGCTACAAAGCAGCAAACAGAGAGACACAGCCACAAAGCAGGAAACAGAGAGACACAGCCACAAAGCAGGAAACAGAGAGACACAGCCACAAAGCAGCAAACAGAGAGACACAGCCACAAAGCAGCAAACAGAGACACAGCCACAAACCAGCAAGCAGAGACACACAGCCACAAACCATCAAACAGAGAGACACAGCCACAAACCAGTATACAGAGTGACACAGCCACAAACAAGCAAACAGAGACACAGCCACAAACAAGCGAACAGAGACACAGCCACAAACCAGCAAACAGAGACACAGCCACAAACCAGCAAACAGAGACACAGCCACAAACCAGCAAACAGAGACACAGCCACAAACCAGCAAACAGAGACACAGCCACAAACCAGCAAACAGAGACACAGCCACAAACCAGCAAACAGAGACACAGCCACAAACCAGCAAACAGAGACACAGCCACAAACCAGCAAACAGAGACACAGCCACAAACCAGCAAACAGAGACACAGCCACGAACCAGTGAACAGAAAGACACAGCCGCGAACCAGTGATCAGAAAGACACAGCCACAAACCAGGCAGAGATGGGCAGACAGGCGAGTTAGAGAATTATTTCATCTATTAAAACCTGGATTTTTTAATTAGTTACCACTGTTAAAGGGACACTCCCACCAAAAAATGAAAAAGGTTTATTTTTTTTATTTCAGATATGTCTTTTGTTTTTGTTAAGTGAGTTTATTTAATGAAATGTGTAACTAAACAAGTGTGACTGGATGCCGCCATTTTGTGAAATATAGTGATTTGGGTGCCGCCCCCGCAGTGACTTTACAGCACTAGTATCTCATTTTGGGGCTGGGGACACAGAATGCAGTCTAATTCTGACCATAGAGGGGTAATGTAATTATTACATCACAAGGGGGAGGAGTTATGATCCTGCTTGATCAGGTCAGTCTCCTCTCTTTGTGTTGGAAGGCAGGTAAAAATAGTTGTACACAGCCACCTAGTCCTGCCCACCATGATACACAGGAGCCAGTAAGAGAGCAGCGGTGTATCCTATGACATCATCACGCAGGCTTTAACAGTTGTAAAGTGAGACTGGCTAGAAGATTTTGGACTATGTTGCATCATGGGAAATATTCACAAAATGGAGCCAGGACATTAACACCTAATTTTATTTTTTCTTCTATATGCAATTAATTCAATCATATAAAAAACAAAACAGTGGCATATGTCTTATATACGTGTTTGATTTAAATGACCGGATCATCTAGTTACATCCTATATAAAGTGGTAGTTTCCCTTTAACTGTTTAGTGAACAGAACCCTTTGAATTAACACATAGTGCAGCAGACATGGTGTCTGAAAACCTCACCGTCCAGAACCTCTTCAGGAAATCCGGTTCTTTCAAAGTCCGAATTTCTCTGACTGTACAAGTCAAACAGCAGATAGTTTGCTAGTTCCTTGCAGCCTTCATTGTACCGGCTGTCAATACCTGCAAACAAGCAACACATGATGTAAGACAGCCTGCATGCAAGGGAGATATAATCACTTCCTAGATGCTGATAAAAAATCTCCCCTCCCCAAAGCGAAGTGTTTATAATGGATCCTGCTCTGCTCATGTGAGATGCATATAAACTCACACAACTGTGAACTTGGGATCTTCAGAACCAATGGAGAGATCCCACTATGCAGTGATGGCTGACGTGGCACTGCATAGGTTTGGGAATGCCATCAGACTGCTTTAAAGATATGTAGTGCCCAAACAGCTGCAGTGCCAAGATTAGCTATCTACAGCCTTTAGGGTATATTCAATCACACATGAAAGAGTGATACAATATTCTGAACAAAGAGACACAGTACAGGGGTAACCCGAAAAAGACAATTGTAAGACAAAGAGAGACACACAAGTATGAATTCAATACATAGGTAATTTCTTTATCTAAAAGTTGATACAAAGGAAATAGAATTGTTTAATTCAAGCTTTATTAATAACAGACAGACTCTGCCTTGAACAAAGGTTCAACTTTTAAACAATAATAATACTTTTGTATAAACTTTTGGATAAAGTAGGTATTTATTTATACTTCTGTGTCCTTCTTTGTGTTAAATCACACCATGAACAGACCAAACCTACTGGCAAACTGGTGTTCCCTCCACAAATACTACATTTGGCACATAGAACTGGCACATTTTAGCACTATATAATACATACAATCCTCACACACTGGATGGCCAGAAGAGAAGCCTGTAGACATGATGTGATGAGATCCACACTGATTATCTATTCCCCCCCCCAGCTATCTGCACCATGGTTTGGATGTTTAGGGGCACATCCAGTCTGTTGTATGACTAATATGCCTCTCGGTTTGTGTCAGTGTTAATATAGATTTAGCATTCAGCTCATTCCAGGGTTTGGGGGAATCATGCCTCACACACAGTGCCGAGAGTGATCCTCTCCATTCCATGGCTATGAATGCAGCTAACACCGGCCATGTGTTAAAGATCTAAATCTCTCAACCCAGGGACACAGAAAGCAGAACATAGGGAGCATTTCATTTAAAAAGCAATATTAATGCAATAATATGCAATGTTTTACACCTACCTAAAATGCAGAGAACGCCATCAGGGGATGACTTGCTGCTCTTTGTAAGAAGTTGTTGAATTCTTCTTAAGCGACTGCAGCTGAAAAGAAGAATGAAAAAATATATATATATTTTGTATCTATACAGCACGGGCAAACTATATACATGTCTATACAGCACGGGCAAACTATATACATGTCTATACAGCACGGGCAAACTATATACATGTCTATACAGCACGGGCAATCTATACACCACGGGCAATCTATATACATGTCTATACAGCACGGGTAATCTATACACCACGGGCAAACTATATACATGTCTATACAGCACGGGCAAACTATATACATGTCTATACAGCACGGGCAATCTATACACCACGAGCAAACTATATACATGTCTATACAGCACGGGCAAACTATATACATGTCTATACAGCACGGGCAATCTATACACCACGAGCAAACTATATACATCTCTATACAGCACGGGCAATCTATACACCACGGGCAAACTATATACATGTCTATACAGCACGGGCAATCTATACACCACGAGCAAACTATATACATCTCTATACAGCACGGGCAATCTATACACCACGAGCAAACTATATACATGTCTATACAGCACGGGCAAACTATATACATGTCTATACAGCACGGGCAATCTATACACCACGAGCAAACTATATACATGTCTATACAGCACGGGCAAACTATATACATGTCTATACAGCACGGGCAATCTATACACCACGAGCAAACTATATACATGTCTATAAAGCACGGGTAATCTATACACCACGGGCAAACTATATACATGTCTATACAGCACGGGCAAACTATATACATGTCTATACAGCACGGGCAAACTATATACATGTCTATACAGCACGGGCAAACTATATACATGTCTATACAGCACGGGCAATCTATACACCACGAGCAAACTATATACATGTCTATAAAGCACGGGTAATCTATACACCACGGGCAAACTATATACATGTCTATACAGCACGGGCAAACTATATACATGTCTATACAGCACGGGCAAACTATATACATGTCTATACAGCACGGGCAAACTATATACATGTCTATACAGCACGGGCAAACTATATACATGTCTATACAGCACGGGCAATCTATACACCACGAGCAAACTATATACATGTCTATAAAGCACGGGTAATCTATACACCACGGGCAAACTATATACATGTCTATACAGCACGGGCAAACTATATACATGTCTATACAGCACGGGCAAACTATATACATGTCTATACAGCACGGGCAAACTATATACATGTCTATACAGCACGGGCAATCTATACACCACGAGCAAACTATATACATGTCTATAAAGCACGGGCAATCTATACACCACGAGCAAACTATATACATCTCTATACAGCACGGTAGGGATCGACCGATATTGATTTTTTAGAGCCGATACCGATAACCTGTGAACTTTCAGGCCGATAGCCGATAACTTATACCGATATTTCGTGCATTTTAATTTTTTGGGAAAAAAAACAATTTCTACACAAATCTGCTGTTAAATGAACATGTTTATTGTTAACGTTTAGCTTTTTTTTGTAAATCTTTTTCATTGCTAAATAAAAATAAATAATGCAGCAAAACAATGGTGATATGGTCAAATACAACAAATTGGACCACTTTTTTTTTTTTTTTAAATAAATATCAGTCAAAAGGTAACAAGAACAACAATGTTCAATTGCACATAGTCCATACTTAGATTAAATCTTAGTAAAATGAGCAGCAATGACATAGGCAATTATATCAAAGGGACACTACAGTAAATATAAGCAAGGCATCAAAACAGCTTAATTAACCCCTTAGTGACAAGACATTTTCACCTTGACTTTCCCTTGGTGACAATGGCTGTTTTGACATTTCTAGGGTGTTTGTGTTTAGCTGTAATTTTTTGCTTTCTCACATACAGTACCCACACAAATTATATGTTGTTTTTATCGTCTTAAGAAGGGCTTTCATTAGATACCATTATGTTCATCATATCTTATAATTTACTACAAAAAAAATCATAAAATATGATGAAAAATTTAAAAAAACCCACTTTTTCTAACTTTGACCTAAAATATAATTTACACAAATAAAATCATTAAAAAAGACCCAGGCTAAATAGTTTCTAAATGTTGTCCCGAGTTCAAAAATATGCATGTTTCCATATTTTTCGGTATTTTTTTGCGAGTTATGGGGCAAAAACCAAAAATAGTGTTTTTTGGTTTTTTCCTATATTGATCTTTTGACCCCAACCCGAACCCAAAATTTAACCCTAACACTAAATTTAACCCCAACTCTAATCCTTATTATATCCCTTAATATTTTTTTAACTTTAATTTAATTTTAACCCTATCCCTTATGCTAAAAAATATTTAATTTTAACCCTATAGGCTAATATAGCTAAATAACCTATTTTTATTTAATTAAATATGTATTTTAATTATTTTCCATTGCAATGCTACTAAACTACCACTAGGGGTAGTCAAGTAGCATATTCAGAGCGACGGAAGTGAAGTTACTTTCACTTCCGAAGCTCAGACCGGCAGAGGACTTAGCCATATTGACGGAGCAGCATGCTCCGTCAATATGGCTCCCCACGATCGCTCCGTGGGGCGATCGTGGGGGTCCCAAAATAGAAATATCGGTGCTGGCTATTGCCTCGATGTCGAGGCAATAGACCAGCACTGTTAAAGCGGTTTTCGCGATCGTTGATCGCGAAAACGGCTTCATTCAAATATTATCGGCATTATCGGTAAAGTTAGATGCCGATACCGATAGTTTGGGAAACTGTGAATATCGGACGATAATATCGGTTAATCCGATAATCGGTCGATCCCTACAGCACGGGCAATCTATACACCACGGGCAAACTATATACATGTCTATACAGCACGGGCAAACTATATACATGTCTATACAGCACGGGCAAACTATATACATGTCTATACAGCACAGGCAATCTATACACCACGAGCAAACTATATACATGTCTATAAAGCACGGGCAATCTATACACCACGAGCAAACTATATACATGTCTATAAAGCACGGGCAATCTATACACCACGAGCAAACTATATACATGTCTATAAAGCACGGGTAATCTATACACCACGGGCAAACTATATACATGTCTATACAGCACGGGCAAACTATATACATGTCTATACAGCACGGGCAAACTATATACATGTCTATACAGCACGGGCAAACTATATACATGTCTATACAGCACGGGCAATCTATACACCACGAGCAAACTATATACATGTCTATAAAGCACGGGTAATCTATACACCACGGGCAAACTATATACATGTCTATACAGCACGGGCAAACTATATACATGTCTATACAGCACGGGCAAACTATATACATGTCTATACAGCACGGGCAAACTATATACATGTCTATACAGCACGGGCAATCTATACACCACGAGCAAACTATATACATGTCTATAAAGCACGGGCAATCTATACACCACGAGCAAACTATATACATCTCTATACAGCACGGTAGGGATCGACCGATATTGATTTTTTAGAGCCGATACCGATAACCTGTGAACTTTCAGGCCGATAGCCGATAACTTATACCGATATTTCGTGCATTTTAATTTTTTGGGAAAAAAAACAATTTCTACACAAATCTGCTGTTAAATGAACATGTTTATTGTTAACGTTTAGCTTTTTTTTGTAAATCTTTTTCATTGCTAAATAAAAATAAATAATGCAGCAAAACAATGGTGATATGGTCAAATACAACAAATTGGACCACTTTTTTTTTTTTTTTAAATAAATATCAGTCAAAAGGTAACAAGAACAACAATGTTCAATTGCACATAGTCCATACTTAGATTAAATCTTAGTAAAATGAGCAGCAATGACATAGGCAATTATATCAAAGGGACACTACAGTAAATATAAGCAAGGCATCAAAACAGCTTAATTAACCCCTTAGTGACAAGACATTTTCACCTTGACTTTCCCTTGGTGACAATGGCTGTTTTGACATTTCTAGGGTGTTTGTGTTTAGCTGTAATTTTTTGCTTTCTCACATACAGTACCCACACAAATTATATGTTGTTTTTATCGTCTTAAGAAGGGCTTTCATTAGATACCATTATGTTCATCATATCTTATAATTTACTACAAAAAAAATCATAAAATATGATGAAAAATTTAAAAAAACCCACTTTTTCTAACTTTGACCTAAAATATAATTTACACAAATAAAATCATTAAAAAAGACCCAGGCTAAATAGTTTCTAAATGTTGTCCCGAGTTCAAAAATATGCATGTTTCCATATTTTTCGGTATTTTTTTGCGAGTTATGGGGCAAAAACCAAAAATAGTGTTTTTTGGTTTTTTCCTATATTGATCTTTTGACCCCAACCCGAACCCAAAATTTAACCCTAACACTAAATTTAACCCCAACTCTAATCCTTATTATATCCCTTAATATTTTTTTAACTTTAATTTAATTTTAACCCTATCCCTTATGCTAAAAAATATTTAATTTTAACCCTATAGGCTAATATAGCTAAATAACCTATTTTTATTTAATTAAATATGTATTTTAATTATTTTCCATTGCAATGCTACTAAACTACCACTAGGGGTAGTCAAGTAGCATATTCAGAGCGACGGAAGTGAAGTTACTTTCACTTCCGAAGCTCAGACCGGCAGAGGACTTAGCCATATTGACGGAGCAGCATGCTCCGTCAATATGGCTCCCCACGATCGCTCCGTGGGGCGATCGTGGGGGTCCCAAAATAGAAATATCGGTGCTGGCTATTGCCTCGATGTCGAGGCAATAGACCAGCACTGTTAAAGCGGTTTTCGCGATCGTTGATCGCGAAAACGGCTTCATTCAAATATTATCGGCATTATCGGTAAAGTTAGATGCCGATACCGATAGTTTGGGAAACTGTGAATATCGGACGATAATATCGGTTAATCCGATAATCGGTCGATCCCTACAGCACGGGCAATCTATACACCACGGGCAAACTATATACATGTCTATACAGCACGGGCAAACTATATACATGTCTATACAGCACGGGCAAACTATATACATGTCTATACAGCACAGGCAATCTATACACCACGAGCAAACTATATACATGTCTATAAAGCACGGGCAATCTATACACCACGAGCAAACTATATACATGTCTATAAAGCACGGGCAATCTATACACCACGAGCAAACTATATACATGTCTATACAGCACGGGCAATCTATACACCACGAGCAAACTATATACATGTCTATACAGCACGGGCAATCTATACACCAAGAGGAAACTATATACATGTCTATACAGCACGGGCAATCTATACACCACGGGCAATCTATACACAACGGGCAAACTATATACATGTCTATACAGCACGGGCAATCTTTACACCACGGGCAAAACCTTATACATGTCTATACAGCACGGGCAATCTATACACCACGGGCAAACTATATACATGTCTATACAGCACAGGCAAACTATATAAATATCTATACACCACCTACAAATTATATATATATCTATCATCATCATGTTACACCAGGTACAAACTATATCCATATCTATCATTCATAATCATGTATCTATACACCACAGACAAACTATATATATATATCTCTCAATACACCACCGACAAACTGTACACATATCTATCATTATGTATATATACACCGTGTACAAACTATATATACAGTTCTATACACCACGTACAAACTATATACATATCAATCATCATCTATCTATACACCACATACAAACTATGTATGTACATATCAATCATTGACTATACAGCACGTACAATCTATAATAAATGTGTGCGCAAACAAAACATATTCCTAACGTATCTTTAGTGTAATACTGTACTGTGTATCTGTAATTGTGCTTCACATCCCCTTATCCCCTGTGCGTGAACTCACTATATAACGAGCCAATTGTTCCAGGCTTATAGAGTAGTAGCGAGTGTGTCTGGTTTTACCAGCATGTGTGTTTGTGAAGTCACAAGACTCCCAACTACGCTATAATAGTCATGAGAGACAGAAACGCCTACACAATATAGCGCGATCTGTTCCCCGATATGACCCCGATGTACCCTGAATCTTTCCAAACTTCGGGATTATTGGTTCGGCTTATATTGGTAAGACCATATAGAAGAGGAGTTGGATCTTAGAAAAAGTGTAAGGATTTAATTTTTGGTAGAATTGGTTTTACGATGAAATATGCTGCTTGGTTTGTGAAGCGTAATATATTTCATATATAATCATTGAGGAAATAAACAGAAGCATTGAACATATAACATATTATCATCCAGATAGCAAGCATCTCACAAGAATAGCATCAACTTCCAAATCATGCAGACATCTCTCCTTCCCCCAAAAACCTGAGAAACCCCACAATGATCAAGCAGAGCAAGCGTTACAAGGCCAATTACAGTGTATTCTGCCCTGAATGAAGACAGGAACATGGACCGGGCAGCCGGGGGATTTAACATCATTTCATGTTCTTTCATCGTACTGAAGTGGTCTAGATTCCTTGCAATACACAATCATTACCGACTTATAGTAATGCATTGAACAGCCCTGTATCTGTCTAGACAGGTACTGAGAGTCACATCAAACGATGGCATGGAGTACAGAATATATACAGGGAATACTCGTAATACAGGTCAGTTTGGTAACAATACAGGAGGTGGCAGAAAACAGAGTTATACCCTTTAAACCAGTCCTCCATTTTTTATTTTCCATAAAATCCAGCACTGTCGACTAGATGTTATATGTACAGCCCAGAGAATGTACTATAGAGCAAAGCACTCCCTGACAACAATACAACCAGCATCGTGCAGAGCACTGATTACACCTCACTGGGAGTATTGTACAGAGCACTAGTGAGACCTCACTTGGAGTATTGTACAGAGCACTGGTAAGACCTCACTTGGAGTATTGTACAGAGCACTGGTGAGACCTCACTGGGAGTATTGTACAGAGCACTGGTGAGATCTCACTTGGAGTATTGTACAGAGCACTGCTGAGACCTCACTTGGCGTATTGTACAGAGCACTGGTGAGACCTCACTGGGAGTATTGTACAGAGCACTGGTGAGACCTCACTGGGAGTATTGTACAGAGCACTGGTGAGACCTCACTGGGAGTATTGTACAGAGCACTGGTGAGACCTCACTGGGAGTATTGTACAGAGCACTGGTGAGACCTCACTGGGAGTATTGTACAGAGCACTGGTGAGACCTCACTTGGAGTATTGTACAGAGCACTGGTGAGACCTCACTGGGAGTATTGTACAGAGCACTGGTGAGACCTCACTGGGAGTATTGTACAGAGCACTGGTGAGACCTCACTGGGAGTATTGTACAGAGCACTGGTGAGACCTCACTGGGAGTATTGTACAGAGCACTGGTGAGACCTCACTGGGAGTATTGTACAGAGCACTGGTGAGACCTCACTGGGAGTATTGTACAGAGCACTGGTGAGACCTCACTTGGATTATTGTACAGAGCACTGGTGAGACCTCACTGGGAGTATTGTACAGAGCACTGGTGAGACCTCACTTGGAGTATTGTACGCAGTACTGGAGACCGTATCTCCAGAAGGATATTGATACTTCGGAGAGAGTTCAGAGAAGGGCTACTAAACTGGTTCATGGGTTGAAGGATAAAACTTACCAGGAAAGGTTAAAGCATCTTAACATGTATAGCTTGGAGGAAAGACGTAACAGGGGGGATATGATAGAAACATTTAAATACATAAAGGGAATCAACACAGTAAAGGAGGAGAGTATATTTCAAAGAAGAAAAACCACCACAACTAGAGGACATAGTCTTAAATTAGAGGCAAAGATTTAAAAAGTAATATCAGGAAGTATTACTGAGAGGGAATAGGCATAAGGATATGCTAGACATAAGAAAAGGCCAGGGACTAATGAAAGGATTTAGACGAGATGGGACGAATGATTCTTACCTGCTAGTGACACATTCTTTGTTTCTGTATAATCTCAAAGTGTTAAGAGCATATATAATATTGAATTATTACTGTAATGTGGGTAATAGTAACTTTAATCATTGAGTAATCTGTTTGAAAATAAATTTCAAAGAACATTTGATTCCTATAATGATTAATCTATCAAATAAAATGTAAAAAGTGTAACAAAACCGAAGCACAAGAGTCTTACTGGATTTCACTTGAGCCTGGTTATTAATGAATATTTCATTTGCCAATCATGATATGATGATCTTCAGACAGAAGGTATCTATAGAGGTCACCGATCCCATCCACTTACCCAATTACTATCTCAGAGGAACACAGATTGGCACATTTAAATGTAAGCAAGAGGTGATAAATGTAACAGGGCCTCTAAATTAAACACAGTCACATGCTTTAATACTATTACAGAATGACCGCATGAGGACTGAACTGTGGTACAATTACCCAATGATTACATCTCCAGGGGTAACATGGCATTTCTGAAATGACAATAAATTGGGTAATCGTAACGTTGTCTGGATGCTGGCCAATCCTAGCAGCTCCCGCACATACTTGAAAATCGGAGAATATTTTAATAATTTTTGAATTTATTTCCATTATGTTAAACAAAAATGACAAAATCGATGTCTATAAATGTTGTGTAAAAAAAGATAAGAATAATAACAAAAACTATTTGTTCTTCCTTCTATTGTCCTTCCCTCTATTTCAATTATTCCTTAGTTCAGTTTGGTCCCCACAGATGCAAACATAGACACAAGAGAAAGAAAAAAAAACAACAACATTTAATTAGTCAGGCGGGCCGGAAAGAGGCGATGCGGAGGGATGGGACCCCCAATGGATGTGTTTCATCCTCAGGGCTAGGGGATGGAGATGGTGGTCAGAACCAAGAGGCCAGGGTTAACCCCCACTGTCCACTGTTTTTCTCTTTTATATTGTTTAATTTAAAATCTCCCTTAGCTTTCATTCTTTATTAAATTCAAACAAACATTCCCCCCCTTCCCTGTAGGGAGGGGGGACATTGAGAGGAACTTTTTGTTTTTCTGCTTTAAAAAAAAAAAACCTGCTGCCTTGTGTGTATGTGTCTGACTGGATGTGTTTGTGTGAATGTATGTGTCTGACTGGATGTGTTTGTGTGTATGTATGTGTCTGACTGGATGTGTTTGTGTGACTGGATGTGTCTGAGTGGATGTGTTTGTGTGAGTGTATGTGTCTGACTGGATGTGTGTGTGTGTGTGTGTGTGTGTATGTATGTATGTATGTATGTATGTATGTATGTATGTATGTATGTATGTATGTGTGTGTGTGTGTATGTATGTATGTATGTATGTATGTATGTATGTATGTGTGTGTGTGTGTCTGACTGGATGTGTGTGTGTGTGTGTAATGTAACTGACTGGATGTGTGTGTGTATATATGTACAAAAACAAGGTGTAGCAGGTTTCGCACTCAGAAAGGGAGGGTAGATCCTTTATTCTCTATGTGTAGGTGACTGACTGACTGTGTGTGTCTGTCTGTGACTGCGTGTGATTGTGTTTATGTGCCGTTGTCTGGCTCCTAGAGTTTTTAGCTTTGTCTTAGTTTGTCAAGCCCTGATTTAAACACATTTCTACCTGGTATTACATATTAGTGGGTTAAGTGGGGTAAGGTTTTAACATTTGGGCCATCAATACAATTTCCAGTTGAAGTTATCCCTCCATTCTTCAAGCCCCATATTTTCTACACAGTCCTCCAACACGGTTAGAGACAGATAACAATTTGTTATTCACACCTATTTTTTTCTTTAGCTTTATCCATGCTGGAATTATACTACTGAGTACAAGATTTTGTTATCTTGGGCTGTTTTACGTCCTTTTTAATACACAAGTTCCATATTATTGTGTTGCTTTTTTCTCCATCCTATACCAGCCTTCCTGAATGTTTCTGTATATGTCTTGTGGATATGAAACAGGAAAAATCTGAGAATATGTCAATGTACTGCTTCTGGTTACTTTACATTTCCAATAACAGTAATAATAATAATATAATAATAATTATTATTATTACATGCCAGACTTGTTCCTACATACTGTACAGCAGCAGGCAGTCTGTGTGGCATGCACAGAGGCCAGCAGGGGATTAGGCTGTACATATAGCACAGGAGTAGGTATATGGCATGCACAGAGGCCAGCAGGGGATTAGGCTGTACATATAGCACAGGAGTAGGTATATGGCATGCACAGAGGCCAGCAGGGTATTAGGCTGTACATATAGCACAGGAGTAGGTATATGGCATGCACAGAGGCCAGCAGGGGATTAGGCTGTACATATAGCACAGGAGTAGGTATATGGCATGCACAGGGGCCAGCATGGGATTAGGCTGTACATATAGCACAGGAGTAGGTATATGGCATGCACAGAGGCCAGCAGGGGATTAGGCTGTACATATAGCACAGGAGTAGGTATATGGCATGCACAGAGGCCAGCAGGGGATTAGGCTGTACATATAGCACAGGAGTAGGTATATGGCATGCACAGGGGCCAGCAGGGGATTAGGCTGTACATATAGCACAGGAGTAGGTATTTGGCATGCACAGAGCCCAGCAGGGGATTAGGCTGTACATATAGCACAGGAGTAGGTATATGGCATGCACAGAGGCCAGCAGGGGATTAGGCTGTACATATAGCACAGGAGTAGGTATATGGCATGCACAGGGGCCAGCAGAGGATTAGGCTGTACATATAGCACAGGAGTAGGTATATGGCATGCACAGAGGCCAGCAGGGGATTAGGCTGTACATATAGCACAGGAGTAGGTATATGGCATGCACAGGGGCCAGCATGGGATTAGGCTGTACATATAGCACAGGAGTAGGTATATGGCATGCACAGGGGCCAGCATGGGATTAGGCTGTACATATAGCACAGGAGTAGGTATATGGCATGCACAGAGGCCAGCAGGGGATTAGGCTGTACATATAGCACAGGAGTAGGTATATGGCATGCACAGAGGCCAGCAGGGGATTAGGCTGTACATATAGCACAGGAGTAGGTATATGGCATGCACAGGGGCCAGCAGGGGATTAGGCTGTACATATAGCACAGGAGTAGGTATTTGGCATGCACAGAGCCCAGCAGGGGATTAGGCTGTACATATAGCACAGGAGTAGGTATATGGCATGCACAGAGGCCAGCAGGGGATTAGGCTGTACATATAGCACAGGAGTAGGTATATGGCATGCACAGGGGCCAGCAGAGGATTAGGCTGTACATATAGCACAGGAGTAGGTATATGGCATGCACAGAGGCCAGCAGGGGATTAGGCTGTACATATAGCACAGGAGTAGGTATATGGCATGCACAGGGGGCAGCAGGGGATTAGGCTGTACATATAGCACAGGAGTAGGTATATGGCATGCACAGAGGCCAGCAGGGGATTAGGCTGTACATATAGCACAGGAGTAGGTATATGGCATGCACAGAGGCCAGCAGGGGATTAGGCTGTACATATAGCACAGGAGTAGGTATATGGCATGCACAGGGGGCAGCAGGGGATTAGGCTGTACATATAGCACAGGAGAAGGTATATGGCATGCACAGAGGATTAGGCTGTACATATAGCACAGGAGTAGGTATATGGCATGCACAGGGGCCAGCAGGGGATTAGGCTGTACATATAGCACAGGAGTAGGTATATGGCATGCACAGGGGCCAGCATGGGATTAGGCTGTACATATAGCACAGGAGTAGGTATATGGCATGCACAGAGGCCAGCAGGGGATTAGGCTGTACATATAGCACAGGAGTAGGTATATGGCATGCACACGGGCCAGCATGGGATTAGGCTGTACATATAGACAGGAGTAGGTATATGGCATGCACAGGGGCCAGCAGGGGATTAGGCTGTACATATAGCACAGGAGTAGGTATATGGCATGCACAGGGGCCAGCATGGGATTAGGCTGTACATATAGCACAGGAGTAGGTATATGGCATGCACAGAGGCCAGCAGGGGATTAGGCTGTACATATAGCACAGGAGTAGGTATATGGCATGCACAGGGGCCAGCAGGGGATTAGGCTGTACATATAACACAGGAGTAGGTATATGGCATGCACAGAGGCCAGCTAGGGGATTAGGCTGTACATATAGCACAGGAGTAGGTATATGGCATGCACAGAGGCCAGCAGGGGATTAGGCTGTACATATAGCACAGGAGTAGGTATATGGCATGCACAGAGGCCAGCAGGGGATTAGGCTGTACATATAGCACAGGAGTAGGTATATGGCATGCACAGAGGCCAGCAGGGGATTAGGCTGTACATATAGCACAGGAGTAGGTATATGGCATGCACAGAGGCCAGCAGGGGATTAGGCTGTACATATAGCACAGGAGTAGGTATATGTACTTACAGTGCTGTGCAGAGCTCATTCACCTAGCATGAGAAGATAACACAGTGAGGAACCAGACCCCAGTAATAACATTCTCTAGGGTTAATAGTTGTGTCCTTGCAGTGAAAAACATGTAATGGCTTGTACAAACATGTTAATCTCTGTATAGCCACAGGCCTCACTCTCCTAGTCATGATTAGATAGGTGTGTGAATAGTGACACAGCATCTACTAGTGCAAATTTACAACTGAACTCAAATAAAACTACCAGATTACCAGATCTTCTCAATATGAACTTTGCACATTGGAGGAATTTACAGCGCCTGTGATTGGCAGTTCTATGTTACCTTCTATTGCTTACAGTTCTCCTGTCAATTCCGGATTGTGAGCTGGGCTTCTGTATTCAGTGACAGATTGCATCCAGTGTGGGCATATTACACAATACATATTATATATCTGCCTGGCAGACATGCTGACGTTACCCTCCCATAATGCCTTGCATGGTGCAGACATCGTGGGGTGCAGACATCACTATCTGTGGTTTCCGTTTCGGTGGTCACCTTGGGGTTCTTTGGTGGTCACCTTAAAGGTGAATTTCCTAGTAATCAGGTGTAATCTGGGATTGCTCAGATTGTCACAGAAAAATATGTCAAAACAACAAACCTGCCAGTTGTGGTTACTGTTGGGTGTTGGTGTAAACAAGTCGAGCATCAGATTACACAGCAATCGCTCAGGGATTTATTAATGGGAGATAATACATTGCATATTAACCAAACACAGGAAACCTCCCATTCCAGATCACTCGGACTTTAACTTAACCATTTGGCTGCTGCAGCCGTGTAAAACAAGCAGGAAACCTGCTCCTACAGCACAGATCCAATAATGAGCAATACATGCAGTCATATATGATACGTTCATCCACTCCCCCGCATGTAATAAGTACTCAGCCAGTAACGCTGGGCACATTATTATATTACATACAGCACAGATCCAATAATGAGCAATACATGCAGTCATATATGATACGTTCATCCAATACACCGCATGTAATAAGTACTCAGCCAGTAACGCTGGGCACATTATTATATTACATACTGCACAGATCCAATAATGAGCAATACATGCAGTCATATATGATACGTTCATCCAATCCCCCGCATGTAATAAGTACTCAGCCAGTAACGCTGGGCACATTATTATATTACATACAGCACAGATCCAATAATGAGCAATACATGCAGTCATATATGATACGTTCATCCACTCCCCCGCATGTAATAAGTACTCAGCCAGTAACGCTGGGTAGGGATCGACCGATATTGATTTTTTAGAGCCGATACCGATACCGATAACCTGTGAACTTTCAGGCCGATAGCCGATAACTTATACCGATATTTCGTGCATTTTAATTTTTTGGGGAAAAAAACAATTTCTACACAAATCTGCTGTTAAATGAACATGTTCATTGTTAATGTTTAGCTTTTTTTTGTAAATCTTTTTCATTGCTAAATAAAAATAAATAATGCAGCAAAACAATGGTGATATGGTCAAATACAACAAATTGGACCACTTTTTTTTTTTTTTTAAATAAATATCAGTCAAAAGGTAACAAGAACAACAATGTTCAATTGCACATAGTCCATACTTAGATTAAATCTTAGTAAAATGAGCAGCAATGACATAGGCAATTATATCAAAGGGACACTACAGTAAATATAAGCAAGGCATCAAAACAGCTTAATTAACCCCTTAGTGACAAGACATTTTCACCTTGACTTTCCCTTGGTGACAATGGCTGTTTTGACATTTCTAGGGTGTTTGTGTTTAGCTGTAAATTTTTGCTTTCTCACATACAGTACCCACACAAATTATATGTTGTTTTTATCGTCATAAGAAGGGCTTTCATTAGATACCATTATGTTCATCATATCTTATAATTTACTACAAAAAAAATCATAAAATATGATGAAAAATTTAAAAAAACCACTTTTTCTAACTTTGACCTAAAATATAATTTACACAAATACAATCACTAAAAAAGACCCCGGCTAAATAGTTTCTAAATGTTGTCCCGAGTTCAAAAATATGCATGTTTCCATATTTTTCGGTATTTTTTTGCGAGTTATGGGGCAAAAACCAAAAATAGTGTTTTTTGGTTTTTTCCTATATTGATCTTTTGACCCCAACCCGAACCCAAAATTTAACCCTAACACTAAATTTAACCCCAACTCTAATCCTTATTATATCCCTTAATATTTTTTAACTTTAATTTAATTTTAACCCTATCCCTTATGCTAAAAAAGATTTAATTTTAACCCTATAGGCTAATATAGCTAAATAACCTATTTTTATTTAATTAAATATGTATTTTAATTATTTTCCATTGCAATGCTACTAAACCACCACTAGGGGTAGTCAAGTAGCATATTCAGAGCGACGGAAGTGAAGTTACTTTCACTTCCGAAGCTCAGACCGGCAGAGGACTTAGCCATATTGACGGAGCAGCATGCTCCGTCAATATGGCTCCCCACGATCGCTCCGTGGGGCGATCGTGGGGGTCCCAAAATAGAAATATAGGTGCTGGCTATTGCCTCGATGTCGAGGCAATAGACCAGCACTGTTAAAGCGGTTTTCGCGATCGTTGATCGCGAAAACTGCTTCATTCAAATATTATCGGCATTATCGGTAAAGTTAGATGCCGATACCGATAATTTAGGAAACTGTGAATATCGGCCGATAATATCGGTTAATCCGATAATCGGTCGATCCCTAACGCTGGGCACATTATTATATTACATACTGCACAGATCCAATAATGAGCAATACATGCAGTCATATATGATACGTTCATCCACTCCCCCGCATGTAATAAGTACTCAGCCAGTAACGCTGGGCACATTATTATATTACATACAGCACAGATCCAATAATGAGCAATACATGCAGTCATATATGATACGTTCATCCACTCCCCCGCATGTAATAAGTACTCAGCCAGTAACGCTGGGCACATTATTATATTACATACTGCACAGATCCAATAATGAGCAATACATGCAGTCATATACGATACGTTCATCCACTCCCCCGCTTGTAATAAGTACTCAGCCAGTAACGCTGGGCACATTATTATATTACATACTGCACAGATCCAATAATGAGCAATACATGCAGTCATATATGATACGTTCATCCACTCCCCCGCATGTAATAAGTACTCAGCCAGTAACGCTGGGCACATTATTATATTACATACAGCACAGATCCAATAATGAGCAATACATGCAGTCATATATGATACGTTCATCCAATCCCCCGCATGTAATAAGTACTCAGCCAGTAACGCAGGGCACATTATTATATTACATACAGCACAGATCCAATAATGAGCAATACATGCAGTCATATATGATACGTTCATCCAATACACTGCATGTAATAAGTACTCAGCCAGTAACGCTGGGCACATTATTATATTACATACAGCACAGATCCAATAATGAGCAATACATGCAGTCATATATGATACGTTCATCCAATACACGCATGTAATAAGTACTCAGCCAGTAACGCTGGGCACATTATTATATTACATACTGCACAGATCCAATAATGAGCAATACATGCAGTCATATATGATACGTTCATCCACTCCCCCGCATGTAATAAGTACTCAGCCAGTAACGCTGGGCACATTATTATATTACATACAGCACAGATCCAATAATGAGCAATACATGCAGTCATATATGATACGTTCATCCACTCCCCCGCATGTAATAAGTACTCAGCCAGTAACGCTGGGCACATTATTATATTACATACAGCACAGATCCAATAATGAGCAATACATGCAGTCATATATGATACGTTCATCCAATCCACCGCATGTAATAAGTACTCAGCCAGTAACGCTGGGCACATTATTATATTACATACAGCACAGATCCAATAATGAGCAATACATGCAGTCATATATGATACGTTCATCCACTCCCCCGCATGTAATAAGTACTCAGCCAGTAACGCTGGGCACATTATTATATTACATACAGCACAGATCCAATAATGAGCAATACATGCAGTCATATATGATACGTTCATCCAATCCACCGCATGTAATAAGTACTCAGCCAGTAACGCTGGGCACATTATTATATTACATACAGCACAGATCCAATAATGAGCAATACATGCAGTCATATATGATACGTTCATCCAATCCACCGCGTGTAATAAGTACTCAGCCAGTAACGCTGGGCACATTATTATATTACATACAGCACAGATCCAATAATGAGCAATACATGCAGTCATATATGATACGTTCATCCAATACACGCATGTAATAAGTACTCAGCCAGTAACGCTGGGCACATTATTATATTACATACTGCACAGATCCAATAATGAGCAATACATGCAGTCATATATGATACGTTCATCCACTCCCCCGCATGTAATAAGTACTCAGCCAGTAACGCTGGGCACATTATTATATTACATACAGCACAGATCCAATGATGAGCAATACATGCAGTCATATATGATACGTTCATCCACTCCCCCGCATGTAATAAGTACTCAGCCAGTAACGCTGGGCACATTATTATATTACATACAGCACAGATCCAATAATGAGCAATACATGCAGTCATATATGATACGTTCATCCAATACACGCATGTAATAAGTACTCAGCCAGTAACGCTGGGCACATTATTATATTACATACTGCACAGATCCAATAATGAGCAATACATGCAGTCATATATGATACGTTCATCCACTCCCCCGCATGTAATAAGTACTCAGCCAGTAACGCTGGGCACATTATTATATTACATACAGCACAGATCCAATGATGAGCAATACATGCAGTCATATATGATACGTTCATCCAATCCACCGCATGTAATAAGTACTCAGCCAGTAACGCTGGGCACATTATTATATTACATACTGCACAGATTATTTGTAGTCATCATGTATGTTGGAATCACACATAAACAAAGAGACACAGAGAACATGTCTGCAGGCAATGGGAGGTAAGAGGTGGCTGGGTATGGTTAATGGGAGTGGCAGTCCAACCATAGTTATCAAACCCAGCCCTTTGGGTTAGTGATGACATTCTGAGCAGAAATAATAAGATAAATTAAGAAATGATGCACTTGTCAGTTTCTGTCAACTCAAACCGGGCTTAGCATTAATCCCTGTAAAATCAATAGCAGATATGACAGGATGATGACAAAGAGAAGATCAAATACAAACTACACTGAAAAGCACAATAGCCCAGTAATGGGAACTGCACCCCTGGATTTATACTGGGAATTTAGAGAAAGAAATGGAGCAAACTCTCCAAATGCCAGTAAACTGGAGAGGTGCACCGTTTGTGCTTCCCATGCCTGCCAATGTGCTTCCCATGCCTGCCAATGTGCTTCCCATGCCTGCCAATGTGCTTCCCATGCCTGCCAATGTGCTTCCCATGCCTGCCAATGTGCTTCCCATGCCTGCCAATGTGCTTCCCATGCCTGCCACATGCCTGCCAATGTGCTTCCCATGCCTGCCAATGTGCTTCCCATGCCTGCTTTTATAAATTGGATCATAAAAATTGCACACATTGAGCATTGGGTAATCCATAACCTTTATAATGATAGGCTGCTTTGTTTAAAGGTAAATATTTATTTATTGCTAACTGGATTTATATAGTAACACAGAAATTAATGTGTCCATCAAGTTCAACCCTTCCACCTATCATTCCTTTATACCTCAAGGAAGCAGAGATTAATTATCATGCAGGCAGTCCCAGCCAGAGAACCACTGCAAATGTATTCCAAATAATCCGGAGACCAGGCGACCCATTAAAACAAATATATAAACACAGTTTGTGCTCAATCAGTTAACTGGCAACTTTTCAATCTCAGCCAAAACAACATTTAAAAATAAAATAGTTTAGACAAAACGGAGCCTCCAGCAGGAAGATCATTGCAAGATAAACTGACAGCTGTAAGGACTACTTACAACTTATCACCAAATCCAAGAATCCCAAACAGCTGCACCTCATGGGAACTTCTCCAGGCCAAACTGGCCAGCCACAGTCAGATATAAACTGTGTGCACAGGCAAGAAAGACATATCTTCCCTGATGGGAATGTACAGTTATACATACATTATATATTGATTTAGCAAGATTGGAAGGAAATGCTTCTTTTGTCTGTCTGTCTCCAGTGTATGACATCACCTGGCTTGATGAACAAGTTAACTCATTTTTAATGGAACATGTGTCATTGTCATATCAAGCCACAAGCAGATGTCATAAGCCACACACACTACAGGCACATTTAATACTTGATTTCTTACATTTTATGTCATTATGCTAACACAAGGTATAGATTATTTTTCAGACATTTTTGCATTGTCTACTTTAGCCTGTGAGTAATGTAGGTTGAGTATTCCTTATTCAAAATGCCTGGGACCAGAAGTATTTTGGATAACGGATAATTTTCCCCAATAAGATATTTTAAAGCCTCTCTGCTCTCATGACATCCAATAATATCAATGTAAATACTGTATAGAGCAAATAAATCCCTGTCACAGTGATGTAGCTGCGATGCATCGTTGGGAACCTGCTGTTGGCGTGTCAGGTCTGAACACGTCATTGTATTACCCTTTGTGAGCGAGGGGGAATCCGAGCATGCATGGAAAGGCTATATCACAGCGTAAGTGGGGAATCCGAGCATGCATGGAAAGGCTATATCACAGTGTAAGGGGGGAATCCGAGCATGCATGGAAAGGCTATATCACAGCGTAAGGGGGGAATCCGAGCATGCATGGAAAGGCTATATCACAGCGTAAGGGGCAATCCGAGCATGCATGGAAAGGCTATATCACAGCGTAAGTGGGGAATCCGAGCATGAATGGAAAGGCTATATCACAGCGTAAGGGGGGAATCCGAGAATGCATGGAAAGGCTATATCACAGCGTAAGGGGGGAATCCGAGCATGCATGGAAATGCTATATCACAGCATAAGGGGGGAATCCGAGCATGCATGGAAAGGCTATATCACAGCGTAAGGGGGGAATCCGAGCATGCATGGAAAGGCTATATCACAGCGTAAGGGGGGAATCCGAGCATGCATGGAAAGGCTAGATCACAGCTTAAAGGAACACTAAACATTATATTTCTAATAAAGAAGCATAAGTGAAATGTAAGTTGTTCCTAGTGTGAGGATGAGCTGGCGTGTACTTTTGATAGTACTTTTGATAGTACATGCCAGTTTATACTCTGACATACAGCTGCCATGTCTCCATAGGAAGCTAGGTCCCCCTGCTAGCAGCACTAGCAGCAAGAGACCCTCGCATTCAGAAGTCGGAGTGGGGCAAGCCCCCGTTAAAATTGGCTGTGCACACGCTGACAACTAGTAACTGCTGTGTGACAAGGAAGCAAGGGTTAGAAAACGTGCAATGTTCCTTTACGGGGCTGGACACTGAATAAACTACTCTGCCCCTGCCTTCTGACAGGACTGTGTGGAATTAACAACTTGGGTCAAAATCAGAAAAAAAAAATGTAGATAATGGATCATTTTGTATAACACATACTAAACCTGTAATGATATCAGACTTCATAAAACTATAAATTAAACATTATTGAAAGACTTGCAAGTTGCTTGTGTTTGCTTAGATCTCTTTTGCACAAGCCAGATCTCCTGTTATGGCTTTCTCTCTCCATAGGTTTTAAAGCAAATTTCAGTGTGTCCAAGGAAGTTTTGTTTTTTTTATAACATTTTTACCATATAAAACTTATTGTTCATAACAAGTAATAATTAGACTGGGGTTTTCTGGATGTTGACGATCTTCTAATTGTAAGAGTCTTTAACATCGATACCACTTCAAGAACGAGTTCAGGATAATCCTACGCAGTTACAGCTGAATAGGATAATAAAAATGGTGCTTTCCCTTCAGATTCATGGCAAATGTTCAGCCTCGCAATTAGCGGTAATTACCGGTTTAAAATTACAGAGGTGAAAATTGCCTCAAATTATTTTGATATAATTACAGCAGATTGAGAGGCTTCAATGTTCGCAGGGCTGAAGAACATGGGCCAAAAAGTGTCTTATAACCTATCAGAAAATCCGCAAACTGAATTCTTACGGCTGTCAGATAAATTGACTGCAGGGACCGGCTAGACAAACTGATCCTTAGCATAAATAATAATAGAGAAGTGGAGAAAGTTGTGGTGCAGTTCTAATTAATCTTACAAAATAGTTGAGTATCCCTTATACAAAATGCTTGGGACCAGGAGTATTTTGGATAACAGATCACATAACAGATATATTGAGAGCAATACAGGTTGAGTATCACTTATCCGAAGACCCAAAATCCGAAATGTTTTGAGGCGATATGGGTCAGTTCAGATAATGGATACTCACCCTCCTGGCAGCTCCTTTGTTTCTCCCTCTCAGGCGCTGTACATTTGGAGGTAGCGCACATGGAGAATGTAGTTCTCAGAGCACTGCGACGGGAGGGAGGGACTACAGTGCGCCAGCAGGTCATCTCAGCAGCACCGTGGAGTAAGGTAAGTCCACCTACATTACCAAGTTGCTCACATTGAATTTAGGTAATGTGGAACATGTATAGAACCGTTGATACTGAAATGATCTGTTATCCGAATGTATGTGTTATCCGAAAAGCTGCTGATCCAAGCATTGTGCATAAGGGACACTCAACCTGTAAATCACTGTTACTGTGATGGGAACCTGGCGTTGGCGTGTCAGGTCTGCACACGTGTCATTGTATTACCCTTTGTGGGTGTGGGGAATCCGAGCATGCATGGAAAGGTTATATCTCAGCTTAAGGGGGCTGGACACTGAATAAACTGATGTTTGTTTGCACTCTGAAAGGTGTGTGTGAATTTGCAATATGTGTCAAAACCCGAATTTTTTTTTGGGGGGGGTAACTGATCATTTTGTATAAATGATTTCTGGATAAGGGATACCCAACCTGTAATGGTGAACTCTGTAGCTCTGCATGGATGTGGTAAGAGTTCAAAACATGCTGACAGCGTTTTCTAAATCTCACCGTGCCTGAACTTGTGTGTTTTGGCATTTGCCTCCACAACATCAAGAGTGACATTGTGAGGTCTCGCAAGCTTTCAGCAGAGAACCTCACGGCCTGTCCTGATCAGGTCTCTGTCCCAAAGTGAACACCAAAAGGACAAAGTAACAAGCAACATAAAGGCTTTAATGCATTGCTTGCACATTACTATCTCTTTCCCCATATACTTGTAGCGTGTAACCTCTTACTTGGTTTGTATTTTTGATGAAAAAGATAATGATAGTCTTGTTATTAGAAGTTTGAATCTCCTCACAATACTGGATACTCTGTGACAGGCACTTCCTAACATGTATCATGTATGCAATGTATACATTGTATGTGCAGAAGTGTAAGAAAGTGCGTAGATTATGAAAACAAGGTTTGACATTGTCTGTGCCGTCTCATATTGATGACATCACCATGAAGCATAACATGCAAATTCCATGGTTTGCTAAACTGCCCTTTGTGTCCAGAACATCAAAAAACTGAACAACTGTCTGACACGCCATGTTCTTCACTGATCACCCCTGACTTCCATTTACTAGCCCCCTCCACACCTCTTACTACATAGCTATACACGTAACATGCAATTATATTAACAGCTGGCTATGGTTTATTCATCTACATTTCCCCTTTGGATATTCAAAACGACTCGAATGAATAGCACTTTACATGGTGAGTAATAAACCCCATACTGCTTTTAGACTGCCCAGCTGTTTGATAAGGTTCTTGTCGATGTATATTCAATATTAATTACTGATCCAGTAACAGTCTCAATAAATGACAGACAAGCCCAACGCTGTTGATAATTATCCAACACCATTAAGTCTCGAAACATGAAGGAGAAGTCTGAGAATTGTATGAAAAGTCACAGGTCGGCTGTAAGGGGTTAATATCAATTCTCCCGATTTTCTCCTTTAGATTGCAAGCTCTTTTGCTAGGATCACAGGTGAGTTTGTCAACTGAGTTGACTTTGTTTCTATCAATTTGTCTGATCATATATAATATAATATATATGATATAAGATTAATATTGGACGTTTGGTTAGCAGCTGTGCTAATTCCATGTCTCTTACTGTAAAAGGAAGTACAGGCAGTTCACAAGCAGAGGCCATGTATTTTTATTGTGTTTATCTTTTCTATATAAAGGAGAGGACAGTTTATATTCGACTTGCAGGAAAACACATCTGAACAATCCTCTGATTCTTATCACTGCTGCCATCACAGGAAAGCCCCTTTGGAGTCAGCTGCTGACGGGTTGCCAGCCATTGTTTGACCTTTCTGTGTCCAGAAGCCAAAGAAGGTGGAGTGGCAGCTTGCTTTCTAACCAATGCCCAGGTCCCTATAGCAAGATATTACTATGCAGCAGGAGGAGGATGGGGGAGAGAATGAGCTCAGCCAGAGATTCACAGGCTGTGAATGGATGACTTCCTCCCAGCAGATTCCATAACAATCTGGATGCAATACACAGAGCAGGAGGGCAAGGGAATCACATTACATCCCGCTATAGATCAATTCACATTAAACATGGGAATATGAACGCTGGGGCCCCATGATTTTACAAACACAGGGTCACACAGGGCATTTCACTCTTAGAAGAAACAAACTGAGAGGAGAAAATATAAAATCATGTGCACACCTGACAAGGTTTGTAAATCCAGAATATTAATCCCCAAAGAAAAGATTAAATGAGGATCTTTCCAGTGTAGCATCTCACGATACAGGGAAACAGCAGCAAATCCCAACTAACAACCAAGCGGAGGAGTAAAACATGTATCTGCAAAACCCTCCATGTATCTGGCTTCCTTCTAAAGACCCGAGCCTGGGAGCCGTGGCCCCTACAGTCCCTACTGCTGGCTCCAAGCGTTTTAGGATAGTTTTACACTGATCTCTATGGAAGTACCACTTCCCTGGCTCCTAAAAATAACGACTGGTTGATAAATAAACGTTTCACACTATGTATAAATATTTCCCAATCCATGTACCGTCTCTACTCGTAACAGCGAATTCCCACGGTCCGTGCATAATGGCGCTAGGACAGAATACTCCAGGAGGGGACACCATTCACCCATCCATCAACACACAACTACTTTTGTCCATGGTCGAGCCTTTATCAAAGCAATGGCAGCTCCACAAACAGTACATACAATGAACAAATTGATGCACCCAAACCAAAAAAGACCAGAGAGGTAGAAATCAAAATGTCAGCAGGAAACTCCCACCATTGTATTGGTAGTGGGGTAGCAGGATTCCCTGTGTCCTTCTTGCTGTATACTTGCTGGATGGTTTGTGAATAGACTATTCAGTGAGCAGTTCTTATAGATCCAAAGTCTAAGCTTGGCAAATTCCAATGGCTACATCATTTAACATCTTAGGAGACGAGGGTGGAGGACACAGCATCAACATTCCTCCACGTCCAGCGGTAATTTATACAGACCGACTGGACCTTTAGGAATATATGCATGTTACTTTAAATGTGAACTCCACTAGCGTCAAATAGGAGATAAACTGATCTCACTGCCCTGTAACCCAGTAAGAGTAATCTCAATGTTACTGGTATATAGGGGAATTGGGTATATAGATAGATGTTATGTACACATTAGTAGGCCCCCGTATTTAACACTGATAGGAAATGTACACAAACTCTTTATCAACTTCATTATATGCAATTAATCATTTACATGAGGAAACAGGAAACTAACATCAGGAAGTGACATTCTGTACAACAATGTGTCTGATTAAACGTCTCTTATCTGTAAAAGCAAAAAATGAATGATGGAGCAGTAATGGGCCTGTGACTATTACATGTTAGGGCAATGTACGTCCATCAGGGTTTGATGTATAACAATCCACACCATTAGGAGCTAGTATTCAGGGGTTTTAGTAGCCATGACGCCCCGGTGTCCAGCCCTGTAATTCTGAGCATACAGCTGTACATTCAGATTTAGCTATGGTGAGCATGTGGGTGGGGCGATGCATACTTATTTTCATGTCTAATTATGCATCACTGAACACCTCCATCCAGTACGTTCATGTTCATTTAGGTTATTGATAGTCCTAACAGAAAAACTTGGAAATGACAACCACACAAAAGTCTAATGTTTCTACCAGCAAGCAAAATAGAAACCTTCACTCCACTGGGTCTTTGCCCCCTGCCCCCCCGACATATGTACTACCTTGCAGGATTAAAAACTATTTAAATTGAATAGTCTAGCAGTTATTTTAGTTTTTATAGGCATTTTTAAGTCTGAAAAAAAGAAAATTGCTGCAGGTTGGTCACTCTTACCCCAAACATTAAAGAAAAGGAGAGAAAATTAGCACTAGATCCCAAAAACCTCAGCATACTGAGAGTGAGTGGTTATATGTTACCTTTAATTACTCACCAGTACAGAGGGGTGAGACATTTATCAAGCAAAAATATGTGTATGGGCGTCATATATTACAAAGGCTATTGCACAGTGCCTGGTAAACACACATTGATCTCTCTACAGAGCTACACCTCAGGCCTTGATGAAGAAACACTGAGATGGTGCAAGTCACATGTTGCAATAGTAGAATAGTATATTATTTCATATGATGTATTTTAGTGTTGACCAAAAGCCAAATATTTACAAAACCATTTATAACTAATTACAACAAGCCAAAAACATATGTTATATATTCTATTTTCCCCCCCAAAAAATAATCTTCACAAATTTTAAAAATAAGTGATGCACTAGAAGGATTTTTCCAATTCTCGTCTGTCTGGCTCTTTCTCAAGCAGATAATGTCTGAAGAATTACTTCTCTCAGGTAATGGTTCTATCTGAAAAGTGAGGAGCCAGTAGAAGGGATATTTTCCCTGGCTCCTGGGATTTGACAAGTCCTGATATACACATTAAAATACAGGGCACAATTGCCCAAACCTCTGTGAAGATTCCTATAATAATGCTTTTCCTTCCTACTCCAGGTGGAGTCCAGTATCAGACTATTAATGTAGGTACATCTTCAGCATCCATGGATACAGACAGATAGCAGTGATGGCCCCTTGGATACAGATAGATAGCAGTGATGGCCCCATGGATACAGACAGATAGCAGTGATGGCCCCACGGATACAGACAGATAGCAGTGATGGCCCCACGGATACAGACAGATAGCAGTGATGGCCCCATGGATACAGACAGATAGCAGTGATGGCCCCACGGATACAGATAGATAGCAGTGATGGCCCCATGGATACAGACAGATAGCAGTGATGGCCCCACGGATACAGATAGATAGCAGTGATGGCCCCATGGATACAGACAGATAGCAGTGATAGCCCCTTGGATACAGATAGATAGCAGTGATGGCCCCTTGGATACAGATAGATAGCAGTGATGGCCCCATGGATACAGACAGATAGCAGTGATGGCCCCACGGATACAGATAGATAGCAGTGATGGCCCCATGGATACAGACAGATAGCAGTGATGGCCCCTTGGATACAGATAGATAGCAGTGATGGCCCCTTGGATACAGATAGATAGCAGTGATGGCCCCTTGGATACAGATAGATAGCAGTGATGGCCCCATGGATACAGACAGATAGCAGTGATGGCCCCTTGGATACAGACAGATAGCAGTGATGGCCCCTTGGATACAGATAGATAGCAGTGATGGCCCCATGGATACAGATAGATAGCAGTGATGGCCCCATGGATACAGAGAGACAGATAGTGATGGTTACACACAGTTGGGCAGTATACACTGCGGGGGGGGTTGCTGTGCTCCCCCCATCACATGACCCTTTCCATTCCCAGCTATCCCCGGAGCGGAGGGTTACCTGGCTGCCGGAGAGAAGCTCTGATATCGGTAACTCCTCCGCGATGACAGGGGACGGAAGAAAGCCATATTAACTCCCGACAGTATGGCTGCTGGGCCGAGCCCCCTCCTCACTGCCCTTTCCACCGGTAACACGGAGTATCCTCCTCCTGCAGCCCACACCCGTCCGTCCGTCCGTTACACTGCTCGGCACCACTGGAGCTTACAGCGCGCGCTCCCGCCCCTTCCCAGTACGTCTGCTGCTCTGCGCGCGCCCCGCCCCCTCCGCGCGCTCACTCCCCGCCCCCTCCGCGCGCTCACTCCCCTTCCCAGTGCTGCTGCTCCCCTGTGCGCGCTCACTCCCCTTCCCAGTGCTGCTGCTCCCCTGTGCGCGCTCCCGTCCCTTCCCAGTGCTGGTGCTCCCCTGCGCGCTCCCGATTTGCTATGACCACTGCGCATATGTACTAAAATACTGTGTGTAAATAATCACTAATATCCGACACATGGCTCCTTCAGCTCTCAGTCTGCGTCGAGTTTGTCTTTTAATATCTATTATTCTCTTCATGAAGAGCCAGTATCCCTGTGAGATCCTGTGTATTCATTGATGTATATGGCTTTCCCTGACGGCCATGTGTCACCTTTCTTTATATACACAGTGGCCAGCGCTTCGAACTGCGTGAGGAATAAGACATTTCACTCGCACGTTATTTCACGTTTAATAAATAGTCGATCGTTTTTCCTTTTCTGTAATGACAGTTCGTGCACATCACAAAAAGCGCGTTCACTGCGCGCTCAGGCCAACGCGCCTGAAGGGTTAAAGGTGAGCGCGCTCCCCGCGCGTGCCCGGCGCCTAACGGCCGCTGAATGATTCCAAACACAGTCACAGATCCAGACACGGGGAGTCCAGGCAACCGCCGCTACCATTTCACCCGCAGGCAAAGAAAGGGAGGAGGACAAGTAGTCCGTTTATATAAAGGGTAAAATGGCAACAAATATATTACTTGGTATAAGCTGGCACAGGATCAGTGAGACCGTTTCTAAAGGACAGTGACTGTTTCTGGCGGTATGAGGGATAAAGGTAATAAGCTATGGAAAAAAAGAGATGGATGGTGTTTACCTCTGAATGCAGTGGTCTGTTCCGACAGGACTGTTACAGCTGATCATTGAAAGGAATGTTTATTGCAATTAATGTGCATAATCCCACTAGTGCAAAGCATGCACCACCCAGAGCATTAATTATACTGCACCAGCATGCACCACACAGAGCATTGATTATACTGCACCACACAGAGCATTAATTATACTGCACCAGCATTCACCACACAGAGCATTGATTATAATGCACCAGCATGCACCACACAGAGCACTGATTATACTGCACCACACAGAGCATTGATTATACTGCTCCAGCATGCACCACACAGAGCATTGATTATACTGCACCAGCATGCACCACACAGAGCATTGATTATACTGCACCACACAGAGCATTAATTATACTGCACCAGCATGCACCACACAGAGCATTAATTATACTGCACCACACAGAGCATTGATTATACTGCACCACACAGAGCATTAATTATACTGCACCAGCATTCACCACACAGAGCATTGATTATAATGCACCAGCATGCACCACACAGAGCACTGATTATACTGCACCACACAGAGCATTGATTATACTGCTCCAGCATGCACCACACAGAGCATTGATTATACTGCACCAGCATGCACCACACAGAGCACTGATTATACTGCACCACACAGAGCATTGATTATACTGCTCCAGCATGCACCACACAGAGCATTGATTATACTGCACCAGCATGCACCACACAGAGCATTGATTATACTGCACCACACAGAGCATTAATTATACTGCACCAGCATGCACCACACAGAGCATTAATTATACTGCACCACACAGAGCATTGATTATACTGCACCACACAGAGCATTAATTATACTGCACCAGCATTCACCACACAGAGCATTGATTATAATGCACCAGCATGCACCACACAGAGCACTGATTATACTGCACCACACAGAGCATTGATTATACTGCTCCAGCATGCACCACACAGAGCATTGATTATACTGCACCAGCATGCACCACACAGAGCATTGATTATACTGCACCACACAGAGCATTAATTATACTGCACCAGCATGCACCACACAGAGCATTAATTATACTGCACCAGCATGCACCACACAGAGCATTAATTATACTGCACCAGCATGCACCACACAGAGCATTAATTACAGGGGAGGGCTGGCAGCCTTAGGCCTGGGGGGCAAATCCAGTCAAGTGGCCCATTGCACCATCGAATCGCCTCCCCATCCACGGCCATCTTTTCCTTGTTTTATAACGAATATTGCCAGGATTTTCCCCCACAATATGCCAGGATTTGCCATTTAATATGCTAGAATTTTCCCTTACAAAATGCCAGGATTATGCCCCTCAGTATGCCAGGATTATGCCCCTCAATATGCCAGGATTTAGACACCCAATATGCCAGGATTTTCTCCTCAATATGCCAAGATGATGCCCCCTCAATATGCCAGGATTTTCACCTAAATATGCCAGGATTATGCCCCTCAAAATACCAGGATTATGCCCCTCAATATGCCAGGATTATGCCCCTCAATATGCCAGGATTATGCCCCTCAATATGCCAGGATTATGCCCCTCAATATGCCAGGATTTAGACACCCAATATGCCAGGATTTTCCCTTCAATATGCCAGGATTTTCCCCTCAATATGCCAGGATTATGCCCCTCAACATGCCAGGATTTAGACACCCAATATCCCAAAATTTGGGCACCCCCCCCCTACCCACGTTGCACACCTACGACATGACCCATAACCCACGCTGCACACCAGGACATGCCCCATCACCACATTTACATGCCTCCATCACCCCATTACATACACATTTCCAATATTATTTGCCATTAATATTCCCCAGCCAATTTGTCCCATAATATGCCAGTGTTATTCTGCAATTTAATATAACTCAGTAAATTTGCCCAATAATATTCCAAGGTTATCTGCAATTTAATATGCCCCTGCTAATTTGCCCAATATGCCAGTGTTAATTGCCATTTAATATTCCCCAGCCATTTTGCCCAATAATATGCCAGTCTTATTCTGCCATTTAATATTCCCCAGACGATTTGTCCAATAATATGCCAGTGTTATTCTGCCATTTAATATTCCCCAGCCAATTTGCCCAATAATATGCCAGTCTTATTTGCCATGTAATATTCCCCAGCCAATTTGCCCAATAATATGCCAGTCTTATTTGCCATGTAATATGCCCCAGCCAATTTGCCCAATAATATTCTAGTCTTATTTGCCATGTAATATGCCCCAGCCAATTTTCCCAATAATATGCCAGTCTTATTTGCCATGTAATATGCCCCAGCCAATTTGCCTAATAATATGCCAGTCTTATTTGCCATGTAATATGCCCCAGCCAATTTGCCCAATAATATGCCAGTCTTATTTGCCATGTAATATGCCCCAGCCAATTTGCCCAATATGCCAGTCTTATTTGCCATGTAATATGCCCCAGCCAATTTGCCCAATAATATGCCAGTCTTATTTGCCATGTAATATGCCCCAGCCAATTTGCCCAATAATATGCCAGTCTTATTTGCCATGTAATATGCCCCAGCCAATTTGCCCAATAATATGCCAGTGTTATTTGCCATGTAATATTCCCCAGCCAATTTGCCCAATATGCCAGTGTTATTTGCCATGTAATATTCCCCAGCCAATTTGCCCAATAATATGCCAGTCTTATTTGCCATGTTATATTCCCCAGCCAATTTGCCCAATAATATGCCAGTCTTATTTGCCATGTAATATTCCCCAGCCAATTTGTCCAATAATATGCCAGTCTTATTTGCCATGTAATATGCCCCAGCCAATTTGCCTAATAATATGCCAGTCTTATTTGCCATGTAATATGCCCCAGCCAATTTGTCCAATAATATGCCAGTCTTATTTGCCATGTAATATGCCCCAGCCAATTTGCCCAATAATATGCCAGTCTTATTTGCCATGTAATATGCCCCAGCCAATTTGCCCAATAATATGCCAGTCTTATTTGCCATGTAATATGCCCCAGCCAATTTGCCCAATAATATGCCAGTCTTATTTGCCATGTAATATGCCCCAGCCAATTTGCCCAATAATATGCCAGTGTTATTTGCCATGTAATATTCCCCAGCCAATTTGCCCAATAATATGCCAGTCTTATTTGCCATGTTATATTCCCCAGCCAATTTGCCCAATAATATGCCAGTCTTATTTGCCATGTTATATTCCCCAGCCAATTTGCCCAATAATATGCCAGTGTTATTCTGCCATTTAATATTCCCCAGCCAATTTGCCCAATAATATGCCAGTCTTATTTGCCATGTAATATTCCCCAGCCAATTTGCCCAATAATATGCCAGTCTTATTTGCCATGTAATATGCCCCAGCCAATTTGCCCAATAATATTCTAGTCTTATTTGCCATGTAATATGCCCCAGCCAATTTGCCCAATAATATGCCAGTCTTATTTGCCATGTAATATGCCCCAGCCAATTTGCCTAATAATATGCCAGTCTTATTTGCCATGTAATATGCCCCAGCCAATTTGCCCAATAATATGCCAGTCTTATTTGCCATGTAATATGCCCCAGCCAATTTGCCCAATATGCCAGTCTTATTTGCCATGTAATATGCCCCAGCCAATTTGCCCAATAATATGCCAGTCTTATTTGCCATGTAATATTCCCCAGCCAATTTGCCCAATAATATGCCAGTCTTATTTGCCATGTTATATTCCCCAGCCAATTTGCCCAATAATATGCCAGTCTTATTTGCCATGTAATATTCCCCAGCCAATTTGCCCAATAATATGCCAGTCTTATTTGCCATGTAATATGCCCCAGCCAATTTGCCTAATAATATGCCAGTCTTATTTGCCATGTAATATGCCCCAGCCAATTTGCCCAATAATATGCCAGTCTTATTTGCCATGTAATATGCCCCAGCCAATTTGCCCAATAATATGCCAGTCTTATTTGCCATGTAATATGCCCCAGCCAATTTGCCCAATAATATGCCAGTCTTATTTGCCATGTAATATGCCCCAGCCAATTTGCCCAATAATATGCCAGTCTTATTTGCCATGTAATATGCCCCAGCCAATTTGCCCAATAATATGCCAGTGTTATTTGCCATGTAATATTCCCCAGCCAATTTGTCCAATAATATGCCAGTCTTATTTGCCATGTTATATTCCCCAGCCAATTTGCCCAATAATATGCCAGTCTTATTTGCCATGTTATATTCCCCAGCCAATTTGCCCAATAATATGCCAGTCTTATTTGCCATGTTATATTCCCCAGCCAATTTGCCCAATAATATGCCAGTCTTATTTGCCATGTTATATTCCCCAGCCAATGTGCCCAATAATATGCCAGTCTTATTTGCCATGTTATATTCCCCAGCCAATTTGCCCAATAATATGCCAGTGTTTTTTGCCCCCCCCCCCCCCCCCCCCTTACCTTTTTCCCTGGTGGCTAGTGGCAGGACTTCCCTGGTGGCTAGTGGCAGGACTTCCCTGGTGGCTAGTGGCAGGAGGACTTACCTGGTCCCTTGCTGCCTGTTCGGCCTCCCGGCGGTTGTACCGACAGGTCACGTGATCGGCGCGCGTCTGACGTCAGAGCGCCGATCACGTGACTGTCGGCACTTCCGTGTCGGCACACTGCACGGGGAGCCAAACAGGCAGCACGGAGGTTTCTCTGTGCTGCCTGTTCGGCTTCCCGTGCAGCTTTGCAGGCAGAGCGGAGGTGAGAGGGGATCTTCCGATCCCTTCTCAGTCTCTGCCTGCAAGCGCGTTTTTTTTTTTTTTTAAAACACTGGCCCAGCTGCCGTGTTTTACATAGCTTAGGGCGGCCTGGGGGGCAATTGCCACCCTGCCCCCCGGCCCAGCCCGCCCCTGATTAATTATACTGCACCAGCATGCACCACACAGAGCATTAATTATACTGCACTAGCATGCACCACACAGAGCACTGATTATACTGCACTAGCATGCACCACACAGAGCACTGATCATACTGCACCAGCATGCACCACACAGAGCATTAATTATACGGCACCAGCATGCACCACACAGAGCATTAATTATACTGCACCAGCATGCACCACACAGAGCATTAATTATACTGCACCAGCATGCACCACACAGAGCATTAATTATACTGCGCCAGCATGCACCACACAGAGCATTGATTATACTGCACCAGCATGCACCACACAGAGCACTGATTATACTGCACCACACAGAGCACTGATTATACTGCACCAGCATGCACCACACAGAGCACTGATTATACTGCACCAGCATGCACCACACAGAGCATTAATTATACTGCACCAGCATGCACCACACAGAGTATTGATTATACTGCACCAGCATGCACCACACAGAGCATTAATTATACTGCACCAGCATGCACCACACAGAGCACTGATTATACTGCGCCAGCATGCACCACACAGAGCATTAATTATACTGCACCAGCATGCACCATACAGAGCATTGATTATACTGCACCAGCATGCACCACACAGAGCATTAATTATACTGTACCAGCAATGCACCACACAGAGCACTGATTATACTGCGCCAGCATGCACCACACAGAGCATTAATTATACTGTACCAGCATGCACCACACAGAGCATTGATTATACTGCACCAGCATGCACCACACAGAGCATTAATTATACTGCACTAGCATGCACCACACAGAACATTAATTATACTGCACCAGCATGCACCACACAGAGCATTAATTATACTGCACTAGCATGCACCACACAGAGCACTGATTATACTGCACCAGCATGCACCACACAGAGCATTAATTATACTGCACTAGCATGCACCACACAGAGCACTGATTATACTGCACCAGCATGCACCCCACAGAGCACTGATTATACTGCACCAGCATGCACCACACAGAGCACTGATTATACTGCACCAGCATGCACCACACAGAGCACTGATTATACTGCACCAGCATGCACCACACAGAGCACTGATTATACTGCACCAGCATGCACCACACAGCTTTGATTATACTGCACCAGCATGCACCACACAGAGCATTGATTATACTGCACCAGCATGCACCACCTAGAGCATTAATATACTGCACCAGCATGCACCACACAGAGCATTAATTATACTGCACCACACAGAGCATTAATTATACTGCACCAGCATGCATGCACCACACAGAGCATTAATTATACTGCACCAGCATGCACCACACAGAGCATTAATTATACTGCACTAGCATGCACCACACAGAGCACTGATTATACTGCACCAGCATGCACCACACAGAGCACTGATTATACTGCACCAGCATGCACCACACAGAGCACTGATTATACTGCACCAGCATGCACCACACAGAGCACTGATTATACTGCACCAGCATGCACCACACAGAGCACTGATTATACTGCACCAGCATGCACCACACAGAGCATTAATTATACTGCACCAGCATGCACCACACAGAGCACTGATTATACTGCACCAGCATGCACCACACAGAGCACTGATTATACTGCACCAGCATGCACCACACAGGGCACTGATTATACTGCACCAGCATGCACCACACAGGGCACTGATTATACTGCACCAGCATGCACCACCTAGAGCATTAATTATACTGCACCAGCATGCACCACACAGAGCATTGATTATACTGCACCAGCATGCACCACACAGAGCATTGATTATACTGCACCACACAGAGCACTGATCATACTGCACCAGCATGCACCACACAGAGCATTAATTATACTGCACCAGCATGCACCACACAGAGCACTGATTATACTGCACCAGCATGCACCACACAGAGCACTGATTATACTGCACCAGCATCCACCACACAGAGCATTGATTATACTGCACCAGCATGCACCACACAGAGCATTGATTATACTGCACCAGCATGCACCACACAGAGCATTGATTATACTGCACCAGCATGCACCACACAGAGCACTGATCATACTGCACCAGCATGCACCACACAGAGCATTAATTATACTGCACCAGCATGCACCACACAGAGCACTGATTATACTGCACCAGCATGCACCACACAGAGCACTGATTATACTGCACCAGCATGCACCACACAGGGCACTGATTATACTGCACCAGCATGCACCACCTAGAGCATTAATTATACTGCACCAGCATGCACCACACAGAGCATTGATTATACTGCACCACACAGAGCATTGATTATACTGCACCAGCATGCACCACACAGAGCATTGATTATACTGCACCAGCATGCACCACACAGAGCACTGATTATACTGCGCCAGCATGCACCACACAGAGCATTGATTATACTGCACCAGCATGCACCACACAAAGCACTGATCATACTGCGCCAGCATGCACCACACAGAGCATTAATTATACTGCACCAGCATGCACCATACAGAGCATTGATTATACTGCACCAGCATGCACCACACAGAGCATTAATTATACTGTACCAGCATGCACCACACAGAGCACTGATTATACTGCGCCAGCATGCACCACACAGAGCATTAATTATACTGCACCAGCATGCACCACACAGAGCATTGATTATACTGCACCAGCATGCACCACACAGAGCATTAATTATACTGCACTAGCATGCACCACACAGAACATTAATTATACTGCACCAGCATGCACCACACAGAGCATTAATTATACTGCACCAGCATGCACCACACAGAGCACTGATTATACTGCACCAGCATGCACCACACAGAGCACTGATTATACTGCACCAGCATGCACCACACAGAGCACTGATTATACTGCACCAGCATGCACCACACAGAGCACTGATTATACTGCACCAGCATGCACCACACAGGGCACTGATTATACTGCACCAGCATGCACCACCTAGAGCATTAATTATACTGCACCAGCATGCACCACACAGAGCATTGATTATACTGCACCACACAGAGCATTGATTATACTGCACCAGCATGCACCACACAGAGCATTGATTATACTGCACCAGCATGCACCACACAGAGCATTGATTATACTGCACCACACAGAGCATTGATTATACTGCACCAGCATGCACCACACAGAGCATTGATTATACTGCACCAGCATGCACCACACAGAGCATTGATTATACTGCACCAGCATGCACCACACAGAGCATTGATTATACTGCACCAGCATGCACCACACAGAGCACTGATCATACTGCACCAGCATGCACCACCTAGAGCATTAATTATACTGCACCAGCATGCACCACCTAGAGCATTAATTATACTGCACCAGCATGCACCACACAGAGCATTGATTATACTGCACCACACTGAGCATTGATTATACTGCACCAGCATGCACCACACAGAGCATTGATTATACTGCACCAGCATGCACCACACAGAGCATTGATTATACTGCACCAGCATGCACCACACAGAGCACTGATCATACTGCACCAGCATGCACCACACAGAGCATTAATTATACTGCACCAGCATGCACCACACAGAGCATTAATTATACTGCACCAGCATGCACCACACAGAGCATTAATTATACTGCACCAGCATGCACCACACAGAGCACTGATTATACTGCACCAGCATGCACCACACAGAGCATTGATTATACTGCGCCAGCATGCACCACACAGAGCATTGATTATACTGCACCAGCATGCACCACACAGAGCACTGATTATACTGCACCAGCATGCACCACACAGAGCACTGATTATACTGCACCAGCATGCACCACACAGAGCATTAATTATACTGCGCCAGCATGCACCACACAGAGCACTGATTATACTGCACCAGCATGCACCACACAGAGCACTGATTATACTGCACCAGCATGCACCACACAGAGCATTAATTATACTGCACCAGCATGCACCACACAGAGCACTGATTATACTGCACCAGCATGCACCACACAGAGCATTGATTATACTGCACCAGCATGCACCACACAGAGCATTAATTATACTGCACCAGCATGCACCACACAGAGCACTGATTATACTGCACCACACAGAGCACTGATTATACTGCACCAGCATGCACCACAAAGAGCACTGATTATACTGCACCAGCATGCACCACACAGAGCATTAATTATACTGCACAAGCATGCACCACACAGAGCACTGATTATACTGCACCAGCATGCACCACACAGAGCATTGATTATACTGCACCAGCATGCACCACACAGAGCATTGATTATACTGCACCAGCATGCACCACACAGAGCATTAATTATACTGCACTAGCATGCACCACACAGAGCACTGATTATACTGCACCAGCATGCACCACACAGAGCATTAATTATACTGCACCAGCATGCACCACACAGAGCACTGATTATACTGCACCAGCATGCACCACACAGAGCATTAATTATACTGCACCAGCATGCACCACACAGAGCATTAATTATACTGCACCAGCATGCACCACACAGAGCACTGATTATACTGCACCAGCATGCACCATACAGAGCACTGATTATACTGCACCAGCATGCACCACACAGAGCACTGATTATACTGCGCCAGCATGCACCACACAGAGCATTAATTATACTGCACCAGCATGCACCACACAGAGCATTAATTATACTGCACTAGCATGCACCACACAGAGCACTGATTATACTGCACCAGCATGCACCACACAGAGCACTGATTATACTGCACCAGCATGCACCACACAGAGCATTAATTATACTGCACCAGCATGCACCACACAGAGCACTGATTATACTGCACCAGCATGCACCATACAGAGCACTGATTATACTGCACCAGCATGCACCACACAGAGCACTGATTATACTGCGCCAGCATGCACCACACAGAGCACTGATTATACTGCACCAGCATGCACCACACAGAGCATTAATTATACTGCACCAGCATGCACCACACAGAGCATTAATTATACTGCACTAGCATGCACCACACAGAGCACTGATTATACTGCACCAGCATGCACCACACAGAGCATTAATTATACTGCACCAGCATGCACCACACAGAGCATTAATTATACTGCACTAGCATGCACCACACAGAGCACTGATTATACTGCACCAGCATGCACCACACAGAGCATTAATTATACTGCACCAGCATGCACCACACAGATCACTGATTATACTGCACTAGCATGCACCACACAGAGCACTGATTATACTGCACCAGCATGCACCACACAGAGCACTGTTTATACTGCACCAGCATGCACCACACAGAGCATTAATTATACTGCGCCAGCATGCACCACACAGAGCACTGATTATACTGCACCAGCATGCACCACACAGAGCGCATTAATTATACTGCACCAGCATGCACCACACAGAGCACTGATTATACTGCACCAGCATGCACCATACAGAGCACTGATTATACTGCACCAGCATGCACCACACAGAGCACTGATTATACTGCACCAGCATGCACCATACAGAGCACTGATTATACTGCACCAGCATGCACCACACAGAGCACTGATTATACTGCGCCAGCATGCACCACACAGAGCACTGATTATACTGCACCAGCATACACCACACAGAGCATTAATTATACTGCACCAGCATGCACCACACAGAGCATTAATTATACTGCACTAGCATGCACCACACAGAGCACTGATTATACTGCACCAGCATGCACCACACAGAGCACTGATTATACTGCGCCAGCATGCACCACACAGAGCACTGATTATACTGCACCAGCATACACCACACAGAGCATTAATTATACTGCACCAGCATGCACCACACAGAGCATTAATTATACTGCACTAGCATGCACCACACAGAGCACTGATTATACTGCACCAGCATGCACCACACAGAGCACTGATTATACTGCACCAGCATGCACCACACAGAGCATTAATTATACTGCACCAGCATGCACCACACAGAGCACTGATTATACTGCACCAGCATGCACCATACAGAGCACTGATTATACTGCACCAGCATGCACCACACAGAGCACTGATTATACTGCGCCAGCATGCACCACACAGAGCACTGATTATACTGCACCAGCATGCACCACACAGAGCATTAATTATACTGCACCAGCATGCACCACACAGAGCATTAATTATACTGCACTAGCATGCACCACACAGAGCACTGATTATACTGCACCAGCATGCACCACACAGAGCATTAATTATACTGCACCAGCATGCACCACACAGAGCATTAATTATACTGCACTAGCATGCACCACACAGAGCACTGATTATACTGCACCAGCATGCACCACACAGAGCATTAATTATACTGCACCAGCATGCACCACACAGAGCACTGATTATACTGCACTAGCATGCACCACACAGAGCACTGATTATACTGCACCAGCATGCACCACACAGAGCACTGATTATACTGCACTAGCATGCACCACACAGAGCACTGATTATACTGCACTAGCATGCACCACACAGAGCACTGATTATACTGCACTAGCATGCACCACACAGAGCACTGATTATACTGCACCAGCATGCACCACACAGAGCATTAATTACACTGCACTAGCATGCACCACACAGAGCACTGATTATACTGCACCAGCATGCACCACACAGAGCATTAATTATACTGCACTAGCATGCACCACACAGAGCACTGATTATACTGCACCAGCATGCACCACACAGAGCATTAATTATACTGCGCCAGCATGCACCACACAGAGCATTAATTATACTGCACCAGCATGCACCACACAGAGCATTAATTATACTGCACTAGCATGCACCACACAGAGCACTGATTATACTGCACCAGCATGCACCACACAGAGCACTGATTATACTGCACCAGCATGCACCACACAGAGCACTGATTATACTGCACCAGCATGCACCACACAGAGCATTAATTATACTGCACTAGCATGCACCACACAGAGCACTGATTATACTGCACCAGCATGCACCACACAGAGCATTAATTATACTGCACCAGCATGCACCACACAGAGCACTGATTATACTGCACCAGCATGCACCACACAGAGCATTAATTATACTGCACCAGCATGCACCACACAGAGCACTGATTATACTGCACTAGCATGCACCACACAGAGCATTAATTATGCTGCACCAGCATACACCACACAGAGCATTGATTATACTGCGCCAGCATGCACCACACAGAGCACTGATTATACTGCACTAGCATGCACCACACAGAGCATTGATTATACTGCACCAACATGCACCACACAGAGCATTAATTATACTGCACCACACAGAGCATTAATTGTACTGCACCAGCATGCATGCACCACACAGAGCATTAATTATACTGCGCCACACAGAGCATTGATTATACTGCACCAACATGCACCACACAGAGCATTGATTATACTGCACCAACATGCACCACACAGAGCATTGATTATACTGCACCAGCATGCACCACACAGAGCATTGATTATACTGCACCAGCATGCACCACACAGAGCATTGATTATACTGCACCAGCATGCACCACACAGAGTATTGATTATACTGCACCAGCATGCACCACACAGAGCATTAATTATACTGCACCAGCATGCACCACACAGAGCATTGATTATACTGCACCAGCATGCAGCGGAGGGAATATGAATTATACTGCACCAGCATGCACCACACAGAGTATTGCTTATACTGCACCAGAGAGAATATGGATTATACTGCACCAGAGAGAATATGAATTATACTGCGCCAGCATGCACCACACAGAGCATTGATTATACTGCACCAGCATGCACCACACAGAGCATTGACCAGCATGCACCACACAGAGCATTGATTATACTGCACTAGCATGCACCACACAAAGCATTGATTATACTGCACCAGAGAGAATATGGATTATACTGCACCAGCATGCACCACACAGAGTATTGCTTATACTGCACCAGAGAGAATAGTGATTATACTGTACTAACATGCTGCAGAGAGAATGCAGTTGATAGATTCCATGCAATATGCATGGAATTAGCCGGGCTGCTAGGAGTCCAATGACGCTGTACCTCATTAGGCCAATTAGCAAAGCACTTACTGCAACACTTCTTGAACATGCGCAAACACTGAAAAGACTTACTGCGCATGCCTTTGGCACCCCAGCTGGGAAGATACAGGAGTCTATTCACTCATCTAACACTGGAAATCAGGGATTAAAGGGACTCTCACCTAAACATTGTCTGGACGGGGAATTTACAGAGTAAAAAAAAAAAGATTGATACATTGATTATAGCAGATTTTAACAATGTTCCAGATGTCTGTGGTGTCTCCTGTGTATGCCTGTACCTTGTTAATTAATAAAAGAAAGACTATTAGTTTAAGGCTAAGGAAAGAAGGTTACACAAATGTGGTGTTCATCATGTACAGCAAGAAAAAATGAGCAGATCTGTCTTATCAACTACAATCTGCACAAGTGTTATAGTTATTTCTGCTGCCATCGAAACAGTCCTATGTCTGTCTCTCCGAGACCCTCCTTATCGGAATGTCACTGAATTTAGAAGCCCCTCTGGAATAAATAACTGGAAATGGCAAGACAAAAATCTTTATTTTTATTAAAACCCCAGAAAACTGCCAATTTGTATTTGCAGTAAATATTAACCTTTGCATTCCCAGTCCTCTGGCTCATTTCAGTTTGGGTCAGCTTGCATGCCCGGCTGTGACTGTCAATCTGGTACCTTATCACCCATTAACCCTTTCCTTCATTTCATATTTGCCTCTGTGGGTTTTGTCATCACTTTATATTCTGATCCTTGCCCCCTGGCTTATAATCAGTAGCCTGGAGGGCACCAGGTAGTCTGGAGAAAGAGGGGCAGCAGTGGAATCACTTAAAGCTGTGATCAGGCCCCCGACGTCTGAGGACTAATGTACAACAGCTGGAAGAACATGGCTGACTGAGAATCATGGGAAATGTAGTGCACGCCGCTGGATTGCCAAAGGCTGTCATGGTTTATGGCCTCTCATGGGGTTATACATATGTTAGAGCTGGCCGAGCAGGAAGGGAAATGTATAGTTTGTGCACATAATAGTCTTGTTCTGCCGCCAGACCCCAACATTTTTTGGGGGGGGGGCGGGGGGACTTCAGAGGCACAAAGGTACACCGCTGTTCATCTGCGCTAGGGTTGCCACTTTCAGCCATTTTGTTACCGGCCACATATAACCTTTGCCGGCCGCCTTGCTGGATGTAGAAGTCATATGTGACCAGGAGGACATTAATTACCTAATCAACGTGGTCCTGTGGGGTCACATATGACTTCTACATCCAGCAAGGCGGCCGGCAAAGGTTATATGTGGCCGGTAACAAAATGGCTGACGGTGGCAATCCGTAGCATAGACTAATTACCCGACCACCCTGGGTCTAGGACACGTCTTCAAAGCTGCTTCACCGCTGACAGTTCAGTGCGTCAGTTTGAAAGCTGAACTGTCAGCGGTGAAGATGAACACGGCCGCTTCATCGCGGCTATGTAAGCGCTTACAGATCAGCGCTGAACTACAAAGGTACACCCCCCGAACCCTAATACTAAATCTAACACCTGAACCCTAATACTAAAATGAACCCTTAATAATACTCACCTTCAGCGATCCCGTGATGAACTGTCCTGCGATGATCTCTCGCGGGAGGAACTGGCCAATGTGCGAGAGGGGACGGTGAAACAGCTGCGTTAATGCAGCCGCAATGAACTGTCCCATCCCCACCACCCTGTGCTGTGGCGCCCTCTAATGGTGAACACAAAAACTGGCAGCCATAGACACTTTGGGCTTCACAGCGGTGGTGACGTTACCTATCTTACCGTAAAGCAGACATTGCCAGGTTTGCGCAGTAATCTAATAAACAAACCTTCTCTAAAATCAAACAATGCTGCGTCCCTTTGTGTTCACAGGACTGCAACATACACAGTTGGCAAGTATATGTGATGTTACATTGTAGCTGATACATACACAATCCAGTGACACATTTGGTGCAGTTATAAATTGTGTAAAAACCATTCACATCACAATGCTCTCCATAAAATAATCAGCAGTGCGACTCTGCAGTGCCACCTACTGACCAAACACTGCACTGCAGATGTCTATGTCATCTACAGGACGATGGGTTATTCAATAAATCAGTTTGCTGAGATGAACCGCAGAGAATCTGTCTTCCTCAAGGACAGACGAACCTCGGAATCAACACTTTCACTGGCTGCAGCTAACGTTATCTAGGTTTACAAATGATTTATTATAGTTAATGCTCTCCTGCTCAACCTGTTAACAATCAATTCATAAGGTGCACACCAACCACTTTTTTTATAGAAGAATTAGCAACGTGGGGGGTGGGTGCTTACAGGGCCAACTCAGAAATAGAGAGGTATAGGAAGTGCTAAAAGCAAATCCTAAAAGAATGTCTGTTTAAGCAGCACTCGTGCACATATAAAAAAATATATACAACAATTTAGAAATATAGAAAAATGTATTAGTTACAAAAAATACTCTATATAGGGATCGTGTGAGGCATAGCAAATATACATATCCTAAATATACAATAAATAATGGAGAAGAAAAACAAAAAAAACCACTTGTGATATTTATCACAAGTGGTTTTTTTTGTTTTTCTTCTCCATTATTTATTGTATATTTAGGATATGTATATTTGCTATGCCTCACACGATCCCTATATAGGGTATTTTTGCTAACTAATACATTTTTCTATATTTCTAAATTGTTGTATATATTTTTTTATATGTGCACGAGTGCTGCTTAAACAGACCTTCTTTTAGGATTTGCTATCTTTTAGCACTTCCTATACCTTACAAATGATTTATGACATCGATTAATGTCTGAAGGAACATACAATAAACTCAACCCAAAAATATAATATGTTGGGAAATGAAAGGGTTTTATTGGCATAAGATTCCTAACCTTATATGTTGCAACATAAATATAAAAACAAAGTGAAACCAGGGCTGTATGTCACCAAGGTCACCAAGCAGCACTTAGGCAGTGTGTCCCTAAACCACAAACATATACAATAAACAAAAACAGAAAAAACAAAAGTGCGCTTGAGGTATACTGTAGTAATCCCGGACGAGCCATCCTTCTTCTTTTATAGCTTGGAGGAAAGACGTAACAGGGGGGATATGATAGAAACATTTATATACATAAAGGGAATCAACACAGTAAAGGAAGAGAGTATATTTAAAGGAAGAAAAACTACCACAACTAGAGGACATAGTCTTAAATTAGAGGGGCAACAATTTAAAAGTAATATCAGGAAGTATTACTTTACTGAGAGGGTAGTGGATGTATGGAATAGTCTTCCAGTGGAAGTGGTAGAGGTTAATACAGTGAAGGAGTTTAAGCGTGCATGGGATAGGTATAAGGCTATCCTAGATATAAGATAAGGCCAGGGACTAATGAAAGTATTACTTTACTGAGAGGGTAGTGGATGTTTGGAATAGCCTGCCAGCAGAAGTGGTAGAGGTAAACACAGTGAAGGATTTTAAGCATGCGTGGGATAGACACAAGGCTATCCTAGATATAAGACTGGCAACGGGGGACTAATAAAAGTATTTAGAACATTGGGCAGACTAGATGGACCGAATGGTTCTTATCTGCCGACACATTCTATGTTTCTATGTAATAATTTTCAACACATTTATAGGTGAACAGTGTAGTGATGAGATAAAACAGGAAAGACTTATGCTCCCCTTGAGGAGGTGCACTCACAGACTTCCCAGTCAACTGCGGCGTTTCAAACAAACTCTGTAGCCAGTTGAGGGTATTCTGAAAGTCTCAATCTCTGCAGTGTTTAGCTCAGATATGGGAAAGATGACCACAAAATTCCAATTAGTATAGAAACACAAATACATTTAATAGAATAAAATATCTGCTTACATATGGGTACTCTGAAATAACAGGAGAAAAAAAGAGCAGGAGAGTCCAACACTCTACGCGTTTCGCCCCTCGTTGGGCCTCGACTAGGCGTCTGGACTTCCTGCAGTGAAATTAAGCTTTTTGCCGGTTGACATCACTCCCGTATTCGTCAGGAGTTGGCCTTAGAGATATTTTCAATCATAATTCGGCTGCTCCCATTCAAGTTATTGCTCCTAGTCCATTTCTCACAGGATCACGTATGTAGAAAAAAGAATAAATAGAAAAAAACGAGTGTTTTATCCCAAATATGAGGTATCTTTGGGGATAATATAGTGAGTGTGTGCGAAGGGTATTTATAAAAATGCTAAAAAAATAGCTGTCATATCATATATAAAAAGAAGCAATATTTTAATACACATATTTTTCTTTAACATATTTAAATAAAAAAAGCTTATTTAAGTAAAGAACTTTATATAAAGTTACCAAAAATTGTAAAAATATAAAAAATCCATAGATCCTTTCCAAACTCTCATAACTTATTACAGGCTGACATATAACAAATATACAAGTGTGTTACATAAAATGATATAGCTCAAACTCTGCATTATTAAGACCTTGGGGTTTAAGGATGTCCAAATTGAAGACCCATTCCATTTCTTTTTTTGCCCATATTTTTAATGTTATCACCTCCTCTCCAGTACTTGTCTACTTTTTCTATGGCGCAAAATTTTAACCCTTTCGGATTTTTTTTTTGTTGGAAGTCTAAAAAGTGTTTGGACAGACTACACACACACACCATAATTGGGGCTATGAGATGGGAAAAAGGCTCATGGCCCCCCATACTATGTACATTGATGGCCAGGGCTGCCTTCCTATAGCTTGCCCAAGGGTGGGATGATTCACCTGTAAAAGAAAAAACCCCTTTGGGTGCCAGGGGGTGGGCTGTGATAATCACTGCCCTTGCCTCTAGCCCCAAAGGGTGCACTGCGAATAAAGTATTACCTGTTCCTATAGTCTAGTGATGATCCGAGATGCCCTCAAGTCCTCATCTTCGCCCAGAGAAAGGGGCCATCCAAACAAATAGAATGGATTGACCTATGCTCAGCCCTTTTCCTAAGCATCCGTTTCCAGCATCCTTTAGACAAAAAGGCATCTGATTGCCTGACTGTGCCAGTTAATCACAAGCCTTCTAATCCCTGCCCTGTCATGGCTGGAAAACAGGTAATGTGTAATGTCATAAACAGGACACACCACAGAAACATTCAAATATTTTCTCTTAATTGATGCATTTGTTAGTAATTCTGCTTACACAATGTATACATTTTAATATTTTTTCTCTCTTCATTCCCAGTATAAACAGTGTCTTTTTGATGTGTTGGAAATGTGGTGCAGCGGAAAGGCATGTGGAGGCAGGGCCGGCCTTAAGTGTTCAGACGCCTTGTGCGGGTCACCCCCGTGGCAGCCCCCAAATTCTGTCCTTTCTGCCCCCCCCCCAAATTCTGTCCTTTCTGCCCCCCCCCAAATTCTGTCCTTTCTGCCCCCCCCCAAATTCTGTCCTTTCTGCCCCCCCCCCCCCCCAAATTCTGTACTTTCTGCCCCCCCCCAAATTCTGTCCTTTCTCCCCCTCCCCCCAAATTCTGTTCTCTCCCCCTCCTACCAAATCCTGTTCTTTCCCCCTCGCTCCAAATCCTGTTCTCTCCCCCTCCCCCAAATCCTTTTCTCTCCCCCCAAATCCTGTTCTCTCCCCCTCCTCCCAAATTCTGTTCTCTCCCCCAAATTATGTTCTCTCCCCCCCAAATCCTGTTCTCTCCCCCTTCTCCCAAATTCTGTTCTCTCCCCCCAAATACTGTTCTCTCCCACTCCCCCCCAAATTCTGTCTTTCCTCCTCCCCCCAAATTCTGTTCTCTCCCCGTCCCCCAAATCTGTTCTCTCCCCCACCCCTAAGTAAGTTCTCCCCCTATCTTTTTTCTCCCCTATCTGTTTTCTCACCCTATCTGTTATGTCTCCCCCCCCCCCCCCCCCCCATTCATTCTTGAGGTTGCTGCTTCACGGGGGAGCCGCGCACAGCATAAACGGTTTGTTAAACACACGCAGAGCTCAGTCAGTGCTTCTCCCTGCTCGCAGTCATGATGCAGAGCATTGTATTTACAATGTCATGAATCATCCCTGTGCGGGGAGTAGCACTGATTACACTCTACGTGTATTTAACACACACACAGCTAATGCTGCCCGCGGCTCCCAGTGAAACAGACACCGTGCTACTTCACAGGGTGGGGGCGGGCCTTCACCTCTCACCACCTCTCCGGATCATTTACTGTCGCTGAGCAGATAGCTGGTGAGGGGAGAACTTCCGATCTCCCCAGCCAGTTCCTCTAGAGGCAAACCTTTTTTTAAAAGTGACGTTTCTTCTGGTGCCCCCTGGGTATTGCACCCTGTGTGGAGGCAAACAGTGTAATGGAAAGGGGTGTGGGGGCAATTTGGTGTAGTGGAAAGGAATGCCGGGGCAATCTGGCAGTTTTGCAAGATATGTGGGGGCAATCTGGCAGTTTTGCAAGATATGTGGGGGCAATCTGGCAGTTTTTCAAGATTTGTGAGGGCAATATGGCGCAGTTGAAAGGTTATGAGAAGAAGGGGTGCAACCTAGAAATGAAGAGTTGAAACAAGTAAGTGTTGGGGCGCGTGAGTTCAGTTAGGCCTAAACACTTCACTGCTCTCCATGCACCAGATCTAAACAACACTGGACCTCTAAAGCAGAGTGCAAAGTCAGTGTCACCTCCTTCATCCGTCAATGAAATGGAGCAATATCCCACTACATCCAGTTCAGGACTTGTAGGGCAGCATTGCAGCAAGGGTCAGAGCTGGTCTGAAGGCGAGGGCTGGCACTGCCCCCAAATATCCTCCATTATTTTGACCACCATTCCCTTTGTACATTTGGGGTAAGGTTGCCACCTTTGCAGCCAGGGTATTGTCTTCATGGAATTAAAGTCTCTGTCACCTAAACAGTGCTTACAGTGTGAATGTAGAGAATAAATAAGACTCAGTGTCACTGCTCTGCTTATATTACCCACCTCTATGTAAATGAGTGTCTACCTGAGGAGACCATGAACCTGGTCACATGACCATTTATGAAAAAGCAATATAAACATAAGTGTATTAGATACTAACAGCTGTTAACTTCACATTTACTGTTGTTTTTGTATCAAAGAAATATATAAAATGGGAACATCTGCTGAACAGAGGTATGTAGAATATCGTTTTTACAGAGATTAAAAGAAAAAAGAAAAAGAAAAGTGACAGCCTAGTCTATCTTGTGGTGCCTACAACTTGCACCAAAGTTAAAAGTGTGACTACACTGTCCCTTTAAAGGACAACTGTCAGCAACAAAGGAAGTTCTGTTTAATTAAAAGATTGGATCAAGTGTGGGCATTTTAATGTAGAAATGCTTTAATGAAAGCATAGAAATAAAGTACCTAACTAAGATTGATTTGTATAGCTCTATCAGGGCGCGGACATGTTGTTTAGAATCTTTGCTCTGTATAGCTCTATCAGGGGGAAGACATGTTGTTTAGAATCTTTGCTCTGTATAGCTCTATCAGGGAGCGGAAATGTTGTTTATAATCTTTGCTCTGTTTAGCTCTATCAGGGGGCAGACATGTTGTTTAGAATATTTGCTCTGTATAGCTCTATCAGGGGGCAGACATGTTGTTTAGAATCTTTGATCAGTATAGCTCTATCATGGGGCAGACATGTTGTTTAGAATATTTGCTCTGTTTAGCTCTATCAGGGGGAAGACATGTTGTTTAGAATCTTTGCTCTGTATAGCTCTATCAGGGGCGGACATGTTGTTTAGAATCTTTGCTCTATATAGCTCTATCAGGGGGAAGACATGTTGTTTAGAATCTTTGCTCTGTATAGCTCTATCAGGGGATGGACATGTTGTTTGACCCAAGATGTCTGCCTTCTGATAGAGCCTTACAAGTAAATAAGGGCTCAATAAGGAGCTTTATTTCTGTTCTACGTTTATATTCCAAATCCCTACATGTCCTGTAATCTTTCAGCTAAATATAACTTAACATTTTGACAATAGTCCTTTAACACAGTTTCAGAAAGTACACATTTTTGAAAGTATTACTGGTTTGGTTTTCTTTTCTTTTCTTTTTTTTTTTTTAAAGTACAAATTCAAAGTCCATTGTACATAAATGATAGACTATTAGTGTAAAACCCGTTGAGTGTGCAAGAGGGCACTGGTGGGCAGCTTCTATTAACCTTCCATTGAACCTAAACTAAACTTTTTTTAAACCCTTGCTTTTTTAGAGAGTGAAGGTGAGCAGATCTGGTTTACTCAGGATCAGGAACACAAATAGTTAAAAAAAAATGTTTTCATCTTTATTAGTCCAAAGGGTTAGTCCACAGTTCCAAAGGGGAAGATCTAAATTGAGCCATTTTTGTATCAAACTGAATAAGAAAAAAAATCCTTGTTAAAAACGTATTTGAGCAGGTCTGAAGTGTTCTGTTTAATGTATTTGAATCTTTTGCGTTCCCAGGAAAACTAATTTTTTAAGCCTAGCTCACTCAGAGATACATGCAGGGTTTCTCGCCGCTCTGCCTCAGAGCTGTGGCAGAGCCGGTCAGGAGGCTGGGGTGCACTCGTCTGTCGAGTCCGGGGTTCTCTCTCTGCTGGGGATCAGGTGAGCAGAGCAGTGACATTGACCTGATTTGAAAACAATAGGAAAAAACACAACATTTCTCATTCTTATTCTCTTGTAGACATGGAAAAAAATAGATGACACCAAGCAGGAGGAAGTCCACTTTATTATACATCAATTAATTCCTTAAAGGACAACTGTAAGGCAAACATTAATTTATGTTTTACTGAAAGTCTTCATCAAGTGTAGGTGTTTTGAATAGAAATGATTTAATGAACGAATCCAGATAAAGCACTTAATGAATCCTCTTTTGCTGTGTATAGCTCTATCAGGGACGGACGTGTTGTTTAGAATATTTGCTCTGTATAGCTCTATCAGGGACGGACGTGTCATTTAGAATATTTGCTCTGTATAGCTCTATCAGGGGGTGGACATGTTGTTTAGAATCTTTGCTGTGTATAGTTCTATCAGGGGGCGGACATGTTGTTTAGAATCTTTGCTGTGTACAGCTCTATCAGGGACGGACATGTTGTTTAGAATCTTTGCTGTGTATAGCTCTATCAGGGGGTGACCGTGGACATGGTTTGAATTTTTGGTTAGATCTTTCTTCGTATAGGTCAAATGACGGAAGGTCTGACTCAAGATTCCGAACAACATGTCTGCCCCAATAGAGCTTTACAGAGAAGGGTTTCTATCATGCACACGGTCAGGGTTGGTAAGGGACCCGGAGCGCCGGATATCAGGAGCTCAATGGCAGGAACAGAGATACAGGGCTTGAATCTGGGCAACCGCATCCCCCGGTGGCTTGGGACCCCAGGTTCTGTGACAACATTTCAAGACCCTGTAGGAGCAGCTGTTGTATTCAGGTTATATGTCTAGGATAAAATAAAATAAGAGACAGCCAAGAAGAGCGATAGCTGAAAAGAAACTAAGGAAGAATAGAACAGAAATACAGAGTGCAGGGCTACAGGACAGACAGCAAAGGACACATGCAGAGCTTAAAGGGACAGGCACAGATATAACAGACTATATACAGAGGACAGGGCTAAGGAATAAGGGAACAAGGATGCTTCATAAGGGAACAAGATCTGGGATATGGGAGAGGATAGAGTATCTGGAATCATCAGGTGATCTGGGGAAAGAGGGTCAGGGAACATACAAACAAACAAGCATAAATACAGGAACTAGCCTAACACTAAAGATGGAACAATGGTGAGTGTTTGGTTAAATTATGGCCATAAGATGAAGCTTGCCAACCACGTTAAGGTACCCCACAATAGGTAAGTCCCTAACTAAGACAATCAAAATATTAACATAGCACATACACATGGAAAACAGAGAATACCTGTAGACTGCACAGGACTGAGAACTGAAAGAACACTAAAGCAACGGGTGGATCACACTTATATAGAGGAAAAATGTAATGAGGAAGAAACCAGGAAAATCTGGAATGGAACATAGTCACAGACAAAGGAAAACCAGAAATGGAGAACAGAGAAACAAGGAAACTGGGCACAAGAGCGGGGTATAACTTAGACAGGGAATAAGGCTGGAAATTGAGACAGAACAGGGCTGGTAACTGACAAGATACCACATTTAAAGGGACTCAGGACAGCCCACTTAAGGGACTCAGAACAGGACATCCCACTTAAGGACTCCGAACAGGTCATCCCACTTAAGGGACACCGAACAGGTCATCCCACCTAAGGGACTCAGGACAGGTCATCCCACTTAAGGGATTCAGCACAGGTCATCCCACTTAAGGGATTCAGGACAGGTCATCCCACTTAAGTGATTCAGGACAGGTCATCCCACTTAAGGAACTCTAGGACATGAGCAGAAGCCACTCTGGGGCCCACTGGGCAGGTGCCACCCTAGGCACTCTAAGCAGACACAGCTTGGCTATAGCCTCTCTGAAGCCAGGTTAGACAGGTGCCACTAAGGACAGAGACTAGGGAAATGCCACCACGCGGATGGAACTGGGATGGTACGAAAAGCGCCACCACGCGGATGGAACTGGAATATGCCACGAGGTGGCCGGGACAAGAAATAGAAAATGTAGAACACACAATGATAACAAAATAACAAAGAATCCAGGAACAAAAATAACAAAGAAGCAGAACAGAATAGCAAATGCAGAGCGGAAACCGGAGAAACTAAAATACAAACTGCAAAAAGATGGAACCTGAGAGCAGTTAATATATTTGAATTACGTTACTAAAACATTTCTATTTCAAACGCTTACACTTTTAATTTAAAAAACAAACAAGTGTACACAGCGCTATAATCAAATTCGTGAGCAGCACTTAGTTAGTGTGTCCCTAAACCACACTCAGGTAATAAATGCAAAACAAACAGGTAAAAAAAAACTTTAAATTTAACCTAAGTTATTTTTTGGACCTACAATTTAAATTAATGCTCTCCCGTACACGAAGACGAGCAATGAAGAGAGTTTTATTTCCCGACATAACACGGATCAGTCCAATCGTTCGCACGTCTGTCTACAGCACGTGTGCTTTGCCTGTTTGTATTTTCATGAATATTAAATGCACACCGACATTCCACGGGTCAGGGCACTGTACCATGTAGAACACACCCAGCGGATACATTTCCTCTCTGACCCGTCTCGCATCAACAGCTTCACTGATCAACGTCATGGAAAGTCACACATTTCAAACAAACGCCCGAAAAGGGCCGACGTTAACCTTGTATTTGGTGCTTTGCTGTTGATGACGTCCATCTCCAGACACTCATAACGGAACACATTCATGCACTATGAAGCACGTAGACAAGCAGCTAATGTTTAATTACAAAGTCAACTGGAATGTCGTGTGGAGGCTTACTGCAATCCACAATCCCTGCTCGATGTGCTAGGCACCATGAAGGGAGACCAGGGGCAATTAAAGGGCCAGTTCCACCTACAGTGCGCCAACAAAATAAGCGTTGTATCTTGTAAAGAAAAGAAAACATGTCTGTCTGTGTTTATCTACTAAGGGGAATTTTGTTTATTTTTTTTTCCCTCACTTTTTCCTCCCTGCTATGATTGGCTTGTACAGCTTTTGTCCTAAAAATTGCAAATAACGTAATAGAGTTATTTCTTTATCTACAGAGCCAGTGTTGTCTATCTCTCCAAGCCCCTGCTTATTCACGGTCACTGTATGTAGAGGCCCCAGAAAAAGTAAAAATTTTCAAAGGAAAACATAGAATGTGTCACCGGCAGATAAGAACCATTCGGTCCATCTAGTCTGCCCAATTTTCTAAATACTTTTATTAGTCCCCAGTTCCCTATCTTATATTTAGGATAGCCTTGTGCCTATCCCATGCATGCTTAAACTCCTTCACTGTATTAACCTCTACCACTTCTACTGGAAGACTATTCCATGCATCCACTACCCTCTCAGTAATGTAATACTTTCATTAGTCCCTGGCCTTATCTTATATATAGGATAGCCTTATCCCTATCCCTCGCATGCTTAAACTCCTTCACTGTATTAACCTCTACCACTTCTACTGGAAGACTATTCCATACATCCACTACCCTCTCAGTAATGTAATACTTTCATTAGTCCCTGGCCTTATCTTATATCTAGGATAGCCTTGTGCCTATCCCTCACATGCTTAAACTCCTTCACTGTATTAACCTCTAACACTTCTACTGGAAGGCTATTCCATATATCCACTACCCTCTCAGTAATGTAATACTTTCATTAGTCCCTGGCCTTATTTTATATCTAGGATAGCCTTATACCTATCCCACGCATGCTTAAACTCCTTCACTGTATTAACCTCTACCACTTCTACTGGAAGACAATTCCATACATCCACTACCCTCTCAGTAAAGTAATACTTTCATTAGTCCCTGGCCTTATCTTATATCTAGGATAGCCTTATACCTATCCCACGCATGCTTAAACTCCTTCACTGTATTAACCTCCACCCCTTCTACTGGAAGACTATTCCATGCATCCACTACCCTCTCAGTAAAGTAATACTTTTATTAGTCCCTTGCCTTATCTTATATCTAGGATAGCCTTATACCTATCCCACACATGCTTAAACTCCTTCACTGTATTAACCTCCACCCCTTTTACTGGAAGACTATTCCATACATCCACTACCCTCTCAGTAAAGTAATACTTTCATTAGTCCCTGGCCTTATCTTATATCTAGGATAGCCTTATACCTATCCCACACATGCTTAAACTCCTTCACTGTATTAACCTCCACCCCTTCTACTGGAAGACTATTCCATGTGTACACTACCCTCTCAGTATAGTAATACTTTCATTAGTCCCTGGTCTTATCTTATATCTAGGATAGCCTTATACCTATCCCACGCATGCTTAAACTCCTTCACTGTATTAACCTCCACCCCTTCTACTGGAAGACTATTCCATACATCCACTACCCTCTCAGTAAAGTAATACTATCATTAGTCCCTGACCTTATCTTATATCTAGGATAGTCTTATACCTATCCCACGCATGCTTAAACTCCTTCACTGTATTAACCTCTACCACTTCTACTGGAAGACTATTCCATACATCCACTACCCTCTCAGTAAAGTAATACCGGTACTTTCATTAGTCCCTGGCCTTATCTTATATCTAGGATAGCCTTATACCTATCCCATGCATGCTTAAACTCCTTCACTGTATTAACCTCTACCACTTCTACTGGAAGACTATTCCATACATCCACTACCCTCTCAGTAATGTAATACTTTCATTAGTCCCTGGCCTTATCTTATATCTAGGAGAGCCTTATACCTATCCCATGCATGCTTAAACTCCTTCACTGTATTAACCTCTACCACTTCTACTGGAAGACTATTCCATGCATCCACTACCATCTCAGTAAAGTAATAATTCCTGATATGGAAACCAGCCGAATGTTCCTGTCAAGTCCGCTACTCATAGCTTTTTGTTTCTCATTGCCACGGGGATTCCGAGCAAATATTTATAATAGTACCAGAGAGTCTGGTTCACGTAGGGTAAGACTGTTCTAAGCAGACACTAGATGAACTCAGGACGGACTTGCTACATAATAAATCGGGAGACGTATTGGGCATGATTCGAACAGAAGTAACATATACAAATGATTTGTGAATGCATAGCGCTGCGCTATAGATCGTGATAGGATGTAAAAGGCACAGATATTTCTATTGAGTCCTCTGAATCGCTGGAGACTCCACGTTAATTAAGTATGGAGGGAGGATTGATCCCTTGGAGAAACACTGGAAAGATAAGATTTAAAATGAAGTGTTGCAAAACTATCAGAGAAACATAGAATGTGTCGGCCTTTCCTGGTAACTTTTATCTTACAACCCATGAACCAGTTTAGTAGCCCTTTTCTGAAATGTTATCCTTCTGGAGGCACGGTCTCCAGTACTGCGTACAATGAGGTCACACAAGTTCTCTGTACAATGGTATGAGCACTTCCATTTTTCTACTGCTAATAACTTTCCTATGCAACCAAGCATTCTGCTAATACCCCTCCCTATGCAACCAAGCATTCTGCTAATACCCCTCCCTATGCAACCAAGCATTCTGCTAATACCCCTCCCTATACAACCAAGCATTCTGCTAATACCTCTCCCAATGCAACCAAGTATTCTGCTAATACCTCTCCCTATGCAACCAAGCATTCTGCTAATACCTCTCCCTGTGCAACCAAGCATTCTGCTAATACCTCTCCCTATGCAACCAAGCATTCTGCTAATACCTCTCCCTATACAACCAAGCATTCTGCTAATACCTCTCCCTATACAACCAAGCATTCTGCTAGAATTTCCTGCTGCTCTATTACATTGCCTACCTACATTTAAGTCTTCTGAAATGATTACTCCTAAATCCCTCAGAGGTTAGGACTGTACCAAATAGTAATAATCTTGCACTTGTCCACATTAAATGTCAGTTGCCACTGCTCTGACCATTTTTCTAGTTTAGCTAAATCATTTGCCATTTGGCTTATCCCTCCATGAATATCAACCCTGCTGCAAATCTTTGTATCATCAGCAAAAAGACGCAACTAACCAACAAGACCTTCTGCAATATCGCTAATAAAAATATTAAAGAGAATAGGTCCAAGTACAGATCCCTGAGGTACCCCACTAGTAACAAGACCTGCATCGAATATACCCCATTGACTACAACCCTCTGTTGCCTGTCACTCAGCCTACTTATGTCTGTGTCTAAGATTTAAAATATGATGTGCATTAAGTAGATAACAATAAGAATACATGCTGCTGTGATCCTTTAATTAAAACAAAAAAAACGCTACCTACAGTTGTATTTTTCCTACACTTTCACTTCCTCTTTGACCCACAGCAGAAACACAGAAAAAATAAAAACTACAAAAAATGGCCCAGTTTTTGATATAATATTTTATTAGTAATATATATTATGTCCTCGTCTTTTTATGAAGTGCAGTATGACTGTATGGGACTTCCTCCTAACGCTGCACCATAGACAAAGTAAATTCAGCACCTTGGACAGCGTCCTGGATTCAGCACACTACCTGACGCTGCACGGACAGCTCTGAGCACTGATACTGGATAATATCTTACCATAAACCAGTATTAAACATTATTACAACAATGTCATATTATTTTCTTCTGCCCCAAACTATGGTCAATTTAATGTCTTGTGAAAAAAAATCCCAATTAAAATGTCTCAAAAAAGAGCAAGAATCAGATTATACCCCCCCCCCCCCCCCCAAACCACTCTACTTGCAATGAGTGCATACATATATTGCACACTGGGCTGTACAGAACACACATCAGTATACAGGGTATAATTCTGGACACATATAACTTTTACCTGCAGAATATACAGTGCTAGTGTGTCCACGAAGAACCAGTTAATTACCGTATTTACTCGAATATATGACGAGGTTTTTTTCAGAGCAAATGCATGTGTCTTTGCAAATGTCTTCTGCTTTCATAAGCAGGGGACTCCACAGACACATTTAAAACACATTTTTCTCCTAATTTAGGCATTTGCTGGCAGTTTTGCCAATACAATGTACAGATAATTTTCAATTATTTTTTATTCTCTGCATGCTCAGGTGATACAGCCATTTAATAAAGTGTTTCTATAAAATCAGCTAATGCCAGTGTATTTCTGAGTTAGCCAATCAGATATCAGTACATTTGTGTTCCTGTCTCTCATTGGCTGCTCATTCTCTGTGTCTCCATCATATGGTTGATGTCAGTGATGTGAAACATGGACCAAGTCCAGATAAGTACATTCATGTTTCTGTTCCAAGGAAGCTTTTTGTTGTTATATCTCTCTGTGCAGTTTAATTCTGTCAGCATTGTATTCAGTACAGTCGAGCAAAGTCTGAGCTTGTATTTTAAAAAGACACCATCATCCTAAAGAATTCAGCACAACATCTGAATATAATAAAAACCTATATGCTTGTGTTTTAAAGAGGGGGGTTACATTCTTCCTCTAGGAATAACAGTTCTCCTATTTCATCGAGGGCTCAAATTGTAGTGATATCAGGGAGAAGGAGTACACAGGAGGGAGCTTGGCTTACTATGGAGCAGTTTTCATGCCCTCCTCTTAGAACGTTCTATCATTAGCCATTAATGTGGAATCAGCCTCTCTTGGAATGCAGAGGTGTGTGATTTCAGCCAGCTTTTAGTGCTGTGATGTAATGCAAGAAGGAGGGTTGGGAAGAAAATCAGCACTGCAGCAATAGACACAGTATTGACTCTATTAATCCTAGGGCTGCATGGCAGGTATGAATGGAGTCCAGAAGCAGACAGTGCGGGATTAGGGAGAGAGCAAGCACACAAACAGTACAGAAGGATCATCAGAAGGAAAAGTCATATGTTGCAGGGTGTCAAGGTAGACAGCACAGAATTGTAATCCAAAAGCTGCAGGGGAACGGACACCAGGGAATTAAGCCCAGGGCCGGTCTTAGGGGTGTGCGCAACAACCAGAGGGCGCCCAGCCAGGATTTCCAATTAGGCAGGGGAGGTAGTCTCCGCTGTCTAATTGGCAGTGCTATCCTTGGGTGGGTGCTCTGCGCCCAGGCGGCACTGACAGCGCCCCCACCGATCAGAGCTCCAGGTCACATGACCTTCCGGTGTTCTGACCGGGAAAAGGAAGGAGCGCCCGGAGCAGGAGCGCTCCCGAAGGAGTTTTCCAAGGGAACCCACCGTGGGACTCATGGTGGATCCCCCCCCCTGCCCCCCCCCCCCCCCCCACTGAAATGAAAGGTAAGGTGGAGGGGGAAAGAAATAGGGGGGTTTTTTTGTTAATTGTTTTTTTTTTTTTTTTTACAAAACCATGCATGATATGTGTGTTTGGCACTTTGTGTGAGTGTGTATGTGACATTGCATGTGTGTGATTGTGACATTACATAGTAACATAGTAACAGTAATTTAGGTTGAAAAAAGACACAGGTGCATCAAGTTCAACCCTTTTACCTATCATTCCAGCTTTTGATCCAAAAGAAGCAAAAACCCCTAAGGAAGAGATTTCGAATTTTGCCTCCTAGGGGGGGCAAAAAAAGGGCAATCAGATTTCTCCTCGGATCAAAAAGCTCTATTATTAATGCTCAACTAACGAAAGCCGAATGAACAAATGGTTAATAAACGAAAATCATTCGTCCATTCGTGCTATTGGCATTCTATAAACCAAAATAGAGTCGGTTTATAGAAAGCCAATAGCATTATACATTCCATAAACCGAAAGTCTATAAACCGACTCTCTTTCGGTTTATAGACTTTCGTTTTATAGAATGCATGTAATGCAATGGGCTTTCTATAATCCGAAAGTCTATAAACCGGAAGAGATTCGGTTTATAGACTTTCGGTTTATAGAAAGCCCATAGCATTACATGCATTCTATAAAACGAAAGTCTATAAACCGAAAGAGATTCAGTTTAAAGACTTTCGGTTTATAGAAAGCCCATAGCATTACATGCATTCTATAAAACGAAAGTCTATAAACCGAATCTCTTTCGGTTGTTGCAGCAGCCGAATTTCTTAAAGTGGCGGCGGCCACCGAGTCACTTTAACTGGGAAAGGCAGCCCCAGGGCAGGCGGCCCACCGGGATATTTCCTGGTATCCTGGTGGGCCAGCCCGGCCCTGGTGGGAGATCATTAATAAACAAATGAAAAAGACGAGGTTCCAAAACAGACCCCTGAGGTAATCCACTCAATACCCATTGCATGTGTATGTGACACTTTGTGGTGTGTGTGAGACCCTGTATGTGACATTGTGTGATATGTGTGTGTGTGAGACCCTGTATGTGACATTGTGTGATGTGTGTGTGTGAGACCCTATATGTGACATTGTGTGATGTGTGTGTGTGAGACCCTGTATATGACACTGTATGATGTGTGTGTGTGTGTGTGTGTGTGTGAGACACAAAATATACATATTTATTATTTATATATGACATGGTTTATCAACTAGGGTTGACACTTTTATATTGGCCATGCTATGGCCTCCGGTTGAGTGGCAACTCTAATGCCAAAACATAGGGGTTGAAAGGAGGGGACAAAGACGCAGAGAGCGTCTGAGCACCAAAGGCCAGCCCTGATCAAGCCACTAAAGGTTTGCCAAGTTGCAGGTCCAGAAGTCACAGAACAAGGGAGCAGTGGTTCCGGCAGATTTTTATCCAGTTTTAAGTGGAAGTAGTGTGCAGTCTGGATGACCGGCAGGTGAGCTAGCACATGCGCACCACACCAGGATCAGCAGTCCCCAGGGGATCCGATTCGAGACCAGGCCTGACAAGTTACCCTTTATTAAACTGATAAGACAGATCTGTTCCTCTTTCCTTGCACTTATCTGCAAATATGTTTGTCAGTAACCATAGCTGCTAATCCCACGCAGAAAGAAGATGGTGTGATGTCCGGGGGCACCGTGTGCAAACAAATTACTACCATGGCGGCTGTTCATGCTAGAGTTATGGATCAGATGCCACACGGGTACAGGGATGATCTGGGCCGCCAGCATTCCATGCAAAGGGATCGGAATTTGCCAAATTCTCCTGACAAACCAGACCAGTCTCTGAAAGTGCCAGTGAAGCTACAATATGTTTTATAGCCTTTATTTCAATATTCTAACCAGCAAATAACACAATGCTGTATCTTAAAATCTTCACCCCGGTTGACTGGAAACTTGATGACGTTTTTTTGTTTCATTTTGCGTCAATGAATGCCTCACAGACGGGATTATCAGGATGCCTCTTTCCTATTGCTCGTCAGGGGTTTATTATATTAATTCACCACTTGTCATGTGACAGCAGGCCAAGAAGGGGCCTTTGTGATGATGCTGGGGCATGAATATTGGGGGCTATTCATTAAAAGGCTGAGCTGAACATTCCATCTCACCAATTGAGCTGTACATTGTAAATATAAAAATGTACAGTGCTACTGATAAATATAATACACCACAAGTGAAAAAAATGTATATATATGTAAACAAAAACTAAAACACGGCTAATATGTGTAATATTTGGCAAGCAATAGAAATCCTTAGAGTGGAAAAACAGAGAACCACAAGTATATACTAAGCCACACCGCTTACGAAGCTTAAAGGAAAAGGAATCTGTGAAAAACGAAGGGAGAAATAATAAATGGTGTAATATGGATGGCGCTAATTAGTGTGCAATATACAGCATGATTAAGGTAATGTGCTAAAATGACCACACACAAAATATATATAATAGTATATTGATTGAAAATGAATACAAAAAAAAAAAAAAAAATAATACTTGTAAAATATGTATAAATATATAAAAAGCAGGTGTGGAACCTTGGGGGTATAAATGGGGTGTCTGTATACACAGTATATAAGACAATAGAGATTATCTTGCCCAAAATATACACATATAAATGGAATATTATCAAAAAATATAGAGTAAAATAGAAATAATTTACGTGTTATTTTTGTTTCATTACGTTTGAAGTTCTCAATTACTAAACCCACAATAACCCACGATCCAATAATTCGACATCTTTGGGAGAAATTAGGCCAGGTAACATCTGCAAAAGTCGATGGAAACCTATCAATTTTTTCTTATAGCTGCGACCAGACATAATCTACATTCTACCAAACAGTTTAGTTCTGATGCTGGGGACATATTGATACTGTATATTGCGTATTTTGATTTCTAGAGATGTGAGATTCCTGGGGATCCCATTCTTTTTCCTGGATTCCTAGAGGGGAGTTACTGTAGTTCCCAAATACATGACTTTAGTTTTTGAGATGTCAATGATAAACCCTAACCGCCTCTCCCCATTTTTCTAAAAAAAGAGAACTTTTCTTAGAGTTACCTGCGGGTCAGAAATTGTAGAGTAAAAATGTCCTCTGCGAGAGCAGAAACCTTGACTTCTCTGTCCCCGGTCCTAATACCTTGAAAATCATGTCTGACGCCTCGTTCCATAACTACTTCCCGGGAATCCAATCCATTGACATTGTATTTTTAGTAATTGGCCTAGTGTAGAGTTTTCTTACAAGAAAACAAAATAAGGAAATGATCTTCAACAAATGGAAAATTCAGGATCTTTTCCAAACGAGCCCACATTACTCAAAAGCCTTCCCCTCATGGAAGCCAACCAAAGCGGGGGTGGTGCGAGTCTTCTGTTTTTCGGCCAATATTATAGAATCAGTTTTTTATCCGTATGACTACTAGTGGGACTAGCTGTGCCTTGACAACTCTTCTTTGTGATGGGTATTTGGGAGTACGGACTACAGTCCATCCTGTCCTGATGGATCAAGGTCAGGGCCGGACTGGGAACAAAAACCAGCCCTGGAAAAATTTATATACCAGCCCCATCGCATAATATAATTTTTTTGTTCATAGAAGGGAAAATCATGCATTTTAAAAAGCACATCTGAACAGTGTTTTATTTATAGATAAGACTGATATATAAGCCTGTCTAGGGCAATATATATACCTCCAGTATGTACACAGAGTTATATGAATTGCCCTGTGCAGAGGTATATATCAGGGCAGTGTGTGAGACATATCCTGTCTCTCGCATATCTGTAGCCTGTCTCTCTCTGTCCTTTCTGTGGCGTCTCTCTCTCTGTCCTTTCTGTGGCGTCTCTCTCTCTGTCCTTTCTGTGGCGTCTCTCTCTCTGTGTCCTTTCTGTGGTGTCTCTCTCTCTGTCCTTTCTGTGGCGTCTCTCTCTCTGTGTCCTTTCTGTGGTGTCTCTCTCTCTGTCCTTTCTGTGGCGTCTCTCTCTCTGTGTCCTTTCTGTGGTGTCTCTCTCTCTGTCCTTTCTGTGGCGTCTCTCTCTCTCTCTGTCCTTTCTGTGGCGTCTCTCTCTGTGTCCTTTCTGTGGCGTCTCTCTCTGTCCTTTCTGTGGCGTCTCTCTCTCTGTCCTTTCTGTGGTGTCTCTCTCTCTCCTTTCTGTGGCGTCTCTCTCTCTGTCCTTTCTGTGGCGTCTCTCTCTGTGTTCTTTCTGTGGTGTCTCTCTCTGTGTCCTTTCTGTGGCGTCTCTCTCTCTGTCCTTTCTGTGGCGTCTCTCTCTCTCTCTGTGTCCTTTCTGTGGCGTCTCTCTCTCTCTCTGTGTCCTTTCTGTGGCGTCTCTCTCTCTGTCCTTTCTGTGGCGTCTCTCTCTCTCTGTGTCCTTTCTGTGGCGTCTCTCTCTCTCTGTCCTTTCTGTGGCGTCTCTCTCTCTCTGTGTCCTTTCTGTGGTGTCTCTCTCTGTCCTTTCTGTGGCGTCTCTCTCTCTCTGTCCTTTCTGTGGCGTCTCTCTCTCTCTCTGTCCTTTCTGTGGCGTCTCTCTCTCTCTCTGTCCTTTCTGTGGCGTCTCTCTCTCTCTGTCCTTTCTGTGGCGTCTCTCTCTCTCTGTCCTTTCTGTGGCGTCTCTCTCTCTCTCTCTCTGTGGCGTCTCTCTCTCTCTGTCCTTTCTGTGGCGTCTCTCTCTCTCTCTCTCTGTCCTTTCTGTGGCGTCTCTCTCTCTCTCTCTCTGTCCTTTCTGTGGCGTCTCTCTCTCTCTGTCCTTTCTGTGGCGTCTCTCTCTCTCTCTCTCTCTGTGGCGTCTCTCTCTCTCTGTCCTTTCTGTGGCGTCTCTCTCTCTCTCTCTCTGTCCTTTCTGTGGCGTCTCTCTCTCTCTGTCCTTTCTGTGGCGTCTCTCTCTCTGTGTCCTTTCTGTGGCGTCTCTCTCTCTCTCTGTCCTTTCTGTGGCGTCTCTCTCTCTCTGTCCTTTCTGTGGCGTCTCTCTCTCTCTGTCCTTTCTGTGGCGTCTCTCTCTCTCTCTCTCTCTCTCTCTCTGTGGCGTCTCTCTCTCTCTCTCTCTCTGTGTCCTTTCTGTGGCATCTCTCTTCCCCCCTTCCCCCTGTAGTGTCTTTCACCCCCCCCCCGTAGTGTCTTTCACCCCCCCCCCTGTAGTGTCTTTCACCCCCCTTCCCCCTGTAGTGTCTTTCACCCCCCCCCCCTGTAGTGTCTTTCACCCCCCCCCCCTGTAGTGTCTTTCACCCCCCCCCCTGTAGTGTCTTTCACCCCCCTTCCCCCTGTAGTGTCTTTCACCCCCTCCCCCTGTAGTGTCTTTCACACACACCCCCTGTAGTGTCTTTCACCCCCCCTATAGTGTCTTTCACCCCCCCCGTAGTGTCTTTCACCCCCCCTGTAGTGTCTTTCACACACACCCCCGTAGTGTCTTTCACACACCCCCCCTGTAGTGTCTTTCACCCCCCCTGTAGTGTCTTTCACCCCCCCCCCGTAGTGTCTTTCCCCCCCTCCCCTTTCCCCTGTATGTCTCACTCACCTTGCTTTCTCTGCTTCCCATCCCGTCGCCGGAACTGCTGCTGCGGTGCCACTTTAAGCAATTCGGCGGCCGTCGCCGCTTTAAGAAATTCGCCTGCTGCCGCCGGATGCTGCAGCAGCGAACTCTTCACTTGTGAAGACTCATAAGTGCCGAGGCGGCCCCCGGGGCAGGCGGCCCGCCGGGATTTTTCCCGGTATCCCGGTGGGCCAGTCCGGCCCTGATCAAGGTGATGGCTCTGTATGCTGATAATAATAAGGTTGGGGGAAATTCACTTGTTTTTTTACTTTAACCCCTTAGTGACCGAGTGCTATGCTGCATTTGATGTGCCTTGAAGACCAGAATTTCATTATTTTTGTCATATGTTTACTGAACTGTGAATTTCTTTCTTTGTGTTCAGTCCACCCACACAAATTATATATCATTTTTTAAAGGACGGATAGGGCTTTCATTTGATACTATTATTTTCATTGTATGATATAATTTACAATTAAAAAAAATATAAAATATGATGAAAATATGCCATAAAATACATGTCTTCTAACTTTGACTGGATTTTTTTTTTTAGGCAATTACACCCCACCCCTTAATCTAACCCTTGTACTCACCCGTATCCCCCAGTAACCTCAATTATTTATGACCCTAACCCTAGATCTAGGTTTAGTAGATCAAGGGTTAGCTTTCTCCATTTATTTATTTAATTTATTTTCTCTTTATAACTGTAGTATTGCTCACTGCCTCTAGGGGCAGTCAAGCAACGGTTTCAGAGCGACGGAAGAGTTTTTTTTTTTCTCTCTTCCGTCGCTATCCCCTGGGCACGCTGTATTGGAGCAGCATGCTCTTCCAATACAGCACCCACCTGCCCAGGGGGGCACAGAAGGTGTTGCATGATGCCTCGGGGCATCATTGCAACCCTTTACACACATAGGCAGTGATCAGCTTTCACTGCCTATTTGTGTAACGCGCATAAGATCACATTCGCGGTGATCGTATGCGCACGCGCGCGGGGGGGGGGGCTCGAGTGAAGGGGGCTGAAAGCACTCTCAGAGGCTGCTTCAGATCCGAAGCAGCCTCTGGGAATAGCTGCAGACATGTAGCATTGCGCTAAGGAGCGCAACGCTACATGTAAACGGAGGACGTATATATATGTCCACAATTTATAATTTTCTTGTAGTTTTGCATTGGAAATAATTTCACCGGGGCTTCCTAATTCAGTGGCATCCAATAAATAGAGCTCGGAGAGACAGGACTATAGTGCAAGTAATAATTCTTTTACACTCTATATGATGCAGAACCAACCAATATATATATTTCCGGACTAACTGTTGGAGGAACTTCCCCTTTAATGTCATGAATTCCCTGACCAGGGATATTTTTAATATATTTCTTGCTTGATATATTTTTTTTCCGTAGCTGGGATGTAATTGATACTTCGGGTGATAATCCATCCACATCAAACAACCTTCTATCCCTCTCAGATGCTTTTCCTTTAAACCCAAATGAATGAAGAAGACATAGCCGTTACCCAGCGTGACTGAGCCCCTGTCTCTCCGAGTCTGGCCAGTTACTAGCGCAATCTGTGACAAAGCCCTGTAGCAATTTGTGAAGTGAGTTCATATGGGCACAAAGGATGAAGCGGAATCATCTTCACACGTGGTTAGAAATGTTATATATATATTTTTTTTTTTTAACTCCGCTGGTTTTCTTTTTATCTGGAATAAAAACCACACAAAGCCCAGTTTCTGTTATTCTTCCTTTACAAACCTCTCATACTAGTGAAAAGATCCATTGTCCTCTAAGACCGAGCAGTCAAGATTGGCCGAGGACACATGGAAAACGGATATATTAATCACATCATCCTGCAAAGGGGATGTCACTGTGTTTCTGTCCCTGAGAAAGCTGAAGCTAGAGAGGAGCGAGAAACATTAAATAGGTGACCATGCAGACGTAGTCTTCTACTTTCGATTTGAAAGTGGCTCAAACAATAAGAGTTTTATTGCTGTGGAGCTCTGTGATACACTCAAACACAGCATACATTGCTGAGAGTCGTATTGCTGTGGAGCTCTGTGATACACTCAAACACAGCATACATTGCTGAGAGTCGTATTGCTGTGGAGCTCTGTGATACACTCAAACACAGCATACATTGCTGAGAGTCGTATTGCTGTGGAGCTCTGTGATACACTCAAACACAGCATACATTGCTGAGAGTCGTATTGCTGTGGAGCTCTGTGATACACTCAAACACAGCATACATTGCTGAGAGTCGTATTGCTGTGGAGCTCTGTGATACACTCAAACACAGCATACATTGCTGAGAGTCGTATTGCTGTGGAGCTCTGTGATACACTCAAACACAGCATACATTGCTGAGAGTCGTATTGCTGTGGAGCTCTGTGATACACTCAAACACAGCATACATTGCTGAGAGTCGTATTGCTGTGGAGCTCTGTGATACACTCAAACACAGCATACATTGCTGAGAGTCGTATTGCTGTGGAGCTCTGTGATACACTCAAACACAGCATACATTGCTGAGAGTCGTATTGCTGTGGAGCTCTGTGATACACTAAAACACAGCATACATTGCTGAGAGTCGTATTGCTGTGGAGCTCTGTGATACACTAAAACACAGCATACATTGCTGAGAGTCGTATTGCTGTGGAGCTCTGTGATACACTAAAACACAGCATACATTGCTGAGAGTCGTATTGCTGTGGAGCTCTGTGATACACTCAAACACAGCATACACTGCTGAGAGTAGTATTGCTGTGGAGCTCTGTGATACACTCAAACACAGCATACACTGCTGAGAGTAGTATTGCTGTGGAGCTCTGTGATACACTCAAACACAGAATACATTGCTGTGAATTTTATTTCTGTTGAGGTTTGTGATAGAATTATACACAGTGTAAGTTGCTGTGAGTTGTATTGCTGTGGAGCTCTGTGATATACTCATACTCAGGGTACATTGCTGGCAGTTTTATTGCTGTGGACTACTGTAAACGTTCATACACACCGAACATTACCATTAATTTTACTGCTGTGGAGCTCTGTGATACATTCACACACTGTACATTTTTATGAGTTTTATTGCTGTGGAGCTCTGTGATACACTCACACACTCCACACTATTGTGAGTTTTTTTTTTGCCGTGGAGCTCTTTGATATACTCATACATTGCATATTACTGTTAGTTGTATTGCTGTGGAGCACTGTGAAACAGTCATACACACTAAAGATTAGTTTTATTGTTTTATTGCTTTGGAGCTTTTTAACACAGTCACACAATGCACATTATTGTGAGTTTAATTGCAGTGGAGTCTGTAATAAACTCACACACTGCATATTACTGTGAATTGTAATGCTGTGGAGTCTGTGATATACATGAAAAGTGTATTAAGACGTGCTCCAGAAGAAAGGAAGGAGAAAGAACGGAAATGAAAAAGCTGTAAAAAAAAAAAAAATAGCAGCTAAAAATACCAATTCGAGTTATTCCCAGAGCTCAAGAGAGAAAATCAAGTGGATAAATAGTGATATAAGCGCTGAGAAGGAAGGAAAGACTCTAAACACCGGTAAATAGTATACTATTTCATTTTAATCAATCGAAAAACATAAATAATATAAACACATATATATGTAGAGGTTCCACCAGGTTGAATGTTGTAGTAGAACTTTGTTGGCCTGACAGCGTTTCTCCATCAGGCTTCCTCAGAGGGTTCTGATCTACAATGGTGCAAACACTATTTGCGTGTGGATAGTAGATATGTGGACACTCTTCTCTGAGATGGATGTGTAATATAATGATCAGCATTCACTAAGCTTGTGAAATAGTATACATCTATTCTGCTGGCTCTTCAGCTGGAATCCAGTCATTGGACAGGGGACTGCAACATATAGCAAGAAATGTGTTTTTATTGCTGTGGAGTGTGTGATACACTGATACATTGCACGTCACTGTGAATTTATTGCTGTGGAGTCTGTGATACACTGATACATTGCATGTTACTGTGAGTTTATTGCTGTGGAGTCTGTGATACACTGATACATTGCATATTACTTGGAGTTTATTGCTGTGGAGTCTGTGATACACTGATACATTGCATATGACTTGGAGTTTATTGCTGTGGAGTCTGTGATACACTGACACATTGCATATTACAGTGAGTTTATTGCTGTGGAGTGTGTGATACACTGATACATTGCATATTACTAGGAGTTTATTGCTGTGGAGTCTGTGATACACTGATACTTTGCATATTACAGTGAGTTTATTGCTGTGGAGTCTGTGATACACTAATACATTACATATTACTGGGAGTTTATTGCTCTGGAGTCTGTGATACACTGATACATTGCATATAACTGGGAGTTTATTGCTGTGGAGTCAGTGATACACTGATACATTGCATATTAGTAGGAGTTTATTGCTGTGGAGTCTGTGATACACTGATACATTGCATATTAGTAGGAGTTTATTGCTGTGGAGTCTGTGATACACTGATACATTGCATATTAGTAGGAGTTTATTGCTGTGGAGTCTGTGATACACTGATACATTGCATATTAGTAGGAGTTTATTGCTGTGGAGTCTGTGATACACTGATATATTTCATATTACTGGGAGTTTATTGCTGTGGAGTCTGTGATACACTGATACATTGCATATTAGTAGGAGTTTATTGCTGTGGAGTCTGTGATACACTGATACATTGCATATTACTGGGAGTTTATTGCTGTGGAGTCTGTGATACACTGATACATTGCATGTTACTGTGAGTTTATTGCTGTGGAGTCTGTGATACACTGATACATTGCATATTAGTAGGAGTTTATTGCTGTGGAGTCTGTGATACACTGATACATTGCATATTACTGGGAGTTTATTGCTGTGGAGTCTGTGGTACACTGATACATTGCATATTACTGGGAGTTTATTGCTGTGGAGTCTGTGATACACTGATACATTGCATATTAGTAGGAGTTTATTGCTGTGGAGTCTGTGATACACTGATACATTGCATATTAGTAGGAGTTTATTGCTGTGGAGTCTGTGATACACTGATACATTGCATATTACTGGGAGTTTATTGCTGTGGAGTCTGTGATACACTGATACATTGCATATTAGTAGGAGTTTATTGCTGTGGAGTCTGTGATACACTGATACATTGCATATTAGGAGGAGTTTATTGCTGTGGAGTCTGTGATACACTGATACATTGCATATTACTGGGAGTTTATTGCTGTGGAGTCTGTGATACACTGATACATTGCATATTACTGGAAGTGTATTGCTGTCGAGTCTGTGATACACTGATACATTGCATGTTACTGGGAGTTTATTGCTGTGGAGTCTGTGATACACGGATACATTGCATATTACTGGGAGTTTATTGCTGTGGAGTCTGTGATACACTGATACATTGCATGTTACTGGGAGTTTATTGCTGTGGAGTCTGTGATACACTGATACATTGCATATTACTGGTAGTGTATTGTTGTGGAGTTTGTGATACACTGATACATTGCATATTAGTAGGAGTGTATTGCTGTGGAGTCTGTGATACACTGATACATTACATATTACTGGGAGATTATTGCTGTGGAGTCTGTGATACACTGATACTTTGCATATTAGTAGGAGTTTATTGCTGTGGAGTCTGTGATACACTGATACATTGCATGTTACTTGCTGTGGAGTCTGTGATACACTGATACATTGCATATTAGTAGGAGTTTATTGCTGTGGAGTCTGTGATACACTGATACATTACATATTACTGGGAGTTTATTGCTGTGGAGTCTGTGATACACTGATACATTGCATATTACTCAGAGTTTATTGCTGTGGAGTCTGTGATACACTGATACATTACATATTACTGGGAGTTTATTGCTGTGGAGTCTGTGATGCACTGATACATTGCATATTACTCGGAGTGTATTGCTGTGGAGTCTGTGATACACTGATACATTACATATTACTGGGAGTGTATTGCTGTGGAGTCTGTGATACACTGATACATTGCATATTACTCGGAGTGTATTGCTGTGGAGTCTGTGATACACTGATACATTACATATTACTGGGAGTGTATTGCTGTGGAGTCTGTGATACACTGATACATTACATATTACTGGGAGTGTATTGCTGTGGAGTCTGTGATACACTGATACATTGCATATTACTCGGAGTGTATTGCTGTGGAGTCTGTGATACACTGATACATTACATATTACTGGGAGTGTATTGCTGTGGAGTCTGTGATACACTGATACATTACATATTACTGGGAGTGTATTGCTGTGGAGTCTGTGATACACTGATACATTACATATTACTGGGAGTGTATTGCTGTGGAGTCTGTGATACACTGATACATTACATATTACTCGGAGTGTATTGCTGTGGAGTCTGTGATACACTGATACATTACATATTACTGGGAGTGTATTGCTGTGGAGTCTGTGATACACTAATACATTACATATTACTGGGAGTTTATTGCTGTGGAGTCTGTGATACACTAATACATTACATATTACTGGGAGTGTATTGCTGTGGAGTCTGTGATACACTGATACATTACATATTACTGGGAGTGTATTGCTGTGGAGTCTGTGATACACTGATACATTACATATTACTCGGAGTGTATTGCTGTGGAGTCTGTGATACACTGATACATTACATATTACTGGGAGTGTATTGCTGTGGAGTCTGTGATACACTAATACATTACATATTACTGGGAGTTTATTGCTGTGGAGTCTGTGATACACTAATACATTACATATTACTGGGAGTTTATTGCTGTGGAGTCTGTGATACACTGATACATTACATATTACTCGGAGTTTATTGCTGTGGAGTCTGTGATACACTGATACATTACATATTACTGGGAGTGTATTGCTGTGGAGTCTGTGATACACTGATACATTACATATTACTGGGAGTGTATTGCTGTGGAGTCTGTGATACACTGATACATTGCATATTACTCGGAGTGTATTGCTGTGGAGTCTGTGGTACACTGATACATTGCATATTACTTGGAGTGTATTGCTGTGGAGTCTGTGATACACTGATACATTGCATATTACTTGGAGTGTATTGCTGTGGAGTCTGTGATACACTGATACATTGCATATTACTTGGAGTGTATTGCTGTGGAGTCTGTGATACACTGATACATTGCATATTACTTGGAGTGTATTGCTGTGGAGTCTGTGATACACTGATACATTGCATATTACTGGGAGTGTATTGCTGTGGAGTCTGTGATACACTGATACATTGCATATTACTTGGAGTGTATTGCTGTGGAGTCTGTGATACACTGATACATTACATATTACTATGCGTTTTATTTCTAAGCTACTAGAAAAAAAGGAAAAAAAAACAGTAGTCAATACAGAATTGGGAAGTTGTTTCCAAAAGTAGGATGCTGGGATTGAATGAGTTTAATGTTTAGTGGAACCAACATTTGAATGCTGCTTGATTATAAATGAGTGAATAGATAGTTCCCTTATTGTCCACCTGTGTTAAAGCAGGGACATACGTAATCTCTTTCCTATTAGAGATGCCAGATCGGCTGCTTTCACATCTCTTGTTTTCCCCGCAGAGCTTTACACAAAAGTGATTTAAAACATGTTATTTCTGCTGATTTTGGGTAAAGAGCTTCATCCCCGGAGAGAGACTTTCATATAATCACATAAGACGCGGTTCTTTTACTTCCTCTCTCTCCCGTGCTTCTTTAAAGGGGAAAAAAGAAAGAAAGATGGAAGACAGACATCAAAGAGAGCCCGCCCATTGAGGTTTTATCCATCTTTGTCTCATTATGTGAACTCTGACGATAAATTAACATCATCCAGTGTGATAGCCTCGCAACCCAAACGGGATCAGACTGAATAAAAGAGGAAGAGTAGGGGTTTGGCCCGTCCGCCCATCACTTTCAGCCTGCTTGACCGGGGTAGGCAAAGCATCCAAACGGGACGATCCTGCTTGTACTCTAAGTAGCCATCCCTATCACCAATGAACCTGAATAGATCTGACATTATCTCTACTGGTCACTCCATGGACATACGCTGCCCTGCAAAATGTATACGTCATAAACTCACTAGTGTTGTGTAAATACAAAAAAAGAAGAGGATAGTCCAAAAAAAAAACCCTAATGTATATCCAATCTATATCTATAAGTGGTATACAGAACATATAACTATATCTATGTCTCTATATATATGCTGATGCCCTATCAGCAGTCATTTTGTAATAAATAACGCATCTGTATAGGGGCTTTTAAAACAACAACGAAACATTTTTTTAATCCTTTCTATTCTCAAGCTTTTTTTTTTTTTGTTTTTTACTTGTGCTTCTATGTTAGTGAAAAAGCAAGTGTAGCGGCTCTTTAAAGTACAGTATGAATACGTATAGAAAAGAGCCGACCCTGATACATGGGTCCCAGTGGGACCCAGACAGCACTTTAACAGGGGCATTAAAATTGCCTCCCCAAGGTAGAGCAAAGCCTGGGCTGGTTCACGACGTGCACTGCACCCGGGGCGGTCTAAACATCAAGGGGGGGGGGGGGCGGAAGAAAGAGGAGGGACGCATCTGGGATGGTGTTACTGTGGCAATTTAGTGTCCCCTGGGTCCTTGGACCCGCCAGGACCCATTATAGGGCCGGCTCTGTGTGTTTCATTGCGCATAGAAGGAAATTAGAATTTAAAAGTAATATCGGGAAGTTTTACTTTACTGAGATGGTAGGGCATGCACTGCACCCGGGGAAGTCTAAACATCAAGGGGGGGGGGGGGTGGGGGGGAGGCAGAAAGAGGAGTGAATACTCCGCCCCCTCAGTGCACTAACCATGGCCACATGCCTGTTAGGGTTGCCACCTTTTCTTCAGAAAAATACCGGCCTGGCTACTGTTTTACTGGCCTGCCGGTAAAATACCGGCCAGGTGGCAACCCTAATGCCTGTCTCTGCACACCCATAATGGATAAATCTTTTGCTCGAGATCAGCCCATGCACGTACACTAGCTGTAGCACATGAGCTGGAATTTTTCCACCCGGTGTGGTAGGTAGACACTGTTTATTGTGCTTAAAACATTTTTTTTAAAACCCTGTTTGCTATTAACAGACATCTTATCCAAGCAAGCTTCTCAGATAATACGCCACTTACAGCAAATATCTGATATATTTTTGTTTCCCATAAAACAAACCACAGGTGGCTGTTCTTTCTACCTTTATCAGGTGTATGCAAGTATTAAAGGAAGGTGCAGGAGCAAGAAGTCTACACATAATCTGCATAGCGCCCACATAACTCACATTCCTGGTTGGCGTTGGGCAAAACAAAGTTGTAGACAAAAGTAAAAGCATTTGTATGAGATCTTCAGAAAACATTTTAATACCTTCAGATAGAAAGATAAATCTTCTTAACTCGTTCACACAGTCTTTCCATTGTGATTATCCAAACCCATGTCTAAGACTTGATCCACTGCTTCTTGGACATTTTGTGGATTTTAACTCTTGCTGGCTGGGGGAGCAAAAATATAATACAAATAAATTAGAATGATCTTTGTGCTTTTCAGAATTTTTATTTATTTGACCGAATATAAAAACGGCACAAGTCTTGCATTTGTGCTTCCAGAACTTTAATTGGAAATTAGTGTTTTTTGGTTGTTTTTGTATTGTGTCAGAATTTCTTTCTTTCTTGGAACCAGATAATGTCATGGGCTGACCCTGACACCAGGACAGTTCTCAGCAGGATTTACAAGCTCTTTGAATTCATGTATCCTGGGATTTTGTGGCTTTAGTTGTTTCTCCTCCAGACATTTGTCTCACCAGGTGTGTGTCTTACTCCCACCCCCTTTGTATTTGCACTCTCACTCTGCATTAGACTGAGTGCTGGGCGTCACAAGCACCGAGGAATCTGTGTTGATGCACAAATATTACCCCCTTACTGAGCCTTCCCTGTAGTTTACATGCAGTCTTTAGGTGATGTGAGACAACTCATTACGAAAAATTGTGTGTGTGGGGGGGGGGGGGCGGGGGGGCATCTGGGATGCTGTTACTGGGGCAATTTAGTGTAAAAAAAATTTTTTTTTTAAAGAATATTCTATTAATTAATGCTCATGAATGATGGGCTACCCCTACCCCTTCACTTTTGTCTGATTAAAAGGGCTTACAAACCATGCCCCTAGGCTGCGCTATTCCAAAGTGATTCCAATGTATTTAGCAAGTTTCACCGAAAGCTCCGTGATAGCACCAAATTGATTGGCATCTGTAATACCAAACACCTCCACTGGTGGAGGAGTTGAGCTTTTTGCGAAAATCCTCATCTCCTCCCCCCGCTAATGGCTGTGTGCAGTTAGGATTGACGACTTTTAATCAAAGAAATCCCGGCCATGGTGTTGCCGCCAATAGCCTTAATCCAAATGTGTCTTGGCCTGTCAGTAAAATCCCGGCTGGATGAGAACCCCAAGTGCAGTGTATTTTTGTAAGCAGTCCTGCTATGCAGAGAGATAGCTCAGTGGACTAACACATAATCTGTCTTACCCTTATATTTGGGTGGTATGTTCAGTTCCTGGTTGGATGAACTTAGCTCTTCATCCCTCTGAGGTAGATAAAATGAGTTCCATTAAATTAGGTAATCCTCTGGTTGTTGGGCAAACATAACCTCCCCAGGATATACTTTTGATTATTTTCTATGCATAGAAGCATATCACTGTGTATTTGTGTGATTAATTATTGCACATGTTCATCTTGCTTCCAACCTGTCTCCCGACTATCAGACTGACTCATTAGCATTCTCTGTTTTATTAATTTGACCTCCATTTCCTGGGGCTAATTTTGGCAGCTTAGCGTTAAATGACCAGCCTGGGTGTGAAATCGGTGTGCCCGTCCCATGGGATGTGATACATACATTAGTCTGAGATGGCGCAAGGCGTTAAGTGTCTGATAATTCCATTGGTCACGGCGGAGGAGAGCCGTGTCATTTTGAAAGTGGATTTGCCAGATGCTAAATATTTGGCTTTTCCAGACACCCTGCTCTTATAACCCAGGCTCCTTCTTCTCTTTCCTCCATTCTGAATGTCTCATTACTGCAGCTAAACCCTTTGTAAATTCGATTTTTATTAATTCAGACGCACTGCGCCGCTAACCTGTGGCCGGGCGAGTTAATCTACTTGGAAATCTAATTTCTGAGTGATGGGCTGAGCTCCCTTCTGCTGTCCTTGGCTGAGCACAGATAATAAAACACAGAAATAAAGGAAGCCATCTCGCTGAGCTGTTTATATCTGGCACTTTCACATGGCATCTGTGAAAAGGCATAGTGGCCAACAGTCTTGGATTTACTGGATCAGTCCCGGTTTTTGGGGTCCTGTCTCGGCATCATTACTGCCTATGAACAATGCCTTGTTTATACAGTGTCTGTAGAGAATAAAATAAAAATGATCAACATGGTGTATACATAGGGTTGCATGCAAACATTGTATTAACACGTTGGAGGCCAATGTTATTTATATGAAAGCACAATGGGCCTGATTCAGGAATGCTAAATATATGATTTTGTTTTTGTTTTTAACTAAATGTTTATAATGTAGTTTATGGGATCCAATGATGAGATAAATGAACTCGCTGACCCCATTGGGTTAGCAGCTTGCAGAGTATGGGAGAGTTTAATGGTTTGGTGGAATGACCCAAAAGATACTGGTACCCTAGGTAAAAAGTCAAAGAGAAATGTTTTGACTTCACCAAACTTTCCACTATTCTGTGTTTTTCTTTCTTTCCTTCCTTCCATCTTCTCCCTTCTTTTCCATCTCTTGTTTTCTAAGCCAGTGGATCAGCCGACAGTAAATAGACGTATATACGTATCTCCTCTTGGGAATAACGCAAAGTGTTTGACTGATTTACGACCCGCTGTGGTTTGAGTCAGATTGTCAGACCATAAAAGACTCCAATAAAGCAGAATGAAGGCTTCAGATACTGTACATTTATCTGGAGATTTATTGAGAGTTTTCTGCATCTCACTGGATGTTTACACCTTTCATTGTCAGAGTGAAACCAGTCATTGGAACTCAATGCCAGTGATGTCATTGTAACAAGTGTTACCCCTTCTTGATAATTAGAAGACTTGTAGACCCTTGGAGTCACCTACATCTTCACACCAAAAGGTCAGATTTTGTACATACAAGAGATTTCATTTAGGGGGCCAGGGCTTTCATTCCACTGAATAAACTGGAATAAGTTATAGCTCCTGCTACCATAATATTAAAAATAAATGTGTTATACCCCACACCGGGGGCAGATCCTCGGCAAATAGTGGCCGGGTGGGATTGTTTAGAATAAGTCTCACGGGTTGGTATGCCATGTTGTAGAATAAAACTGAAAATATTAAAGTTTTACTGTTGCCATCCAGTCTTTTACACTGCACACCTACTACTATGTGATACACCCACTAAGTTCTGCATAAATCAGACTCCTGGAGGATCCACAGCCAGAGGATATCAGTGTACAGACACCCTCCAATGCTGCCCAGTGAGCTTTCTGATCTAGAACACCAGTGTCACGTGACGTTCCCAAGTTCTGGCACAGAAGAAAAACTGGAAGTGCCAGGCAGGATCAGGGGATGTCTGTGCATATGGAGTAGTGCATAGACATCTTCTAGCTGCCCTGCTAGACACAGTGATCCTAGGCCCTAAGGCAAGTCCTCCTGGGTGTGTGGCAAGTACTCTGGGAGCATGCCAAGTCTCCTGGGGCAATGGCAAGTCTGCAGGTGCAATGGCAAGGTCCTGTGGATGCAATAGATTGGTTCAAGTGGTTGCAGGGGCAGGACCAGTGGGTGCAGGGGGTGGTGCAGCAGGTGCAATGGCAACAGAAAAAAACAAGAAAATAATTTTTTTAATAACACTTTCATTAAATATAAAAAGACGTTTATATGGGAACCTATAGGGTAGCCTTATATATAATCCTTTTTTTATTTTATTTTTTATAAAGTAACCAACCAAAGTTGGGGGGGGGAAGCTTTTTTTTAAAGCAAACACATTATTTTTATTATTTCTTTTTTTATTATGTGGTGCGATCCTCTTACAAATTGGCAGCACCCTAAACCACCATTTGTTCTGCAACAGGCTCCAACAATGCTGATGGCAGTACAAAAAGACAAGGGAGCGCAGAGGCATGGAAGAGAAAAAAACCAAAGTATAATAGTGCAATACAGTATGATAAAGTAAGTAATGTTGGTGGGGGGATGCATGCACTCACTAACAGTTCTTCATAGGAAAGCCCATCAACAGAAAGGAAGGTTCCTCACATCCATGACTTGGTTAATCTTCTTTAATATCACTACAAAACAATTAGAAAAAACAATGGCGAAGCATCTGAGTAAGGTGCAAATTTGAAATAAATGAAGGCACTTACAGAGTTACAGGCACATGAAACATGTGCACTACAGGTTCAAACAAACAAGGGGAGAGTCAGTGAAGATGTCCTACTCCCACAACTCCGAGGCTGATGCCTTTGATAGATGATCCAGACTCTCAACGCGTTTCGCCAGCATAAACCAGCTTCCTCAGGAGAAGTGTCCCAGTGCTTTCAGCTCAAATAGCAGCAATAAAAAGTAGCAACATAGCTGCTACTTGAGCTGAAAGCACTGGGACACTTTAACTTTTCTCCTGAGGAAGCTGGTTTATGCTGGCGAAACGTGTTTCCTGCAATTCTCTCTTCTTTGAGTAGACCCTATAGTAAGATACTTCCCAACTTCTTGCCCCTCCAGCCCAGGATGTTTGGGAGGTCAAGTGTCAGTAGGACCACGAGAATAAAAATCTGGCCTGTGAGATTGCGGTCCCTAATCTGAACCGTCTCGTATAATGCGGGGCAGGTGAGGGGCATACAGCAAATGCAGTGTGAGTATATCAGACTCCACAGCAATACGACTCACAGTAATGTGCCGTGCGTGTGAGTGTATCACAGACTCCACAGCAATACGACTCACAGTAATGTGCCGTGTGTGTGAGTGTATCACAGACTCCACAGCAATACGACTCACAGTAATGTGCCGTGCGTGTGAGTGTATCACAGACTCCACAGCAATACGACTCACAGTAATGTGCAGTGTGTGAGTGTATCACAGACTCCACAGCAATACGACTCACAGTAATGTGCAGCGTGTGAGTGTCTCACAGAGCTCCACAGCAATATAATTCACAGTAATGTGCAGTATGTGAGTGTATCACGGGCTCCACAGCAATAAAATTCACAGTAATGTGCAGTATGTGAGTGTATCACAGGCTCCACAGCAATAAAATTCACAGTAATGTGCAGTATGTGAGTGTATCACAGGCTCCACAGCAATAAAATTTACAGTAATGTGCAGTATGTGAGTGTATCACAGGCTCCACAGCAATAAAATTTACAGTAATGTGCAGTTGTGAGTTTATCACTGATCTCCACAGCAATAAACTCACAGTAATGTGCAATGTGTAAGTAGGGTTGCCACCTTTTACTCAAAAAAATACCGGCCATATGCATGGGCGGAGCCACAAACGGGTGGGGCCATGACTGCATGGATAAGACTAAATTGATTGCACGTGTAATATTGGCACACATTTTGTTAGCAGATGAAAACCTTCCACTCCAGAGGAGGGTTGGCAAGTAGTGGATTTCTTTTCCTGTGTGATTTGATGCAGGCATTCTGTATAAATCACATTTTTAATACTTGACTCAAGCCCTCCCCCAGTGATTACTCTGCATGTTTACTGCAGGTGCAGCAGCACTGATTATAAGACACTGAGCATATCAAGTTTTGTTTTTATTTAGTCACTTCCTGTGCTGCTGTGATAGAAAACATTGTTTGGCCTGTAATAGACTTGCTCTTGTACAAAGTAGGATCTCTTAACAGTGCAACACATTGTCTGATGACATCACCAGAGACAGGGAATTCAATTCATTTGAATGAAACTATTCTCATTGATTCCTGCAGCAAAAAAAAGGGAATTGACTTTTACTCTAGTGTGGGCAGTCCTGGTTTCTTGCAAACTGCTGCAATGACACAAATTACTCTAATTTTACATTTTTTTAAAAATATTTCAAGCAAAATATAAAACATGCATTTTAATGTACTTTGAAATGCATTAACATTTGGAAGATGCATTTTGGGCATTAGACAGTCCCTTTAACATAGCGGTCAGGTGGCAACCTTAGTCCTGTAATGGCCATCTGGTTGTGTCACCTAAGGATATTTGGGGTTCCAGCCTGACGCCATCGTTCTCTTTCCCTCTCCCACAGATCCCATTCAGTAAGGAGGAAGGAGATCTGCTAAAGGTTGTGCAGTGAGGCAGGGTAGGATCATCCTCCTGTCATGTTTTTGTTGGTTTGCTGTGCCTTTAAGCAATGCTTTTACCCAGGATACAGGAGGGATGCCTTGGAGAGAGGGGAATTTCTGATGACATGTTTCCCCCTGAGGCTCCTAATTGTTATTTCTATAATCACTGTATCTGTGATTCCTCATCCATTGCACAGATCCCACGGGAAGGTTTATGCACTGGAGGGAATGTAGTCATCCACACCTATTAAACAATATAATAAACCAACTTCTCATGATGGTTTCTCACCTGCCAGAGCATGCTAGAGAGACGGAGGGCTCGATTCACTAAGCAGCGCACTGACAAACGAAGTGCAAACACAAGGCATTACTTGCTGAATTGGACACAGAGAATTTAACCCCTTAGTGACAAGACCTTTTGATCTTTACTTTCCCTTGGTGACAATGGCTGTTTTGACATTTCTGGGGTGTTTGTGTTTAGCTGTAATTTTCTTCTCTCTCACATACTGTACCCACACAAATTATATGTTGTTTTTATCGTCATAAGAAGGGCTTTCATTAGATACCATAATGTTCATAACATCTTATAATTTACCACAAAAGAAATCATAAGATTTGATGGAAAAAAAAACAAACACTTTTTCTAACTTTGACCTAAAAATTTATTTACACAAATACAATCATTACAAAAGACCGTGTCTATATAGTTTCTAAATGTTGTCCTGAGTTCAGAAATATGCTTGTTTCAATTTTTTTCTGCATTTTCTTAGCGAGTTATAGGGCAAAAAACAAAGTGTTTTTTTCCTAGTGACCTTTTGACCCCGACCCGTACCCTAAATTTAACCCTAACCCTAAATGTATCCCCAACTCTAACCTTTATGCTAATCCTTAATATATTCTAATTTTAATTTAATTTTAACCCTATCCCTTGTGCTAACCCTAATTTAATTGTAACCCTAACAACTATCCTAACCCTAGTCAAGCAACAGATTCAGAGTGTTGGAAGTGTTTTTTTTTTCATTTCCGAAGTTCTACCCACAAGAGGGCAGCAGCCATATTGGAGGAGAATGCTGCTCCTGCAATATGGCACCCACGATCCCCAGTGCTAAAAAAGTCAGTGCGGCCTATTGGGTCGACATCAAGGCAATAGAGCAGCACCGCCAGAGCCGTCTTCACGATTGTTGATCGGGAAAACAACTCGTTCCACCGCAGGACGAGTCAGGAACGTTGCTGGCTTTCTCCTCCCTGTACCGTCACTTGTTGGAATAATACATTGGTACTTGCTTTACTGTGTGAGAATCGGCTACAGGAGGTTTTAGTTGTGGAGGGCGTGGAGAGCACGAGTGGAAACCAGGAGTACATCGCTCCGTTACGGCGGTGCGCGCTGAAGAGACACAGCTCCAGGGACGTGGAAGGCCACTGAGTTTATTCTTCAGACCTACTGGGCCTGGGTGAATGACAAACAGTGACATTGTGCAAAGCTGACCTATTTGTGTAATATCCATATCAAGCCATGGGTGATGTCATAAAAAGGCTACACCACAGCACACAGACACAATCCAATTAATTAATCAGGATGGAGATCTTATAGGACCTGCCACGATTAATTAATTGGATTGTGTCTGTGCGTATATCCATCCTTCATACTGCCGGGCTGCACTTTGCATGCTCTTTCTGCAGCATGTGGAACAAATATGTGTCCCTGTAAACATGGCCGATGTTGGCAGCTATGATATGTGACCCTGTAAACATGGCCGATGTTGGCAGCTATGATATGTGTCCCTGGAAACATGGCCGATGTTGGCAGCTATGATATGTGTCCCTGGAAACATGGCCAATGTTGGCAGCTATGATATGTGACCCTGGAAACATGGCCGATGTTGGCGACTATGATATGTGTCCCTGGAAACATGACCGATGTTGGCAGCTGTGATATGTGTCCCTGGAAACATGGCCGATGTTGGCAGCTATGATATGTGACCCTGGAAACATGGCCGATGTTGGCAGCTATGATATGTGACCCTGGAAACATGGCCGATGTTGGCAGCTATGATATGTGACCCTGGAAACATGGCCGATGTTGGCAGCTATGATATGTGTCCCTGGAAACATGGCCGATGTTGGCAGCTATGATATGTGTCCCTGGAAACATGGCCGATGTTGGCGACTATGATATGTGACCCTGGAAACATGGCCGATGTTGGCAGCTATGATATGTGATTCTGGAAACATGGCCGATGTTGGCAGCTATGATATGTGACCCTGGAAACATGGCCGATGTTGGCAGCTATGATATGTGACCCTGGAAACCTGGCCAATGTTGGCAGCTATGATATGCGTCCCTGGAAACATGGCCAATGTTGGCAGCTATGATATGTGACCCTGGAAACATGGCCGATGTTGGCAGCTATGATATGTGACCCTGGAAACATGGCCAATGTTGGCAGCTATGATATGTGTCGATGGAAACATGGCCAATGTTGGCAGCTATGATATGTGTCCCTGGAAACATGGCCGATGTTGGCGACTATGATATGTGACCCTGGAAACATGGCCGATGTTGGCGACTATGATATGTGACCCTGGAAACATGGCCGATGTTGGCAGCTATGATATGTGTCCCTGGAAACATGGCCGATGTTGGCAGCTATGATATGTGTCCCTGGAAACATGGCCGATGTTGGCAGCTATGATATGTGACCCGGGAAACATGGCCGATGTTGGCAGCTATGATATGTGTCCCTGGAAACATGGCCGATGTTGGCAGCTATGATATGTGACCCGGGAAACATGGCCGATGTTGGCAGCTATGTCCCAGACATATTTAAAACACGTTTTTCTCCAAATGTATGCATTTGATTGCAATTCTGCTAATTCTGATCATTATCAATCCATTTTTTATGAATAAACAATCTCCAGGTGGCAGACTCCATTTAATAGTTCAGTGAATAGAAGTCTAGATGTGCCATGCCATACAGCTTATCTCTGCATCATCCAACTCTCACAGGTCTTTTGTGTGGTGCAATTTATATTTAATTGTGCACAAGCTAAACGACCGTGTAAGACTGTTATAGGGATTGTATCAGCTGAGTATATTGGTATACTGTGCATGTAGAGCATACAAAATGATCTATACATTGCGTTAGCAAAACTGCAAACAAATGTCTAAATTAGGAGAAAAGTGGGTTTTAAACATGTCTGTATAGTCTCCTGCTTATGACATCACCTGTGGTCTGGTATTCAAATAAACTAGTTTTCAATGGGTTAGAGAGCCACTATAACATTGCATTGCTAAGGGGCTTCTCTAATAGTGAGATGCTAGGGGGCCATTATAACATTGCGATGCTAGGGGGCCGTTATAACATTGCGATGCTAGGGAGCCATTATAATGTTACAATGCTAGGAGGCTGCTATAATGTTGTGATACTAGGGAGCCACTATAATGTTGTGATACTAGGGAGCCACTATAATGTTGTGATACTAGGGAGCCACTATAATGTTGTGATACTAGGGGGGCATGATAATGTTGTGATGCTAGGGGGCCACGATAATGTTGTGATACTAGGGGGGCATGATAATGTTGTGATGCTAGGGGGCCACTATTATGTTGTGATACTAGGGGGCCACTATAATGTTGTGATACTAGGTGGCTGCTATAATGTTGCGATACTAGGGGGCTGCTATAATGTTGCGATACTAGGGGGCCACTATAACGTTGTGATACTAGGGGGCTGCTATAATGCTGCGATACTAGGGGGCTGCTATAATGCTGCGATACTAGGGGGCTGCTATAATGTTGTGATACTAGGGGGCTGCTATAATGTTGTGATACTAGGGGGCTGCTATAATGCTGCGATACTAGGGGGCTGCTATAATGTTGTGATACTAGGGGGCCACTATAATGTCGTGATACTAGGGAGCCACTATAATGTCGTGATACTAGGGGGCCACTATAATGTCGTGATACTAGGGGGCCACTATAATTTTGTGATACTAGGGGGCTGCTATAATGCTGCGATACTAGGGGGCTGCTATAATGCTGCGATACTAGGGGGCTGCTATAATGTTGTGATACTAGGGGGCTGCTATAATGTTGTGATACTAGGGGGCTGCTATAATGCTGCGATACTAGGGGGCTGCTATAATGTTGTGATACTAGGGGGCTGCTATAATGCTGCGATACTAGGGAGCCACTATAATGTTGCGATGCTAGGGGGCTGCTATAATGTTGCGATGCTAGGAGGCCATTGTAATGTGATGCTAGGGGGCCACTATAATGTCGCAATGCTAGGAGACTGCTATAATGTTGTGATGCTAGGGGGCTGCTATAATGTTGTGATGCTAGGGAGCCACTATAATGTTGTGATGCTAGGGGGCTCCTATAATATTGCAATGCTAGGGAGTCACTATAATGTTGCGATGCTAGGAGGCCACTATAATGTTGCGATGCTAGGGAGCCACTATAATGTTGCCATGCTAGGGGGCCATTGTAATGTGATGCTAGGGGGCCACTATAATGTCGAAATGCTAGGAGACTGCTATAATGTTGCGATGCTAGGAGGCCACTATAATGTTGCGATGCTAGGAGGCCATTGTAATGTGATGCTAGGGGGCCACTATAATGTCGCAATGCTAGGAGACTGCTATAATGTTGCGATGCTAGGAGGCCACTATAATGTTGCGATGCTAGGGGGCCATTATAATGTTGCGATGCTAGGAGACCGTTATAATGTTGTGATGCTAGGGAGCCATTATAATGTCGCAATGCTAGGAGACTGCTATAATGTTGCGATGCTAGGAGGCCACTATAATGTTGCGATGCTAGGGGGCCATTATAATGTTGCGATGCGAGGGAGCGACTATAATGTTGCGATGCTAGGGGTACGTTATAATGTTGCGATGCTAGGAGGCCACTATAGTGTTGTGATGCTAGGGAGCCACTATAATGTTGCGATGCTTGGGAGCCGCTTTAATGTTGAGATACTAGGGAGCCACTATAATGTTGTGATGCTAGGAGGCCACTATAATGTTGCAATGCTAGAGAGCAACTATAATGTTGCGATACTAGGGGGCTGCTATAATGTTGCGATACTAGGGGGCTGCTATAATGTTGCGATACTAGGGGGCTGCTATAATGTTGCGATACTAGGGGGCTGCTATAATGTTGCGATACTAGGGAGCCACTATACTGTTGTGATGCTAGGGGGCTGCTTTAATATTGTAATGCTAGGAGGCCATTATAATGTTGCAATGCTAGGGGGCCGTTATAATGTTGCAATGCTAGGGGGCCGTTATAATGTTGCAATGCTAGGGGGCCGTTATAATGTTGCGATGCTAGGGGGCCGTTATAATGTTGCGATGCTAGGGGGCCGTTATAATGTTGCAATGCTAGGAGGCCGTTATAATGTTGCAATGCTAGGGGGCCGTTATAATGTTGCAATGCTAGGGGGCCGTTATAATGTTGTGATGTTAGGGGGCCACTATAATGTTGTGATGCTAGAGGGCCGTTATAATGTTGTGATGCTAGGGGGCCGTTATAATGTTGTGATGCTAGGGGGCCGTTATAAGTTCTGCAGTCGCCATGGAAACCAAGGGAAAGTTCTGCAGTCGAAATGGAAACCAATGGAATGTTCTGCAGTTGCCATGGAAACCAATGAAAAGTTCTGCAGTAGCCATGGAAACCAATGGAATGTTCTGAAGTTGCCATGGAAACCAAGGGAAAGTTCTGCAGTTGCCATGGAAACCAATGGAAAGTTCTGCAGTCGCCATGGAAACCAATGGAATGTTCTTAAGTCGCCATGGTAACCAATGGAAATTTCTGCAGTCGCCATGGAAACCAATGGAAATTTCTGCTGATTAAATCACTTTTAGAAGTTGTATCTTTATATATAACCCACATTACCCAACCCTGTATTACAAATGGAGGTACAGTTACCAAATAGTGAGGTGGGTGAAGGAATCATAAAACTCCCACATTATTCCTTCCAATAAAGCCTGGTTCTTACCTGTCCCCTTGTCACTTCATCCTATTACCTTATCCTGGGTTTTACAGGCAGGAGCTCTGATCAATAATACACCATCCAATTTAAACCTCAAACCAGTATTATTACTGATTTGGAAGCTAGGTTATGATGCAATGTATCCACCGTACCCACAGTCACAGTGGGTGTTAACCCTTTATAGTTACATGTCACTCACATTTAAATGTGGCTGACTGACACCTCTCTCTGACTAACTCTAGATCTTCCCCTCTAGTTGCCTGGAAACATCAGATCTCTGGTTTTATTAATATTTCACAAGGGATTTGTATGTCTCCTTCCATCCTCTATCCTGCTTCTGATATTCTCATTAGCCTTTCGCTTCCAAATCTTCTCCTGTGAGTCCTGCACTAGTTGTAATCCAGATATTAATATCGGTGCAAGATAATCTACAAAGCTAGGTGTCATTTTCTTTCACTGGTATGAGCACTTTTATGTCTCTATTTTGCACATAATCCAGATATTGGGACCGAAAATGAGCAAGAAAGTAAGTTATAGATCATTTCACAGAATAAGGAGATTAATGTAACATTATAGAACAACCACAGGAAGATAAAAGATACCTAGATAATGTAGAAGCCAACAGTCCAAAATTTGCAGGGCACTCCTGTTTTTTTTGTGGTGGCGGGAGGTCCTGTCAAATTCAGGTCTGTCCAGGCATTAATACAGCCTTTACACAGTGCCAATGAATATTCCTGCTCGCCTAAAGGACACCTGTAGCAAAAACATAAGTACTGTTTCATTGCAATGTTTTAATGAAATAATATAAATATTATACCTTATTGAGAGTTCTGTATAGCTCTGATAGGGAACGGACATGTTTAGAATCTTAGGACAGATCTTCATTCACATTGGTTCAGATGAAGGAAGATCTGACCCAAGATTCTAAACAACATGTCCGCCCCCTGTTAGAGATAAACAGAGCAACGATTCTAATCAACATGTCCGCCCCCTGTTAGAGATAAACAGAGCAAAGATTCTAAACAACATGTCCGCCCCCTGTTAGAGATAAACAGAGCAAAGATTCTAATCAACATGTCAGCCCCCTGTTAGAGATAAACAGAGCAAAGATTCTAATCAACATGTCTGCCCCCTGTTAGAGATAAACAGAGCAAAGATTCTAATCAACATGTCAGCCCCCTGTTAGAGATAAACAGAGCAAAGATTCTAATCAACATGTCTGCCACCTGTTAGAGATAAACAGAGCAAAGATTCTAATCAACATGTCAGCCCCCTGTTAGAGATAAACAGAGCAAAGATTCTAATCAACATGTCAGCCCCCTGTTAGAGATAAACAGAGCAAAGATTCTAATCAACATGTCAGCCCCCTGTTAGAGATACAGGGAGTGCAGAATTATTAGGCAAGTTGTATTTTTGAGGATTAATTTTATTATTGAACAACAACCATGTTCTCAATGAACCCAATAAACTCATTAATATCAAAGCTGAATATTTTTGGAAGTAGTTTTAGTTTGTTTTTAGTTTTAGCTATTTTAGGGGGATATCTGTGTGTGCAGGTGACTATTACTGTGCATAATTATTAGGCAACTTAACAAAAAACAAATATATACCCATTTCAATTATTTATTTTTACCAGTGAAACCAATATAACATCTCAACATTCACAAATATACATTTCTGACATTCAAAAACAAAACAAAAACAAATCAGTGACCAATATAGCCACCTTTCTTTGCAAGGACACTCAAAAGCCTGCCATCCATGGATTCTGTCAGTGTTTTGTGCGTGCAGCAGCAACCACAGCCTCCCAGACACTGTTCAGAGAGGTGTACTGTTTTCCCTCCTTGTAAATCTCACATTTGATGATGGACCACAGGTTCTCAATGGGGTTCAGATAAGGTGAACAAGCAGGCCATGTCATTAGATTTTCTTCTTTTATACCCTTTCTTGCCAGCCACGCTGTGGAGTACTTGGACGTGTGTGATGGAGCATTGTCCTGCATGAAAATCATGTTTTTCTTGAAGGATGCAGACTTCTTCCTGTACCACTGCTTGAAGAAGGTGTCTTCCAGGAACTGGCAGTAGGACTGGGAGTTGAGCTTGACGCCATCCTCAACCCGAAAAGGCCCCACAAGCTCATCTTTGATGATACCAGCCCAAACCAGTACTCCACCTCCACCTTGCTGGCGTCTGAGTCGGACTGGAGCTCTCTGCCCTTTACCAATCCAGTCACGGGCCCATCCATCTGGCCCATCAAGACTCACTCTCATTTCATCAGTCCATAAAACCTTAGAAAAATCAGTCTTGAGATATTTCTTGGCCCAGTCTTGACGTTTCAGCTTGTGTGTCTTGTTCAGTGGTGGTTGTCTTTCAGCCTTTCTTACCTTGGCCATGTCTCTGAGTATTGCACACCTTGTGCTTTTGGGCACTCCAGTGATGTTGCAGCTCTGAAATATGGCCAAACTGGTGGCAAGTGGCATCGTGGCAGCTGCACGCTTTTCTCAGTTCATGGGCAGTTATTTTGCGCCTTGGTTTTTCCACACGCTTCTTGCGACCCTGTTGACTATTTTGAATGAAACGCTTGATTGTTCGATGATCACGCTTCAGAAGCTTTGCAATTTTAAGAGTGCTGCATCCCTCTGCAAGATATCTCACTATTTTTGACTTTTCTGAGCCTGTCAAGTCCTTCTTTTGACCCATTTTGCCAAAGGAAAGGAAGTTGCCTAATAATTATGCACACCTGATATAGGGTGTTGATGTCATTAGACCACACCCCTTCTCATTACAGAGATGCACATCACCTAATATGCTTAATTGGTAGTAGGCTTTCGAGCCTATACAGCTTGGAGTAAGAGAACATGCATAAAGAGGATGATGTGGTCAAAATACTCATTTGCCTAATAATTCTGCACTCCCTGTAAACAGAGCAAAGATTCTAATCAACATGTCAGCCCCCTGTTAGAGATAAACAGAGCAAAGATTCTAATCAACATGTCAGCCCCCTGTTAGAGATAAACAGAGCAAAGATTCTAATCAACATGTCAGCCCCCTGTTAGAGATAAACAGAGCAAAGATTCTAATCAACATGTCAGCCCCCTGTTAGAGATAAACAGAGCAAAGATTCTAATCAACATGTCAGCCCCCTGTTAGAGATTAACAGAGCAAAGATTCTAATCAACATGTCAGCCCCCTGTTAGAGATAAACAGAGCAAAGATTCTAATCAACATGTCAGCCCCCTGTTAGAGATAAACAGAGCAAAGATTCTAATCAACATGTCAGCCCCCTGTTAGAGATAAACAGAGCAAAGATTCTAATCAACATGTCCGCCCCCTGTTAGAGATAAACAGAGCAAAGATTCTAAACAACATGTCTGCCCCCTGTTAGAGCTAAACAGAGCAAAGATTCTAAACATGTCCGCCCCCTGTTAGAGCTAAACAGAGCAAAGATTCTAAACATGTCTGCCATGTTTATACATGCCCCCCATAGTCCTGTGCAATTAGCGTATGTCTTTCCATTTATTCCTATAAATAAAATCTCTCTATTTAAAGTGAAGACGAGCCGTTCTTCTCACTCATTGAACTATACATTCTGCAGGGACAGACGTGGGGAGAGTCTCCTGCTAGAGGAGCTCAGCTGGCCATGGATAATGCATTGCTGAATCACTCTCGCACATTTAGCAATCCATTATGCAGGGCCAACTCTGTTCTTCCTGTAGGATAAACTCACCAGGTTTGAAATGTTTATCTTTGACTCACAGGCACATTGAAAACACAGTTTTATCTTATTTTATTTATTTCCGTGAAATTCCTCTAACACAATGTATAGATAATTTTTGATCAATTTTTATTTTCTACACTCCCAGTATAAACAGTATCTAGGTGACAGAGTCCCTTTAATCAACACATGTGGATGTTAGTTCTCCATATTTTTTAAAGTCACAGTACACAGATTTCGAACTGCATGGGTAAAATAATAAAATCTGCATATAATGGAGTGCGTCAAATGGAAGGAGTGGCATCAGATAACCAGTAGTTAAAAAAGAATTAATTGTGACCCAGACACGAATAAACAGTGCCGGAATTCAATGGTCACTCCTTGAAAGTAAACTAATAAACTCCAAAAAAACCAAGTATTTATTAACCTCATACCGTTCGCAGTGCTGTGATGAGAAGGGGTCACACACCCCAAAGGATGGTATTCAAGTGCGAAATAACAATAGGGTGATCCCCATCACCCTTTTATTCATAGAACACATGTCCACTCCGGGGCTGTATTGAGTAAAGATTGCAGACCTGTCTATATATTACTGACTACAGCCCTGGATTGTGCATTTGTTATAAGTGTCCCTGAATAAAACGGCAATGGGGTCACCCAAAATAACAAGAAAGTGGGCTTCATTCATTGTTTTTATTTCCACTCCCCTCTCCATGAGTCTGTACGGAGTAGGGAGGTGCAGAATATCCTGCTGGTGACCCCCGACAGACCCTTTTGCAAAGATGGGTTCTTGTACCTTTAAAACATAACTTTTATTAGGTTTGTTTACAGTAGTATTATACTGTTTATAACGTAATATTATTTTAACCAATCTAATGAAAGTTATGTTTTAAAGGTAAAAGAACCCATCATTTCAAAATTCCCAATCAGGTTAAAATACCAACATACTCAGCTCGACTTGGAGAATACTCAGATCAATTTACTGCAAAATCATCAAGAAAAGCACAGCTTAGAGGACCACCATCACAGAGGACTACAAGGGAGGTAGGGTCTTCTCATGCTGTGCTGCTCTCACGAATTTGCCAGATGTACCGAGTTTTCGTCCATCAAGTTTTGTTTCCACTTATCATGGGGCTCAACATTGAGGTAAAGTTGGTCTTCATTCCAACCATAGATACATGCCATTCCAACCATAGATACATGCCTGCTCAGTCTATATTTTTGCAGGATAAACTTGGTTGCCTTTACCCAGGTGATCAGACATTATGGGAACAATCTCTTCTTCACATCGACACTTCCTAAGGTAAATAGACTAATTGAATAAAGCAATGGTCCATTGTCCTGGTCCATAGACCAAATGAAACAAACAGGCCTGCCATCAGGGGGTGACGGGGCGATACTGGCGTCCCGGGCCAGGGGGGTCCAGGGGGCCGTGTCATGCCAGAAACCCCCCCCCCCTCTCTTAAGCAGGCCGCGGCTGTGAGGGCAGCGTTGTGCGCTCCCCTCCAGCTGCGCGGCTTCGATAAAGTTTGTTAGAAAAAAATGCGACCAGAGTAACTCTGGTGGCATTTTTTTTTTTTAACAAACTTTATTGAAGCCGTGCGGCTGGAGGGGGCATGCAGAGCACCGGGAGACAGACAGAGCAGGAAGGAGGTAAGTACTGGGGAAGGGGGAGGAGGGTGGCAAACGAGCATAATGAGGGGCAAAATCCAGGCATTTTAATTGGCATTATCCTGGAATATTAATTGGCATTATCCTGGCATATTAATTGGCCTTATCCTGGCATATTAAATGGCATTATCCTGGAATATTAAATGGCATAATCCTGGCATATTAATTGGCATAATCCTGGCATATTAAATGGCATAATCCTGGCATATTGAGGGGCAAAATCCTGGCATGTTAATTGGCTAAATACTGGCATATTAATTGGCATAATCCTGGCATATTAAATGGCATAATCTTGGCATATTAAATGGCAAAATCCTGGCATATTAAGTGGCAAAATCCTGGCATATTAAATGGCAAAATCCTGGCATATTAAATGGCTAAATCCTGGCATATTGAGGGGCAAAATCCTGGCATATTAAATGGCATAATCCTGGCATATTGAGGGGCAAAATCCTGGCATATTAATTGGTAAAATCCTGGCATATTAATTGGCATATTGAGGGGCAAAATACTGGCATATTAAAGTGGAAAAGAATGGCATATTGAGGGGCAAAATCCTGGCATATTCAATGGCAAAAGAATGGCATATTAAATGGCAAAAGAATGGCATATTGAGGGAAAAATACCGACTTATTGAGTGGCAAAATATTACTGGCATATTGACCAACTGCTCCCAACCACCCTCCATATTACATTAGACCGGGATAACATGCTTGTGAGGGTAGCCCACCTACCCTCACAAGCATGTTATCCCGGTCTAATGTAATATGGAGGGTGGTAGATATTTTCGGGGGGTGGGGGGGGTGGGTAGGGGGTCCAGAAAATGTGTTCAGTAAGGGGCACGGAAATTCCTGGTGGTGTTTTTTAGATTTAGCGCTGTTGCTATGGTGACTGTCCTGTCTATCTCTTAATAAGCCCCTCCTTATTGGTTGGTATTTTCGGGGGGGGGGGGGGGGGGTAGGGGGTCCAGAAAATGTGTTCAGTAAGGGGCACGGAAATTCCTGGTGGTGTTTTTTAGATTTAGCGCTGTTGCTATGGTGACTGTCCTGTCTATCTCTTAATAAGCCCCTCCTTATTGGTTGGGACTGAATTTAGAAGCCCCGGTTAAAATGTTTTCAGTGAAAAATGGGAAATAGTTTTTAAGTAAAAATATGTGCATTTTACATATATTATAATATATACAAAATACAGAAAATAAACTAGGTAGAACTGGCCCTTTAACAAAAATACAAAATTGTAAAATACGTGTTTATTTTTGGCACTGTAATTATATTACTGTAATCATAAATACTATTGATAGAACTTTGCTCCAGTTATCTTCTAAGTGGATTTTATAGCACTTTGTACGTCATTTAGCTAAACTAGAAAAATGGTCAGAGCAGTGGCAACTGACATTTAATGTGGACAAGTGCAAGATTATGCACCTTGGGCGTAAAAACCAAAATTCAGAATATAGACTATTTGGTACAGTCCTAACCTCAACATCTGAGGAAAGGGATTTAGGAGTTATAATTTCAGAGGACTTGAAGGTAGGTAGGCAATGCAATAGAGCAGCAGGAAATGCTAGCAGAATGCTTGGTTGCATAGGGAGGGGTATTAGCAGAATCCTTGGTTGCATAGGGAGGGGTATTAGCAGAATGCTTGGTTGTATAGAGAGAGGTATTAGCAGTAGAAAGAGGGGAGTGCTTGTGCCATTGTACAGAGCATTGGTGAGACCTCACTTGGAGTATTGTACAGAGCACTGGTGAGACCTCACTTGGAGAATTGTACAGAGCACGGGTGAGACCTCACTTGGAGCATTGTACGCAGTATTGGAGACCGTATCTCCAAAAGGATATTGATACTTTGGAGAGAGTTCAGAGAAGGGCTACTAAACTGGTTCATGGGTTGAAGGATAAAACTTACCAGGAAAGGTTAAAGCATCTTAACATGTATAGGTTGGAGGAAAGACGTAACGGATCGAGTATATTTAAAAGAAGAAAAACTACCACAACTAGAGGACATAGTCTTACATTAGAGGGGCAGAGTTTTAAAAGTAATATCAGGAAGTATTACTTTACTGAGAGGGTAGTGGATGCATGAAATAGTCTTCCAGTAGAAGTGGTAGAGGTTAATACAGTGAAGGAGTTTAAGCATGCGTGGGATAGGCACAAGGCTATCCTAGATATAAGATAGGGAACTAGGGACTTATGAAAGTATTACTTTACTGAGAGGGTAGTGAATGTATGGAATAGTCTTCCAGTAGAGGTGGTAGAGGTTAATACAGTGAAGGAGTTTAAGCATGCGTGGGATAGGTATAAGGCTATCCTAGATATACGATAAGGCCATGGACTAATGAAAGTATTACTTTACTGAGAGGGTAGTGGATGTATGGAATAGTCTTCCAGTAGAAGTGGTAGAGGTTAACACAGTGAAGGAGTTTAAGCATGCATGGGAAAGGTATAAGGTTATCCTAGATATAAGATAAGGCCAGGGACTAATGAAAGTATTACTTTACTGAGAGGGTAGTGGATGTATGGAATAGGCTTCCAGTAGAAGTGGTAGAGGTTAATACAGTGAAGGAGTTTAAGCATGCGTGGGATAGGTATAAGGCTATATTAGATATAAGATAAGGTCAGGGACTAATGAAAGTATTACTTTACTGAGAGGGTAGTGGATGCATGGAATAGCCTTCCAGTAGAAGTGGTAGAGGTTAATACAGTGAAGGAGTTTAATCATGCGTGGGATAGACACAAGGCTATCCTAGATATAAGATAAGGCCAGGGACTAATGAAAGTATTACTTTACTGAGAGGGTAGTGGATGCATGGAATAGTCTTCCAGTAGAAGTGGTAGAGGTAAACACAGTGAAGGAGTTTAAGCATGCGTGGGATAGGCACAAGGCTTTCCTAGATATAAGATAAGGCCAGGGACTAATGAAAGTATTACTTTACTGAGAGGGTAGTGGATGCATGGAATAGTCTTCCAGTAGAAGTGGTAGAGGTAAACACAGTGAAGGAGTTTAAGCATGCATGGGATAGGTATAAGGCTATCCTAGATATAAGATAAGGCCAGGGACTAATGAAAGTATTACTTTACTGAGAGGGTAGTGGATGCATGGAATAGTCTTCCAGTAGAAGTGGTAGAGGTAAACACAGTGAAGGAGTTTAAGCATGCGTGGGATAGGCACAAGGCTATCCTAGATATAAGATAAGGCCAGGGACTAATGAAAGTATTACTTTACTGAGAGGGTAGTGGATGCATGGAATAGTCTTCCAGTAGAAGTGGTAGAGGTAAACACAGTGAAGGAGTTTAAGCATGCGTGGGATAGACACAAGGCTATCCTAGATATAAGACCGGGAACGGGGGACTAATGAAAGTATTTAGAAAATTGGGCAGACTAGATGGGCCGAATGGTTCTTATCTGCCGGTGACACATTCAATGTTTCTATGTCTCTTTTTCTCCTCGGTTTTATTGAAATCACAAACCTACATTTGGAAACATTTCGATTCTTGGAGAAGGATATTAATGAACCTATCACTCTGACCTGAAAATATATATATCAAAATGTGCATCTCTGTACTGTAAATGGATTTCATTTAAGTCACAAATATCAGTTTTGCAGCTTTTGTTTCTCATCCTCTCACTCAGCATTTGGCAGGAATATGAGAGGCAAAAAAGTAAAAAAAAAACATAAAACAAAATAAAACGAAACAAAAATGCAACAATCAGTTCCAATTACAATTTGGTTTGGGGGATAATAAGAGAATTCCACTTTAAAGCCCTTTAATGTACACAGGGTCAGAGTTCATCAACGAAGGAGTAAAATCAGGTGATCGGAATGGTAAGTAACCAAGGGTTCCATGGCTACCAACCGGATGCTGCCGCATCTGATGGGGAGGAGCATGATATACTGAGTAACTCTTCAGTTATGTTGTCATCATGGTCACACCCACCAGACTAACTTCAAACCACCTGCACAATTGCCACAGGAGCAGTGGTACGCTCTAATAAAGCATGCTGTAATTCCAAATTAGAGTGCTTGTATTGCAAGATACCACTGCGGTGTTCAGCTCTAGCCTCACACTCCTCCTGGTACATCAATCTCATCAGCCCGTTCTCCTCAACTAACCCACCTAACTGACTAGACATATGTTTCATCGTCTCCATCAACTCGGCATGGAACTGTTCTCGATTGGCCACCGTCATGGGCAGCAGCTGGTGTTCTCAACACAATGCTGTACTCCAGCAGTCAGACCATGGACAGCAGCTTCCAGTGACGTCATCGGATCAGGGTCAGCAGATTGTGGAAGGGCTCTTGATCTTGATTTATCTACAGAAAAAGAGGAAGATGTTTAGGACATTTCAATACAGAATGTAGGCATCACAGTCACTTACAGTTCACATGCCTGGTCATCTGAATCTTGAACTATGGCACACTTGCATTCCTGTTACCAATGAACACCTTATAACAATCTAACATTGTTTCTGCACATATCATAGTTAATCCTGTGATTGAACCAATGAGGGGATACACATTCCTATCACTGTAGCACGCTAATACATAGATGTCCTTCAACTGTACATCCATATCCACATTTCCGTGTAAATTTATATATAGTAGTATGTCCATAGATTGCATTTCAGACGGAGGCAACTACATATGCACTAACACCATCCATGAATGATGGGGTGCACATGTGTATATCTACCTTGGGTGGTGAATCCCTGGATATGCACATCAGAAGATAGCAGTAGTTGGGAGGAACCCGGTGCAGGGGGTGGTGAAGATAGGTCTGTTGGTGATGTAGTACAATGTATTGTTAATGTTGAGTGCATCCACTTGGGAGCAGAACATTTCACATTAATATGTTTACTGGTCTTTCATTCATGAAAGAGGGAATGTCATGTAATGGAGAAGGGAATTCCCAAGTTACTATCCTAGGAGGTGGGATGTTATCATTCTGCAAAGATGCTGATATGGAGAATGTTTCAAGTCAGCTATTTTGGCCATGACTTGGGCTCTGCATTCATAATTCCATGAAATTCCCTCTTTTATGTAGCCCTATCTGTAGCACATGTTTCTACTACAGACGGTGTGCACATACATGTATTGGAAGGTTTGACTAAAGACAGGTGAAGAGGAAGTTTCCACCCAGGCCTGACCTGGTGGAGCCTGAGCTGGTGGAGCCTGAGCTGGTGGAGTCTGACCTGGTGGAGTCTGACCTGGTGCCGCCTGACCTGGTGGAGTCTGACCTGGTGGAGCCTGACCTGGTGTCGTCTGACCTGGTGGAGCCTGAGGAGGAGCTGGAAGGTCTTCTGCATGCTGTGCAGGCCATGAAGCTTCGTCATCAGATGATGATGGGGATTGACTGGACACCTTGCTCGAGGCTGTAAGTAAAGAGAGAGATCAGTGTTAATACATATCAATTGACATAGATATGGACATGACCAGTGGCAGGACAATGTTTAGGAGGCTTTAATAACCTATAGCTATTTATGTAATTATTGAAATCAATTAAAATGAGTACACTGTTTTTTTTTATTAACACACACAAACTAAATTGTTTTACTGCAGCTTAAACCTGCATTATTTAGGGGTTTAATACTGTAAATCTCTGTTTTAAATCTATATACACCAAACATTTGAGCTCCTAGAAACGTAGGATTCCAGAGGAGGAGCAAGGAACAGAAATGGGCCCAAAATAGGGACTGTGTATCCAATAGGCACTCTTGGGAGGGATGTGTAAAATGGATGTGTTCGGGACAAAATGGCCAACCTGTCAAGCCCTAATGCAACAACATGGTTACCAATTTCCTGGTCTCGCTTCCCAGAATATGGTGAGGATGGGTCCACCTGTGGGAAGGGTGAGGTAGAAGCCTGTGCAGGGGGCCGGTATGTGTGAGACATATACACGGTTTAAATGTAAAGCCATTTGGTCAAAACGCAGTCATGCCGGGACTGTCCCGTCAAATAGAGGATTGCTCCAGCCATTTTTTCTATAGTATAGAAGTATAGAGAATTTATTTGTTCCCTGACATGACCCAATTAAATAATCACAGTGGGAATCTCATGGGAACTGGCGTGACTAATTGATTATCCTCCGGCAGTCAATGATTTTCTCATACACAACAGTAGAATGTGAAGATTGTAAGCTTCTTAAAAAATAAATAAAATAACATCTAAAGTTAATCCCTTCATAAGCGGACTGTTTTGGCCATGTTGTACATTAGGGACCGTGGATGTTTTAACTCTTTTGCGGTGTTTATGTTCAGCTGTAATTTTCCTCTCTTATGTACTGTACCCACACAAATTATATATTAGATAAGTTATTGGATAAGTAGAGCTGTCTTTAGATACCATTATTTTAATCATGTCATGTAATCTTTACAGGCACTTGCTTTGACAGCTATAAACATCCGATCGCTGTCATTGTCTGTCACTGCAATCAGATGTTTGCTTTTTGCCATCTATGTTACCATCGCTCCTGATACAGATTATTATATCAGTCTGTGCCTCTCACCGTTGTTTTTCTTTTCTGATACTTTTATAATTTTATTCTTTTTTACTGTCATTATTATTGTGTTTGTCATTACGTGATTTTTTTTTTTTAAATAAGTTGGCTAATATAACAGTGCACTCTTAGGATGTATAATGTAATAACAATAATAATAATAATTCAATTTCATATACTTTGGTATACACAAATTGATTTTTGTTCCCTTCGTTGTATGTTTCTATATTATTAGTTCCATTTACCACCATTTTTCAGTAGTGAAACTAGTTATTAATTTATTACACTATATCATTATTTTTTAATTACATTTTATTTTTATTATATATTATTATTATTTATGATTAATTTTATTATTTATATATGTTATTATTTCTTCATTATTTTTATATTTTCTATTAATACTTATCATTTTTAGTATATATATTTGTTTATTTTGAATGATATTTCAATGCACTAAACCCCAGGTTTCTTTTTAAAACCAGGGAATAAACATGGGAAAGTAATCAGACCGAAGGATCATGCATGGGAAAACAACATGGGTTTAAAACATCAGAGATTCGGATACAGGACAACCACAATCGAGTGCTTGACTGAAATTAAGAGTCGGTCACCCACCACATCACTGGTGTGCCTCCATACAGGCTCATGGTCCGATGGTAGTGGGAGTACACCAAACAGACCCTTCTCTGGCTAGCCTTGAGCTAGCTGCCGCTCCCCTAGGAAGCCTGAGGGCTCCATCTATCGTATCTGTTGGTAGCACATTGAAACAAAAAGAGAGCCTGGCAGCCCCAACCGACCTCAATGCATCACCTTCAGATGAGCTCTGCCTCAGCCGGGAGGCAGTGCACAGAGTATACCCATGTATATCTGCACTGGAGTAGTGGCACTAAGTTTTGCTTCTATTAATAAAGCAAAAGTTTTAACACAAAGATTAGCAGCACTATAAGATTGTTTTTTTTTTTATTTTATATTTTTTATATGTGTACATACATTATTGATATTCCAAACTTAAAACACTTTCCTCATAATGCTCAGTTATTTTTGTTTGTTTATCTGGACACACTAAGAACGCACACCCTTGTGTGTCTGGTTCCCTTGTATTGTTATGTTAAAAAACTAGACTAGATTAGTATCAATCATAAACAATCGAAAACAAAAAAAAATAATAATAAAGATTCAGCTGGCTGTTTACCTGAAGTGTGTGTATGGGACACTGTGCATAGGGGAGGGGCACTGTACATGGGGGTGGGAGGCACTATATATAGAGAGTGTGGCATCCATTCTGAATGCTTAATTAATGTCCATACTACGTAGTACAGTGGTATAAATCTCTCATATGACAAATGCATATACTTGAAACACTGCCAACAGTCTAATGCACATTGACCGCCTAACAGGACTTTTATTACATCTGGTTGGGTGGGCGAAACGCATAGGAAAATAATCATATGTCTGTAACTGTGTTATGGGCAGACAGCCCTGTGCATATTGGCATAGTGTGTAAGTTGTGACTGGTAGAGTGGACAGGCTCACAGGTGACAGGAGACAGCACAGAGAATAGTGCGCTACAGGCAGGTAAGTCAAGAGGTTCAAAGAAGGCAACAAGAATGGAAGGAGGGGGCAAACTAGAGTCAGAAAGGAGCAGCAGAGAAATAGCAACACAGTCTATATTGCAATAATCACTGGAATACTGGACAGGTTGTGCCTTAAAGTGGTCCTCGGTGATGTCCTACATGGAATCTGCCCTCTGAGGACATTCCTGCAATGGGACCTGGGGCTGAAGCAGAATTATTTCAGTCCTGCACCAGCGCAGTGATCGCTGTATGCATGACTGTTACACCGTCAGCAACCAGCACCGTCTGTGAAGAAGTGGCTTCCAGATCCTGTCACTTCTTATCTTCCCATCCATGTCAGACACTTAGATCAAGCTCCTAAATGATAAAGCAGCTCTACAGGGACATGATCCTCATAGGAAGACGCATTAGGAGATCCAGAGGATGCTGCTGGCCACATCTCCCAACAAGTGAGATAATCTCTGGGTAAACCACGTCTGTTACAGGTTCTTAAGTACAGGGCTTAGTAACACTTCTTAACGACATTAACTATTTGCATGCCGCAGGGGTACCCATACATACATGTCTTTAAACTTATAGGGTTAAAGGGACTGTCTAATGCCCAAAATGCATCTTCCAAACATTAATGCATATTAATGTGCTTTCAAAGTACTTTAAAATGCATGTCTTACATTTTGCATTGCTTAAAATAGAAAATGCTTACAGCTAGAAGAAATTGTGAAATTACAGCAGTTTGCAAGAAACAAGGACTGCCCACACTAGATGAGTAAAAGTAATTTCCTTTTTTTTTTTTGCTGCAGGAACCAATGAGAATAATGCCATTCAAATAAATGGAATATCCTGTCTCTCTAGTGATGTCATCAGACAATGTGGTGCACTTTTAAGAGATCCTACTGTGTACAAGAGCAAGGTCACTCAGAGGCCACTCAATAGACTCAATTTGAGGAGCACAGGAAGGGACTAAATGAAACAAAACTTTATATCCTCAGTGTCTATAGAATCAGTGCTGCTGCACCTGCAGTAAACATGCAGAGTAATCACTGGGGGAGGGCTTGAGTCCAATATTAAAAATGTCATTTATACAGAATGCCTGCATCAAATCACACAGGGATAAAAGCCTGTGCACTTAGCAAGCAGTAATCTTCATCTTGCACCAAAGTGAGTTTGGGGACTAGACTATCCCTTTAAAGTACTTTGAAAGCACATTAATATTTGGAAGGTGCATTTTGGACACCAGACAGTCCCTTTAAGAGGATACAGTGACTGGTAATCCCACACTTGAGCCTGTTTGCAAGATAGCTGATCTCTCTTGTATTTCTGATGTGAGTTGTACTTTGTATAAGTTTATTATTATACTTTATTATATCCATTTTCTGTCTACCCTCCTGTGTCCCATACTGAAGTCATGTAACACCCTGTATTGTGGTATATCCTTCCCATTAGTATATATTCAGTCTATTAGTGTGCTCAGTTGTAATATATAAATCTCAGTTTGCCTGGTTTGGTTTTGTGCTGTGCAGGATGTTAGTCAGTCTTGCTGGGCCCGTTATAATGCAGCAATGTGTCACTTATACAGGTAAATACTGCAAAACCTACAGCAAGACCCCAATATAATATGTTTGTCTTAATCCCAGCTTTAATGTGGATTATGTTCCCAGCTCACCCCTGACTTACACTAAGAGGCTCTTGACCTGTGCCTGCCTAGCGTGGAACGCAGCGTACACGTCGCGCGTCGTCAACGGCTGCCGTCACTCTCTGACCCGCCCCTCTCCTGGCACACAGCGACATCGGCCCCGCCTCTCCCCTGTCAGGTGCCGGTCACGGCCCCGCCCCTCTCCAGGCTCACAGCGACATCGGCCCCGCCTCTCCCCAGTCAGGTGCCGGTCACGGCCCCGCCCCTCTCCTGGCAAGCCGCAGCCTCGGTCCTTACCTCCCTCCTGGCCGGCCGCAGCCCCTCCCCTTTGCTTGTGTCGGTGACGCCATCCGTGCAGGACGGGCTCCGGAGAGTGGCAGTGACAAGCAGAGAGCAGGGCAGCGGATTATTGTTCGATCAGTAGCGCCATGCCGGGCCTCGGGGGGCTGGTGGCCTGGCTGCTCCTGTGTCTGGCCGCAGCCAAGCAGTGCGACAAGCCGTGTGTGAACGGAGTGTGTCAGCCCGACACCGACAAGTGCGTGTGCGACCCGGGCTGGACCGGGGAACAGTGCCAGCACTGCGGGGGGCGCTTCCTGTGAGTACCGGGGAGTGCAGTATGTGGGTATCAGGATCGGGGGATCCTGTGCGTGGGGGGGACCCAGGAATCTGTATAGGATGCTGTGAGGGGGATACCATGTCTGTGAGGAGGGGGGAGGGATAGTGTGTGTGTGAGGGGGATACCATGTCTGTGAGGGGGGGGGGTATAGTGTGTGTGTGAGGGGGATACCATGTCTGTGAGGGGGGGGGGTATAGTGTGTGTGTGTGAGGGGGATACCATGTCTGTGAGGGGGGGGGTATAGTGTGTGTGTGTGAGGGGGATACCATGTCTGTGAGGGGGGGGGGTATAGTGTGTGTGTGTGAGGGGGATACCATGTCTGTGAGGGGGGGGGGTATAGTGTGTGTGTGTGAGGGGGATACCATGTCTGTGAGGGGGGGGGGTATAGTGTGTATGTGTGAGGGGGATACCATGTCTGTGAGGGGGGGGGGTATAGTGTGTGTGTGTGAGGGGGATACCATGTCTGTGAGGGGGGGGGTATAGTGTGTGTGTGTGAGGGGGATACCATGTCTGTGAGGGGGGGGGGTATAGTGTGTGTGTGTGAGGGGGATACCATGTCTGTGAGGGGGGGGGGGTATAGTGTGTGTGTGTGAGGGGGATACCATGTCTGTGAGGGGGGGGGGTATAGTGTGTGTGTGTGTGAGGGGGATACCATGTCTGTGAGGGGGGGGGGGGTATAGTGTGTGTGTGTGTGAGGGGGATACCATGTCTGTGAGGGGGGGGGGTATAGTGTGTGTGTGTGAGGGGGATACCATGTCTGTGAGGGGGGGGGGGGGTATAGTGTGTGTGTGTGAGGGGGATACCATGTCTGTGAGGGGGGGGGGTATAGTGTGTGAGGGGGATACCATGTCTGTGAGGGGGGGGGGTATAGTGTGTGTGTGTGAGGGGGATACCATGTCTGTGAGGGGGGGGGGGTATAGTGTGTGTGTGTGAGGGGGATACCATGTCTGTGAGGGGGGTATAGTGTGTGTGTGTGAGGGGGATACCATGTCTGTGAGGGGGGGGGGGTATAGTGTGTGTGTGTGAGGGGGATACCATGTCTGTGAGGGGGGGGGGTATAGTGTGTGTGTGTGAGGGGGATACCATGTCTGTGAGGGGGGGGTATAGTGTGTGTGTGTGAGGGGGATACCATGTCTGTGAGGGGGGGGGGGTATAGTGTGTGTGTGTGAGGGGGATACCATGTCTGTGAGGGGGGGGGTATAGTGTGTGTGTGTGAGGGGGATACCATGTCTGTGAGGGGGGGGGGTATAGTGTGTGTGAGGGGGATACCATGTCTGTGAGGGGGGGGGTATAGTGTGTGTGTGTGAGGGGGATACCATGTCTGTGAGGGGGGGGGGGGTATAGTGTGTGTGTGTGTGAGGGGGATACCATGTCTGTGAGGGGGGGGGTATAGTGTGTGTGTGAGGGGGATACCATGTCTGTGAGGGGGGGGGGTATAGTGTGTGTGTGAGGGGGATACCATGTCTGTGAGGGGGGGGGGGTATAGTGTGTGTGTGTGAGGGGGATACCATGTCTGTGAGGGGGGGGGTATAGTGTGTGTGTGAGGGGGATACCATGTCTGTGAGGAGGGGGGGGGGATAGTGTGTGTGTGAGGGGGATACCATGTCTGTGAGGAGGGGGGGGATAGTGTGTGTGTGTGTGAGGGGGATACCATGTCTGTGAGGAGGGGGGGATAGTGTGTGTGAGGGGGATACCATGTCTGTGAGGAGGGGGGGATAGTGTGTGTGTGTGTGAGGGGGATACCATGTCTGTGAGGGGGGGGGGGATAGTGTGTGTGTGAGGGGGATACCATGTCTGTGAGGGGGGGGGGTAGTGTGTGTGAGGGGGATACCATGTCTGTGAGGAGGGGGGGATAGTGTGTGAGGGGGATACCATGTCTGTGAGGAGGGGGGGATAGTGTGTGTGAGGGGGATACCATGTCTGTGAGGAGGGGGGGATAGTGTGTGTGAGGGGGATACCATGTCTGTGAGGAGGGGGGGATAGTGTGTGTGAGGGGGATACCATGTCTGTGAGGAGGGGGGGATAGTGTGTGTGAGGGGGATACCATGTCTGTGAGGAGGGGGGGGGAATAGTGTGTGTGTGGGGGATACCATCTCTGTGAGGAGGGGGGGGAATAGTGTGTGAGGGGATACCATGTCTGTGAGGAGGGGGGGGGGGATAGTGTGTGAGGGGGATACCATGTCTGTGAGGAGGGGGGGGGGAATAGTGTGTGAGGGGGATACCATGTCTGAGGAGGGGGGGGGAATAGTGTGTGTGAGGGGGATACCATGTCTGTGAGGAGGGGGGGGATAGTGTGTGTGAGGGGGATACCATGTCTGTGAGGAGGGGGGGATAGTGTGTGTGAGGGGGATACCATGTCTGTGAGGAGGGGGGGATAGTGTGTGTGAGGGGGATACCATGTCTGTGAGGAGGGGGGGATAGTGTGTGTGTGGGGGATACCATGTCTGTGAGGAGGGGGGGGAATAGTGTGTGTGTGGGGGATACCATGTCTGTGAGGAGGGGGGGGAATAGTGTGTGTGTGGGGGATACCATGTCTGTGAGGAGGGGGGGGAATAGTGTGTGTGTGTGAGGGGATACCATGTCTGTGAGGAGGGGGGGGGGGGAATAGTGTGTGAGGGGGATACCATGTCTGTGAGGAGGGGGGGGGGGAATAGTGTGTGTGTGTGAGGGGGATACCATGTCTGTGAGGAGGGGGGGGGAATAGTGTGTGTGTTGGAGGGGGATACCATGTCTGTGAGGAGGGGGGGATAGTGTGTGTGAGGGGGATACCATGTCTGTGAGGAGGGGGGGATAGTGTGTGTGAGGGGGATACCATGTCTGTGAGGGGGGGGATAGTGTGTGTGTGAGGGGGATACCATGTCTGTGAGGGGGGGGGATAGTGTGTGTGTGAGGGGGATACCATGTCTGTGAGGGGGGGGGATAGTGTGTGTGTGAGGGGGATACCATGTCTGTGAGGGGGGGGATAGTGTGTGTGTGAGGGGGATACCATGTCTGTGAGGGGGGGGGATAGTGTGAGGGGGATACCATGTCTGTGAGGGGGGGGGGGATAGTGTGTGTGTGTGTGTGTGTGTGTGTGTGTGAGAGAGGGATAGCATGTCTGTGAGGGGGGGGGGGATAGTCTGTGTGAGGGGGATAGTTTGTCTGTGAGGAGGGGGGGTAGTGTGTGTGTGTGAGAGGGGGATACCATGTCTGTGAGATGGGGGATACCATGTCTGTGAGGGGGGGGATAGTGTATGTGAAGGGGATGCCATGTCTGTGAGGAGGGGGGGGATGCCATGTCTGAGTAGGGGGGGGGGGATGCCATGTCTGAGTAGGGGGGGGGAATAGTGTGTGAGGGGGATGCCATGTCTGTGAGTAGGGGGGTTGATAGTGTGTGTGAGGGGGATGCCATGTCTGTGAGGAGGGGTAGTGTGTGTGAGGGGGATGCCATGTCTGTGAAGAGGGGGGGGGTAGTGTGTGTGAGGGGGATGCCATGTCTGTGAGGAGGGGGGGGTAGTGTGTGTGAGGGGGATACCATGTCTGTGAGGAGGGGGGATAGTGTGTGTGAGGGGGATACCATGTCTGTGAGTAGGGGGGGGATGTAGTGTGTGAGGGGGATACCATGTCTGTGAGGAGGGGGGGGGGATAGTGTGTGTGAGGGGGATACCATGTCTGTGAGGAGGGGGGGGGATAGTGTGTGTGAGGGGGATACCATGTCTGTGAGGAGGGGGGGGGGATAGTGTGTGTGAGGGGGATACCATGTCTGTGAGGAGGGGGGGGATAGTGTGTGTGAGGGGGATACCATGTCTGTGAGGAGGGGGGGGGATAGTGTGTGTGAGGGGGATACCATGTCTGTGAGGAGGGGGGGGGATAGTGTGTGTGTGAGGGGGATACCATGTCTGTGAGGAGGGGGGGGGATAGTGTGTGTGTGAGGGGGATACCATGTCTGTGAAGAGGGGGGGGGGGATAGTGTGTGTGTGAGGGGGATACCATGTCTGTGAGGAGGGGGGGGATAGTGTGTGTGTGAGGCGGATACCATGTCTGTGAGGAGGGGGGGGGATAGTGTGTGTGAGGGGGATACCATGTCTGTGAGGAGGGGGGGATAGTGTGTGTGAGGGGGATACCATGTCTGTGAGGAGGGGGGGGGGAATAGTGTGTGTGTGGGGGATACCATGTCTGTGAGTAGGGGGGGGGGTAGTGTGTGTGAGGGGGATACCATGTCTGTGAGTAGGGGGGGGGTAGTGTGTGTGAGGGGGATGCCATGTCTGTGAGTAGGGGGGGGGTAGTGTGTGTGAGGGGGATGCCATGTCTGTGAGGAGGGAGGGGGATAGTGTGTGTGAGGGGGATGCCATGTCTGTGAGGAGGGAGGGGGATAGTGTGTGTGAGGGGGATGCCATGTCTGTGAGGAGGGAGGGGGATAGTGTGTGTGAGGGGGATGCCATGTCTGTGAGGAGGGAGGGGGATAGTGTGTGTGAGGGGGATGCCATGTCTGTGAGGAGGGGGGGCGGGATAGTGTGTGTGAGGGGGATAGTGTGTGTGAGGGGGATGCCATGTCTGTGAGGAGGGGGGGGGGATAGTGTGTGTGAGGGGGATACCATGTCTGCGAGGAAGGTTGTGTGAGTGAGGGGGGTACCATGTCTGCGAGGGGGAGTAGTGTGTGTGTGTGTGTGTGTTTCACATGAAAATAAAGCCCTGACTTTCACTGGGTAAGATACAGAAGTTCACCTAATGTTATATCAAAATAAAGTCTTCATTAATGATCTTTTTTCATATCCTGTCACTAGTCAGACTTGTAGTTTGTCATGTAGTTTTGTCATTGATTTTTACAATAGATGCTGTACAGAGCTAGAAAATCAACAATTTTTTTTCTGTATTTTTTTTTTATAATGTAAAGATTGTATGAAATGTATATAATCTAATATTAAATCTGACGCAGATCCACCTGTAAAAGGGTTGATTTGTTGGATTTGAAACGGACGCTGTTAAATGCATTGTTGTTCCTTTGAGATGTTATGACTGCTGCTGTAATTGTATATCACCTTTGCTCCCTGGTTGATGGGGTTTGTGCAGCTCTTCATACTCAGGACATACTTGGCTGCTTCTCCTGTATATTTTGATAAGGGTTCTGGATGACCTTGCCAAGAGACCATATTCACAAAGCTGTGATGTTTCTGTTTAAAGCTACCTCGGGGGGTCTCTGGATTGTTACATTTTGGTGTCTGGGATCACTTTGTTCTGATATGCAGGTCTTGACAAATGTGTGTCAACTTTAGGAGCCAAGCAACCTGATTCAGGAGCCAGCCCAGTTATTTGTAGGAGCCAAGGATACGGTTCTTTCATACAACTGTGTCACATAATCAGATAAGTTAGGACCCTCTCAGTAGGCATTTTCGGAGTAGAGGCTTCCTGCCTATATGTGTTTACATTACATTACATTGTTTGTGATGTTCCAAATTGTCCAGCTGTTTCTGTAATGTTTTTTTTAACACACATGCTCTCGTTCTGTTTACCAGTCCTGAGTTTGGGGTCTGATACCGCTGGATTCAGTGTCTCCCGTGTGACAGGTCATTTTATTGCATCTATCGGCTCATTGACCAAAGGCCATGCTTGTAATCTCTATCACTAACACTCCCCTCATTGCTGGAAATTGTAAGCAAACTGTAATCGTCTGTTTCGGTCTTTTGTTTAGGGAAAGCTCATTAAAATATATATATATAAATGTGTGGGGAATGTTTCCCGTCTGGTTCTGTGAATTTCTGGCATATCTTCTGCTGGTTTGACACTTTGCTTTTAGGCATTTGTCACCTAACCTTAGTTTGCATTGAATCAAGTGTACATGATCTGATCTGTGCAGTGTGAGAACAGGAGTTCAAGTAAATGTATAGATTAAACCTGCCATGTGAGGCCATTCATTTAAGATGCAGCTCAATATGTCTCTTGCGGTTTTGCATTTACAATGTATGAATTAACAGCTGTATTTTTTTTTTTTTTGCAATGCTACTTGCCTATTGCAGATTCCTCCCAGGACCTTGACCTTCATTTGGTTTGTAATTTAGCCATTCCCTGGACACCTTTTTCAAAACCAATTGCTAGGTTCCTCTTAGAAATTATAATAGGACTCCCAAAGCACATGTGAAGGATGTCAGTGGTGTGCAGATACATTATACAACCTCGTCGATTGTACTGACAAATCTTAACGTGCAGGGCACTTTTTGCTGATCAGACGCAGATCTTGAGAGTACAGCTGCACTTCTTCCATCCCTACTTGTCTGTATCGTCAGACATGCACAAACTTTGTGTAAAAATTAGACATCGGAGGCACCCAGGCTGTCCCTGAGTAGATTTAGGGAATTTGCTCAGTGTCAGGTAATCTTAACCGGACAGTATCACCTAAACATTGTTATTACTGTGAATGTAGCACATAAAAAATGATTGAAAATGATCTATACATTGTATTGGCAAAACTGCAAGCCAAAAGCCTAAATTAGGAGAACAATGTGTTTTAGATGTCTGTGGAATCAAATTTCCCATTGAAAAGCAGTTCATTTGAATACCGTGCCGCAGGTAATGTCATAAGTTTTGCAACTAAAAAGTATAGCTCATTCTCATCATCACTTGTTTCCTGTTTTCCCTTTGTAACACGGGTAGGACAAAACACAGCAAAGCAGAGGCGTATGTAGAGGAGAAAAAGAAAAAAAAAAATATATATAGTGTAATACAGTACAAAAACTATTTAAAATACACGTACAACAAACAAAAGCACATAAAGTGCAATTTGTGTATAAAGTTCCGATAGATTGTCCAACTCTGTTCCTGCTGTGGCGAAACGCGTTGAGATTTCCAGTACGGAAACTGAGTTTGGACTTTATGTGCGTTTGTTTGTTGTATGTGTATTCGGATGTTAAATTGCCCTTTTATTGTGCAATACTTTTGGATCTTTTTACTTTATTGTGGATCTTTTATATATATATTTTTTTTAGATTGTGCAAATAAACCAGACGAAGTTATACTTTGATGAGCCTGGTATCTTCCTTAGTTTGAGTGTGTGACAACTAAACATTACCAGTTTGTTTTTGTACTGTATTACGCTATATATATCATTTCTTTTTCTCCTGTACGTACGCCTCTGGTTTGGTGTGTTTTTATATTTGAAGTAAGACTTGAACTGAGAGCTGCAGTACTATAGGAGGAGTGTTTGTTTGATTTCTTATTCACTGTTTTCACCCGTGATATCACTAACACTGTACTACCCTTTAATGATCTCGTTGGAGGTCTCCATTATAATTAGTTTGCAGTTTGGATACTCGTGTGGCTGAAGACATGGCTTCACACTGTGAGAATTTCTTTAATTACCTATATGATATCTAGTGATTAAGGAATGGTTACTAGTTATTGATATAAGCTGCCCGTGTTTTGATACGTTGTATAGACTTTTAACTTCCTTGTGCCTTTTTCAGTAATCTATATGAATATTGTTATTTTGAATACTCTGTTAGAATTTTAAAGGCATATGCAACCAATATTAAATTATAGGTTTGTTTGGAGGGGGCCCAGCTACTTATCTGCAACATCGTTACATACATGTAAGAATGAGGCAGTGCTTATAATTAACTCTTGCAGTGCTGGCATTTTGATCCCAGGTTGGGGCGGGCAGGGGATGATTTTAGGAATATATTAACATGTCCACGTCCATTTAATGCACATTCCCATCTCCTGTGAGGTATTTTGTTTATTAACATCGCTGCTTCGGACATGACGGGGAAGCCGCCTCTGTCAGTTTCTCTGTGTAAAGGAAAGTAGACCATCCTTAGGACCCTTGTTCCCTCTTCCCTGCCTCTCTGTCTTTAGCACAGATGTAGTCAAACATTAGACACATCATTTTATTTAGCATTGTGATGTGTCCTACAGGCAGCTTGTAGAGTATTGATTGCTACACGCATGTTTTCATTCTGGGCCAGATACTATCCTGTAATGTGTTTTATGAGGAGGGGGCGCTGTATAATGTTTAAGGAAATACTTTTATCTAACCCTTGCTTCTTTAGAGGAAACACTATCACCCCTTCCGCAAGTATACCCAATGTGTATTTTTACAGGTGCATGCCGGTTTGCTCTGACTCTCGGCTGAGGCAGAGCCCAGGTGGATGCTGGTGTACGCCAGTCTGCGTGAGGGCTCGCCCTGTGTCATCTGTTGGGTCTCTAGTTAACTTACCCTCTGGAGGCTGTGTGTGCTTGCTGGAGCCTTGATGCTCCATATGGCTGCTTTTCAGAGTATTAACTTGCATGTAGAGTAAAGGTACCTGCCACTTTATCCTCATATTAGTGCTCTAGTACTTTCAGCTGTGCTTCAAGCCCGCGGGATATATTTTGTATGGTCATCTCTCACAAATTGGGTGTCCTGTGCATCTTTAGAGACTCCTGGGGGAAGCTCTGGATGAGTTCTGTAATGGCCTAGCATGGCCCAAAGAGTCTGCCATCATTTAGTGTGTACAATTCTAAGCTCCAGCAAAAAGAGGGATGAAATCTGCCCTCCCTAGAAGCTGGATTTTAGATGTAGCATGCCCAAGTCTATGTGTCTTCATGTTAACCTGTGTGGCCCTAGACCTTGATCAGAGTGTGATGCAGTGTTTATCTCTTGTATCAATCAGTAGCTGGCATTCAAGGCAGAGCACTTCACTATCACATGATAAATGTCCAGGCTGTTGGTAAAGCTTTTGTCCAGTTATTGGACAGACTCAACCAATGTCTGTAGAACGTCAGGACAGACCAGTCCAGGAGCCAGCCTGGTTATTTTTAGGAGCCAGCCTGGTTATTTTTAGGAGCCAGCCTGGATTATTTTTAGGAGCCAGCCTGGTTATTTTTTAGGAGCCAGCCTGGTTATTTTTTAGGAGCCAGCCTGGTTATTTTTTAGGAGCCAGCCTGGTTATTTTTTAGGAGCCAGTCTGGATTATTTTTAGGAGCCAGCCTGGTTATTTTTTAGGAGCCAGCCTGGTTATTTTTTAGGAGCCAGCCTGGTTATTTTTTAGGAGCCAGCCTGGTTATTTTTTAGGAGCCAGCCTGGTTATTTTTTAGGAGCCAGCCTGGTTATTTTTTAGGAGCCGGCCTGGTTATTTTTTAGGAGCCGGCCTGGTTATTTTTTAGGAGCCGGCCTGGTTATTTTTTAGGAGCCGGCCTGGTTATTTTTTAGGAGCCGGCCTGGTTATTTTTTAGGAGCCGGCCTGGTTATTTTTTAGGAGCCGGCCTGGTTATTTTTTAGGAGCCGGCCTGGTTATTTTTTAGGAGCCGGCCTGGTTATTTTTAGGAGCCGGCCTGGTTATTTTTAGGAGCCGGCCTGGTTATTTTTAGGAGCCGGCCTGGTTATTTTTAGGAGCCGGCCTGGTTATTTTTTAGGAGCCGGCCTGGTTATTTTTAGGAGCCAGGGAAATGGGTCTTGCAAAGAGTTCAGTGTAAATGTTACGAGCCAGCAGTACAGATTTTAGCAGCCATGCTTGCCTAAGTTTGACATTCCCTTCTCCATTCCCCACAGTTCTCTCTTTCATGACTAAAGCCCATAGAATTATATGTAAAACAATGCTAGTTAGGAGCTAGTCGGAGCTGTGTGTCTGGCTCCTGGGATTTGTCGAGCCCTGTCCTATAGATCAATCTAGGTAAAGTCCTAGGTGTGGAGCTGAATCTGGTCATTGGTTTCCATGGTAACAGATCCAGTTTTAACACTTTGCCCCTAGATGGCAAATCTATCATTTCACGCTTGCCTGTTACCACTTCATTGGACCTCTTCACTGTTACCTTTCCCTGTTTGTCTGGGAGTATGGGGAGCAGTTCACTCTGTTGATGCACACCAAGGGTGACATGATCTGTGTGATGTTTAAGATTAAAGCTTTAAGATTTGTGTTTTTATCTTTTCTGTTTCAAAGGACAACTCTCTGCAAATATTACGCATTGTGAGCATGTTAACTAGAAATTATTTAATCATCTTTGCTCTGTATAGCTCTATCAGGGGCGGACATGTTCTTTTAGAATCTTTGCTATGTATAGCTGTATCAGGGGATGGACATGTTGTTTAGAATCTTTGCTCTGTATAGCTCTATCAGGGGGCGGACATGTTGTTTAGAATCTTTGCTCTGTATAGTTCTATGAGGGGGTGGACTTGTTGTTTAGAATCTTTGCTCTGTATAGCTCTATCAGGGTTTGGACATGTTGTTTAGAATCTTTGCTCTGTATAGCTCTATCAGGGGATGGACATGTTTAGAATCTTTGCTCTGTATAGCTCTATCAGGGGGCGGACATGTTGTTTAGAATCTTTGCTCTGTATAGTTCTATGAGGGGGTGGACATGTTGTTTAGAATCTTTGCTCTGTATAGCTCTATCAGGGGGCGGACATGTTGTTTAGAATATTTGCTCTATATAGTTCTATGAGGGGGTGGACTTGTTGTTTAGAATCTTTGCTCTGTATAGCTCTATCAGGGTTTGGACATGTTGTTTAGAATCTTTGCTCTGTATAGCTCTATCAGGGTTTGGACATGTTGTTTAGAATCTTTGCTCTGTATAGCTCTATCAGGGTTTGGACATGTTGTTTAGAATCTTTGCTCTGTATAGCTCTATCAGGGTTTGGACATGTTGTTTAGAATCTTTGCTCTGTATAGCTCTATCAGGGGGCGGACATGTTGTTTAGAATCTTTGCTCTGTATAGCTCTATCAGGGGGCGGACATGTTGTTTAGAATCTTTGCTCTGTATAGCTCTATCAGGGGGCGGACATGTTGTTTAGAATCTTTGCTCTGTATAGCTCTATCAGGGGGCGGACATGTTGTTTAGAATCTTTGCTCTGTATAGCTCTATCGGGGGGCGGACATATTGTATGTAAGGGACACAATGGCTAAATAAGGTACATTATTTGTATTCTTTCATTAAACATTTCTATATAAAATGCCTGCACTCAATACAATCTTTCAATTAAACAGAACAGGATGAAAGTTTGTCCCTTGAATTGGTTTAATTATCTGGGCTCTGCTCAGTGTGTATGGGTTTATTTATATGAGTTATTGTATAGTTTATTTATATGATTGAGTACCGGTATATCGTTTATTTAGCATAGTGATATGCAGGACATTCCTATATACACAAACTGGCAGCCATGTGGCAGCAGACCCTCCCAATGATGGGAAAATAGCCCTGGTCTTAATAGAGATATCTGCTAGACCTGTTAAAGGGACAGTTCCAACAAGCTTATTTTCAGTATGCTGTATGTTTTTAACATAGGGGAAAAAAACTTTTTTTTTTTTTTTTTTTTTTTAGCTTTAACACAATTTAAAACTTGTTTTGCATTGAAAGGAATTTCACCGGGGCACATCAGTGATGGCTTCCTCCCCAGCAGTGTTCATATAAAAGGGAAATGTATAACTTGCATATCAAGTCACAGGTGATGTCTACACAATGTGTGGATCATTTTCAGTCATTGTGTATACTGTGAATATAGAGAATAAAAAAATGTTTAGGTGACGCTGTACCTTTAAGCAACATGGAATACCATTTGAATTGTTTTGGACGCTGCATATTACAGGGCGATACTGTATGCATTGCGGACGTGTTTAGGTTTCCGAAACTCTAGAATTTTTCTGTTTGTCTTTTGTCGTTTTTCTTTGTATAAAAATTAAAATATTGGAAAATTAAAGAATTTTAAACAACAACAAAAAAAACCCTAAATTATTAGCAGTCGTTTAAATAGTACCTCTGCCTACTGTGCTACTAGCAAAATTAGAGGCTGGATGGTCAGAAAATGGAATATACAGACTTGAAATGCTTTCCACCATATTAGTGTTGGGTAGTGATCACAGAAACAGAGCTGGAAACTAGCGTTTTTCAATATAACACTATGCTCTGGGAGGCCATCAAAAAGAAACCAAAGCTGGAAAGATACTTTTTCTAGAATTGTTTATAACACAGGAATGTCCGGCGTTAACATTAGTTTCATGTGAAGTGCCGCTTTGCATTAATCGGCAGAGAAAGAGAATTACCTAAACGCTCCGCAGCTGTTTTTTTAAATAAGATTCACCATTACCGTGACTTGTCTCTAGTGCTTAGAACAGGAGACTGCCCAGCGCACACACATGGCACCTGCTTCCTCATTGGCTGGTCACTTTTTTTTTTTTCTTCTTTTTTAAAGCTTTATTAGTTTGCTTACCATAACAAATAGTATCTTTAAAAATAAAAAATGCTTTAAAGTGCCAAGTACATTCCCTCACAACAGAATGACCTGGGCGTTTAAAGACATGTGCCATTTTATCCCCCTGTTTGTGGACAGTCGTTCACAGATATGACCGTCAAAGACCCTCATTTTTGTATGCTGCGGCCCCTCTATTAATTAGATTCAAAGACTTACAGGCCCCAGACAGATGAGATGGGCAAGTGACTGACTGATGGAATAGAGTTTAAATATGCGTGTTTCAGTAAATTCACATGCCTGTTTTATACCAGACAAGTGGTACTTATATTTAGAAAGGAATACCCTATACACGTAGTTTGTGTTATAACAAAAATAAGAGAATTTAAAAACACAGTAATAAGATCCGATCACCCCATAGACTAAAAATTTGCTTGAGAATTTCAAGCTGATCTCACATTTTGTTTTCTTCCCTAAACAGCTGTAAAAACATAAAAACAACAGACTTAAGCTTTTATTCATTCTTGTATTATAAATAAGCAGCAACTTCCGCACTGCTGTACAGAATGTGCTCATACACCGAATCATTTCATCTGTTGGTACGAGACCAATCCTTGCAACCCATCAGTCTCGCTTACATGTGTCATGTGACTACAAATAAACCAGACCGGGAAAAAACAAACAGGAGAGGCAAAATCTGAAATGACCGCAAAAATTATTTAAAATATTAGGTTGGGCTCCCAACAGATTTCTTGCTGGCTCCTAACTTTAATACTTTTACATATAACACTATAAAATGACCAGCTCCCTGGCTCAAGGATTGGTGTGCCTAGCTCCTGAAAAGCCTACACATTTTTGACAAATCCAGCATTTATACATAGAAACATAGAATGTGTCAGCAGATAAGAACCATTCGGTCCATCTAGTCTGCCCAATTTTCGAAATACTTATATTAGTCCCCATTTCCCTATCTTCTATCTAGGATAGCCTTGTGCCTATCCGACCGATGCTTAAACTCCTTCACTGTATTAACCTCTACCACTTCTACTGGAAGACTATTCCATACATCCACTAACCTCTCAGTAAAGTAATACTTTCATTAGTCCCTGGCCTTATCTTATATCTAGGATATCCTTATACCTATCCCACGCATGCTTAAACTCCTTCACTGTATTAACCTCTACCACTTCCACTGGAAGGCTATTCCATACATCCACTACCCTCTCAGTAATGTAATACTACCATTAGTCCCTGGCCTTATCTTATATCTAGGATAGCCTTATACCTATCCCATGCATGCTTAAACTCCTTCACTGTATTAACCTCTACCACTTCTGCTGGAAGGCTGTTCCATACATCCACTTTATTAAGGAAGTTACCACTAAATGTTGCAAGCTAAGGCTGTTAAAGCGAAAGCACGCCATGCTTTATAAAGCTGGACCATATGACTGGATACTTAATGTGATACATTTGTTAATTGTCAAGGTGAATTAGTGGTATTACTAAAGTATCATAATTAAAGTCAGGCTTCTCAAACTATAATAAAATAAAACGCATTACAATAATCCACCTGACCAAACAAAACAAAAACATATCTATATTGAGTAAAAATATTCCTAACTCATAAGTGGTCATTTAAAAAGAAACTTAATGTTGAAAAAAAAACAACCCATATTGTAATTAATAAACATGTATTGAAGCTCGCATAAAAAAAAAACGTGTTTAATTTTGCTTTTCGTTTTTGCAGTAATTATTTGTACAGTTTTTACTGGGGATTGTTTAGAGAAACAGGCATTCCCAGCAACTTTTAGGAGCCAAACGGGGGGCCCTCATGAAGATGCGCAAAGTGCGTTATCTAAGACCGATGCAGGGGCATTGGGACCCTCCAAGCCCCTCTATGGAGCACACTGGCACTCTTTATCTGCATGCCGCTACCATCACTTTACTAATATGCACTGGAGTCAGCTGATCATAGGCTCCATTCTCTGGCACTGCTGCCTTAGCTGCACGCTCAGATATGCACGGGGAAGAAAACAGGACAGGCGTAATGCAGCCCTGTCCACCAAAGGGGAAAACAATGACCCTGCTGTGTCTTTGTAAGGTCATTTTGTGAATATGTGAAACATTTCCCATTTGTGCCACAGTAAGGAGGCGAAGGACTCCATAGCACTCCCTGTACACAGCTAATCTATTACAAAGCTGACAAGGTATCTCAGCGTTCATGCTTGAATTGATTCTAGCTATGCAGGGCTGGAAACAGGACTAACAGCCGAACAGTCGCCAGTGACTGTTCTCAACTAATAATAACCTGTGTGTGTATATAATGCAGGCTGCTATGACTTGGCTCACACATGCACCATTTTACTAGAAACATAATTCCTTAACATATATGTATTTTGGATGCTGCCGGACAGCAGGAGATCCCAGTCTGGCTGATTTCTGCTCATTGAGCTTAGCTGATTTCTATTCACCTGTCACTAAGTCTTTGTAACCATGTCACAGTGCATTCAGGGAGAGCTGAAGGCTATTGTAACCATCTGAATAAAGCAATATAGCTTCACTGAAATCTTCAACCCAAGCATATTAATAAAGATTGAGCAAAATATGTCCTCTCTTCCATTTTTCTTTGGGCACAGTGGGCATACTGCCTCATACCCCCCCCCCCCCTTCCTGCACATTAGTAAACTGGGAGCAAAACCTACTTGTATGACCCTGTGAATGCTGAGCTACTAATCACGATGAGGTTGATAGATATAGGGGGGCACCCCGCATATTGTGCGTTTGCACCACTTCCACTGGTAACGTACTTTCAGGTTGTGCTGGGGCAGCCAGCGTGTGTGTGTGTCTATATCTATAAATATATAAAATGTGTGTTTTAATGCCAGTGACTGTCACAGTGAGAGAGCCTCATTTTTACTTTGTCCCGTCTGGTGACCGTAAACACGAGGGTCTCTCTCCCAAGGGATCGTGATCAGATCCCAGTGATGATCCCCATCCCTGGTTGGTTGAGCTGGGCTCTGGATTTTTAATGTTTTGCGTCCATTGTTGATGAAACAAGACCGAGTAGCTTATTGATGAAGTAGCTTATCTTTGTGTCTATAGCTCTATCAGGGGGAATATCTCACACAAGATTCTAATCAAGATGTCAGTCCCCTGGTAGAATCATTTTGTATTCTTTCCTTAAAGCTTTTATATGTAAAATGTCTATACTTGATGCAAGCTGTCAGTTCAATCCAACTCCATTTTTCCCCCGACAGTTGTCCTTTGACAAACTGATTTTGTTTTTCTTTTAAGGCGTCTTCACTTTCATGTGAATCAAGCTGTTTATTCCTAGAGCTGGCTGCATTTTCCACATTAAGCCATAAACCACGGCGGAAACAGATATTAATGGAGGTAGTTTGCATATAATCACAGAGCTGTAAATTGGTTTACTACTGATAATTTGAGTTAATTCCTTTACCCCTTCACGCTTGTTGGACGGCACAGAACGTCCTGCAGTCCTCTGCGATGCCCTGTGCAGGGAACAACTCATCGCGGCTCCCCGCGACTTGCATCGGGGCATACCCAGTGTCACATGGGGCCACTGTGAGTTGCCTCAGTCTGACCTTCAAAAGTATCGCGGGATGTTAGCAGAGACCCACAGGGTCCATAGAAACCCTGATCAGTTCTCTGCTTCTTTGTTTCTTCCTTGTGATCTGGACCAGGCGCACAAGGACGGCGGTGTGGTGCTTTGGTCGTTATAGTTGATTAGTGGTGTGGGTCATTCTCAAGGTCCCTGGCCTTATACCTATCCCATGCATGCTTAAACTCCTTCACTGTATTATCCTCTAACACTTCCACTGGAAGACTATTCCATGCATCCACTACCCTCTCAGTAATGTAATACTTTCCTTAGTCCCTGGCCTTATCTTATACCTAGGATAGCCTCATACCTATGCCATGCATGCTTAAACTCCTTCACTGTATTATCCTCTAACACTTCCACTGGAAGACTATTCCATATATCCACTACCCTCTCAGTAAAGTAATACTTTCATTAGTCCCTGACCTTATCTTATATCTAGGATAGCCTTATACCTATCCCACGCATGCTTAAACTCCTTCACTGTATTAACCTCTACCACTTCTACTGGAAGACTATTCCATGCATCCACTACCCTCTCAGTAATGTAATACTTTCATTAGTCCCTGGCCTTATTGTATATCTAGGATAGCCTTATACCTATCCCATGCATGCTTAAACTCCTTCACTGTATTAACCTCTACCACTTCTACTGGAAGACTATTCTATACATCCACTACCCTCTCAGTAAAGTAATACATGCATTAGTCTCTGGCCTTATCTTTATATCTAGGATAGCCTTATACCTATCCCATGCATGCTTAAACTCCTTCACTGTATTAACCTCTACCACTTCTACTGGAAGACTATTCTATAAATCCACTACCCTCTCAGTAAAGTAATACATGCATTAGTCTCTGGCCTTATCTTATATCTAGGATAACCTTATACCTATCCCTTGCATGCTTAAACTCCTTCACTGTATTAACCTCTACCCCTTCTACTGGAAGACTATTCCATACATCCACTACCTCTCAGTAAAGTAATCCTTTCATTAGTCCCTGGCCTTATCTTATATCTAGGATAGCCTTGTGCCTATCCCACGCATGCTTAAACTCCTTCACTGTATTAACCTCTACCACTTCCTCTGGAAGACTATTCCATACATCCACTACCCTCTCAGTAAAGTAATACTTTCATTAGTCCCTGACCTTATCTTATATCTAGGATAGCCTTATACCTATCCCATGCATGCTTAAACTCCTTCACTGTATTAACCTCCACCACTTCTACTGGAAGACTATTCCATACATCCACTACCCTCTCAGTAAAGTAATACTTTCATTAGTCCCTGGCCTTATCTAATATCTAGGATAGCCTTGTGCCTATCCCACGCATGCTTAAACTCCATCACTGTATTAACCTCTACCACTTCTACTGAAAGACTATTCCATACATCCACTACCCTCTCAGTAACATAATACTTTCATTAGTCCCTGGCCTTATCTTATACCTAGGAGAGCCTTATACCTATCCCATGCTTTCTTAAACTCCTTCACTGTATTAACCTCTACCACTTCTACTGGAAGACTATTCCATACATTCACTACCCTCTCAGTAAAGTAATACTTTCATTAGTCCCTGGCCTTATCTTATACCTAGGAGAGCCTTATACCTATCCCATGCATGCTTAAACTCCTTCACTGTATTAACCTCTACCACTTCTACTGGAAGACTATTCCATACATCCACTACCCTCTCAGTAATGTAATACTTTCATTAGTCCCTGACCTTATCTTATATCTAGGATAGCCTTATACCTATCCCACGCATGCTTAAACTCCTTCACTGTATTAACCTCTACCACTTCTACTGGAAGACTATTCCATACATCCACTACCCTCTCAGTAATGTAATACTTTCATTAGTCCCCGGCCTTATCTTATACCTACGAGAGCCTTATACCTATCCCATGCATGCTTAAACTCCTTCACTGTTTTAACCTCTACCACTTCTACTGGAAGGCTATTCCATGCATCCACTACCCTCTCAGTAAAGTAATACTTTCATTAGTCCCTGGCCTTATCTTATATCTAGGATAGCCTTGTGTCTATCCCACGCATGCTTAAACTCCTTCACTGTGTTTACCTCTACCACTTCCTCTGGAAGACTATTCCATGCATCCACTACCCTCTCAGTAAAGTAATACTTTCATTAGTCCCTGGCCTTATCTTATATCTAGGATAGCCTTATACCTTTCCCATGCATGCTTAAACTCCTTCACTGTGTTAACCTCTACCACTTCTACTGGAAGACTATTCCATACATCACTACCCTCTCAGTATAGTAATACTTTCATTAGTCCCTGGCCTTATCGTATATCTAGTATAGCCTTATCCCATGCATGCTTCACTGCATTGACCTCTACGACCTCCGTTAATCTGTGGATTAACTTAATGTATATATATGTTTCCATCAGATCCCCTCTTTCTAGCTTTTCCTCCAAGCTATCTATGTGCCACATTCACAGTATTCGCAATGTTTAAGTGAAAGAATGTTACATCTACACCATGGAGTTGGGATCTGTCGAACTGAAGGTAAAGGAAACTCCTTCCATCTTGGGGATTTTAAAACCTCAAGATTACCTTTCTCCAAGACCATTAGTGCTTAGGGACTTAGACACTGTCAGTAGCCAATCACCAGCTGAGATTTCATCCATGCAGTTTAATACTCCCATGTATTCCATTGTACATGAGTGAGACAGTATGCCCACTGTGCCTAGGATGTAAATTGTTCCATCCCTTGCAGTGTGAACATGTGATTTCCGTGGGAAAATCATTGCGTTTGACTTGTCGGCGGTGTGTAATAATGCGTCTGCTACTTATAATATACGTACAGCTTGCTGTTCATGTTTTTACCAAGATCAGTTATGGGTTTTTATCTCTAAAATAACGGGATAAAAAGGGATTTATAAAATCCAAACTGCAGAAAACGGGGGGAAACTTCTCCAACCTGGCTATTAACGTCTGAATAAATAAATTCCTCACTGTTTAGTAAAGAATAATACAGATAAACTAATCCTTGCTGCAGGTCACCAATGATAAGCTATCATGCTGTTGGCCCCTTGCCCCTCTGCTTGTACAATCTGAGAACAAATAAAATATTAAACCAGTGCTGTATTTAAGCTGAGCAAAAACACGGAAAATCCAATTACGACAATCTGTTCAAATACCTAATACACCTTATACATGTGGTGCATCAAGTTAAAGGAAGGCGATGTGTTTATGTTTTATTATGATTCCAATATGTTTCTGAACTACATTACACTTCCGTACAAACAGCCCAATCTGGTTCCTTTTCACACCAGGGGCTAAATAACACCACAGAAAAGAAAAGAGCACACATGTGGAACGAACAGGACCCCAAATAAATTCACACACACTGTGATCCATCTGGTAGTGTTTAACCTGCACATTATGCATTGTTATGAAAAGTATTAAAGTAAACTAAAACAAGCATATTTATTTTTAATAATATGCAATTACTTGTCTTTATTTGCCTCTGGCATGAGCCTTTGGTATTATATAGTAGCGTTATAAGAAAGCAATTAATTGGTCTATATAGAGACAACATGGGTCACTAGGTTAGAAACCTTTGGTCCATTTAATTGGCCTGTATTTCTACCTGGTGTGCAATGCTCAGACGTTGATTCATTGTCTAATCTTCTGATCATACTATAGCATTAAACTCCTTTATTAAACACACTTGCAGTAGGAATCTCTGCCACTTCGGTTGGAAGGCCATTCCAGCATCTTCTCAGATGTTACTTTTACACCTCTGTCCTGTCTGTAGCTTTACTCCTTTCACATACTCCTCCATGTTCAATCCCTTTGTATGTATTTAAACATTTCTATCAAGTTTTACCAAAGTTTTATATGATTTTAAAAGTGTTATCACATGAGCAGGTGAGACACCTCACCCCTGCGATCAGTGTTACCCCCCCCATATTGGATATGGTAGGTTTTCTTTTTTGTGTCATGTAGGTTATACAATGAGTCTCTTTACCTCTGTATTGGAAGTGAACACCAGCTCACTTCTTAGACAGGCAACTGCAGTCTCTTTAACAGCCGAATATAGTAGTTATATAGACAATCAGATTTGTAAAATGTGGGGGAGGTATAAAAAAAAAGACAAAGTCAACATGTATAGCTTGGTGGAAAGACGTAACAGGGGGGATATGATAGAAACATTTATATACATAAAGGGAATCAACACAGTAAAGGAAGAGAGTATATTTAAAGGAAGAAAAACTTCCACAACTAGAGGACATAGTCTTAAATTAGAGGGGCAACGATTTAAACGCAATATCAGGAAGTATTACTTTACTGAAAGTGGTAGAGGTAAACACAGTCAAGGATTTTAAGCATGCGTGGGATAGACACAAGGCTATCCTAGCTATAAGACCGGGAACGGGGGACTAATAAATGTATTCAGAAAAATTGGGCAGACTAGATGGACCGAATGGTTCTTATCTGCCGACACATTCTATGTTTCTATGTCAAAATGACCTGTCAAACATAACATGAAAAAACAGGACTGGCATGGTTATTGGTATTTAATATAAGGACAGGGCGTGACTTATCATTTTTTTTTTTTGCACAGGGCAAGCCAAGTTATGGCCCAATCTGCATTTCTCTTAGGCCCAGAGTGGCAGTGCTGGAGCTGATGGGGCAATGGCTCAGTGGCAGTGCTGGAGCTGATGGGGCAATGGCTCAGTGGCAGTGCTGGAGCTGATGGGGCAATGGCTCAGTGGCAGTGCTGGAGCTGATGGGGCAATGGCTCAGTGGCAGTGCTGGAGCTGATGCGGCAATGGCTCAGTGGCCTCAGAATCTCACTCTCCTGCTTGGTGTGATCATTTTAATAATACACCGTAGTCTTGACAACGTTTCCCACCATACAGATACTTTCCTTTTTGCCTAAATCTTTGTATCCATATTTCCAGCCAGTTAATGTTAATACCTGTGCATTGTGCTAGGCAGATGGCTGTTAGGTTAAGACTGGCATTGCATTTCTCTATCCATCTCTCGATGCTTCTGGTCCTACCTCATAATGCAGTGTTTTCAATGCTATCATTATTACATTACGGGGATTAAAGGAAATCAGCAATAAAATAAGTTCTATTTAATTGAAAGATTTCATCGAGTGCTGGCATTTCACAAAGAATTATTGAGCCCTCGTTGTTCCATTTAGTTCTATCAGGGGGCAGACATGTTTAGAATCTTGGATTAGATGAAGGGAAGATCTGACCTCACATGTCTGCCACTGATAGATACAGAGCAAAGAACTTCAACGGTGCTTTCTAGTTATCCTTTTAGTAAAGCAATTGGATTTAAAATGCCTACACAGGCAATCGTTTCAATTAAACAGAACAGCTGTTCTTTAATGTAATTAAATCCCCCCTATAATGGCACTATATCAGGGCTCGACAAACCCCGGGCGCCATGTCGCCATGGCGACCAGGAAATCAGACCTGGCGCCCGGGTAACGTGAGCCCCGCGTGGTGCCCTCGGCAATGGGATCGTTTTTTTTCCCTTTTTTTTTTTGCAGCAGCGGTGCGCGGGAAAGCAGAGTGAGTGCACCGGCTGCACAGACTTCCTGCTCCACCCCCTCGCGCACCGCGTTATAGCGGATCACCTGGGAGCATAGCCGGGAAGCTTCTCTGTGCCACCGGGCTGCAACGGAAACATCCCCCCCTTCCCTGCATTGAGGTGTAATGGCAGGGAGGGGGGACATTTATAGGTGAACTTTTGTCTTGTGTATGTGTCTGTCTGGATGTGTTTGTGTGTACATGTGTGTGTGACTGGATGTGTTTGTGTGTATATATGTGTGTGACTGGATGTGTTTGTGTGTATATATGTGTCTGCCTGGATGTGTTTGTGTGTACATGTGTTTGTGTGTGTCTGCCTGGATGTGTTTGTGTGTACATGTGTGTGTGACTGGATGTGTTTGTGTGTGTATATATGTGTGTGACTGGATGTGTTTGTGTGTATATATGTGTCTGCCTGGATGTGTTTGTGTGTACATGTGTTTGTGTGTGTCTGCCTGGATGTGTTTGTGTGTGTGTATATATGTGTCTGCCTGGATGTGTTTGTGTGTGTGTGTGTGTGTATATATGTGTCTGACTGGATGTGTTTGTGTGTGTATATATGTGTCTGACTGGATGTGTTTGTGTGTGTATATATGTGTCTGACTGGATGTGTTTGTGTGTGTATATACGTGTCTGACTGGATGTGTTTGTGTGTGTATATATGTGTCTGACTGGATGTGTTTGTGTGTGTGTATATATGTATCTGACTGGATGTGTTTGTGTGTGTGTATATATGTATCTGACTGGATGTGTTTGTGTGTGTGTATATATGTATCTGACTGGATGTGTTTGTGTGTGTGTATATATGTGTCTGACTGGATGTGTTTGTGTGTGTGTATATATGTGTCTGACTGGATGTGTTTGTGTGTGTATATATGTGTCTGACTGGATGCGTTTGTGTGTGTGTATATATGTGTCTGACTGGATGCGTTTGTGTGTATATATGTGTCTGACTGGATGCGTTTGTGTGTATATATGTGTGTGACTGGATGTGTTTGTGTTTATATATGTGTGTGACTGGATGTGTTTGTGTTTATATATGTGTGTGACTGGATGTGTTTGTGTTTATATATGTGTGTGACTGGATGTGTTTGTGTTTATATATGTGTGTGACTGGATGTGTTTGTGTTTATATATGTGTGTGACTGGATGTGTTTGTGTTTATATATGTGTGTGACTGAATGTGTTTGTGTTTATATATGTGTGTGACTGGATGTGTTTGTGTTTATATATGTGTGTGACTGGATGTGTTTGTGTTTATATATGTGTGTGACTGGATGTGTTTGTGTTTATATATGTGTGTGACTGGATGTGTTTGTGTTTATATATGTGTGTGACTGGATGTGTTTGTGTTTATATATGTGTGTGACTGGATGTGTTTGTGTTTATATATGTGTGTGACTGGATGTGTTTGTGTTTATATATGTGTGTGACTGGATGTGTTTGTGTTTATATATGTGTGTGACTGGATGTGTTTGTGTTTATATATGTGTGTGACTGGATGTGTTTGTGTTTGTATGTATTTGTAGAAAAACAAGGTGTAACAGGTTTCGCACTCAGAAGTGGAGCGTGCAAGGAGAGGACTTTCACCCTAGTGAAATAAAGGATCCTGTATGTATATGGGACAGACTATGTGTCTGTGTGTGACTGCTTGTGTTTGTGTTTATGTGCTGTTGTCTGGCTCCTAGATTTTTTTTAGCTGACTTCTAAAACTCAGATACATTTGTCAAGCCCTGCACTATATCACCAAACATACTTTATACTGAATAAAAAAAATATCTCAAAATGATCCATACATTGTGTTAACAGAAGTGCAATCAAATGCCTAAATTAGGAGAACATGTGTCTGTGCGGTCTCCTTTTTCTGACCTGATCACCTGTAGCTTGATATGCAGATTAACTCTATAAATGGGAAATGTTTTAAGGATCGTCTGTAATAAGCGAACCCCGCAGGTGATGTCATAAACAGGAGACCGAGCAGACACTATTCAGACAGGTTTATTTACTTGCAATACTGCTAATACAATGTATATATCATTTGTATTCTCTGCATTCACAGTCTGTGTTCAGATTTCAAAATCGTTTATAAGAGGGCTTAATAGGAACCAATTAAGCAGCTCTCTTAACATACCTCTTGCAGACCCTTTTTAACAAACTCTGGGAGAATCCATGTTCCTCGGCTTGTTTGCTGTGTTCAGCACTTAGTCTACAAATATTTTTCACATGGCCACTGGATGGGAAAAGGGTCTGGAAGTCCTATCCCTGAAAGCAAAAACCATCTTTATTGTCCCAATCTATATAACTCTTCCATACTCTGTATCTGAGAGTGAGGTAGAGGAAGCTCGATGTACTGTAAATACTCGCTCCGCTGTATGTAGGATGAAAGCCATCGTAAACCAAAAGGAATAATAAAACACATTACAAATAATAGTAATAAAACAGAAATGATAATAAAACACTTCTAATAATAGTCTAGCATGATGATTGTGCATGCTTTTTGCACTATTGATTAACCTGCAGGTATATTACAAGGTGGAAGGTCCCTATTAATATTCGGCGTGGCTTGTTTGGGTACGTGCCCTTTGTCTGTGAATCATTGCGCAGGGGGTTTGTGCCCTGGGGGCTCTACAATGGCGTAAACCCTGTGTGACCCATCTCAGTGTGAATGTTGTTCAGGGGGGTAAGGTTTCTTGGTTAGAGAGTGCTAAGTTACCTTCACTGCTACATGACTCGAATTTCTTCTACACCCCTCCCATCAACCAGCATCAGTTGTGCTGACACAATGTATAGAGCATTTTAGATTATTCTCCAACTCTGTTATATACAATGTTTTTGTTTTGTAACCATACTTTATTCGATTGCAGTCTCTTTTGTGCAGGGCCCTTCCTTTCTTATTTTTGTTGCAGTATGTTTTGTTTGGATACTTGTGCTGTTGAATATGATGTGTTTTATAGATATATTTACAGGCTCTCCGTCAAGCCAAACATGGCTTATACTGGAAATGTAGAGAATAAGAAATGATCTGTACATTGTGTTAGCAGAAATGCAGCAATTGCAAACCAATTAATTTGCATATCAAGTCACAGTTGATGTCATAGTAAGGGGACTCCACACACATTTTAAAACCCATTTTTCTCATAATTTAGGCGTTTGCTCGCAGTTTTGTCAACACAATATATAGATAATTAGTTTTATTCTCTGCATGCACATTATAAACTATGTATAGGTGACAGAGTCCCTTTAACATTACCCTATTTCCTCGAAATACTCTGTAAAAAGTCCCCCTGTCTTATATGGGAGGTAGTCTTATAAATCATAGTTGAGGTCTGATAAGACTAAGAGCCAGGTCTCCGCAGAGCTGACGATAGAAGTCTGTGCGCTGCTCACAGACATCCTCCGATGCTGCCAGACACTGATTTATAAGACCGAGAGCTCAGGGCCCGCAGAGCTGACGATGGAAGTCTGTGCGCTGCTCACAGACATCCTCCGATGCTGCCAGACACTGATTTATAAGACCGAGAGCCAGGGCCCGCAGAGCTGACGATGGAAGTCTGTGCACTGCTCACAGACATCCTCCGATGCTGCCAGATACTGATTTATAAGACCGAGAGCTCAGGGCCCGCAGAGCTGACGATGGAAGTCTGTGCACTGCTCACAGACATCCTCCGATGCTGCCAGATACTGATTTATAAGACCGAGAGCTCAGGGCCCGCAGAGCTGACGATGGAAGTCTGTGCACTGCTCACAGACATCCTCCGATGCTGCCAGACACTGATTTATAAGACCGAGAGCCAGGGCCCGCAGAGCTGACAATGGAAGTCTGTGCGCTTCTCACAGACATCCTCCGATGCTGCCAGATACTGATTTATAAGACTAAGAGCCAGGGCCCGCAGAGCTGCCGATGGAAGTCTGTGCGCTGCTCACAGACATCCTCCGATGCTGCCAGACACTGATTTATAAGACCGAGAGCTCAGGGCCCGCAGAGCTGACGATGGAAGTCTGTGCGCTGCTCACAGACATCCTCCGATGCTGCCAGATACTGATTTATAAGACTAAGAGCTCAGGGCCCGCAGAGCTGACGATGGAAGTCTGTGCGCTGCTCACAGACATCCTCCGATGCTGCCAGATACTGATTTATAAGACCGAGAGCTCAGGGCCCGCAGAGCTGACAATGGAAGTCTGTGCGCTGCTCACAGACATCCTCCGATGCTGCCAGACACTGATTTATAAGACCGAGAGCTCAGGGCCCGCAGAGCTGACAATGGAAGTCTGTGCGCTGCTCACAGACATCCTCCGATGCTGCCAGACAGTTCCGGGGGGTTTTATGGCAGAACGCAAGGGTCAAGTGACATCCTCTGCCTGCCACCACCAGACAACAGGCAAGTACTGTGGGCAGATTGGCAAGTCTGGGGGTGCATTGGCAAATAAAAATAAATAAAAACAAGAAATACATTTTTTTTAATTATATTTTTATTCACTACGAAAAAACAGTTTTCATGTGAATTACTATGTATTAGTAACTCTTTTCCTATAGTGTTGTTATTGCCCCCCCCCCCCCATCAATATCCAACGTGGGGGGGAGGGGGGGGGTCAGATGGTAATTTTGTAATTGGTATTGTCTGTCCGCTCCCTTTTCAATGCGCACGGTCTTCCTCTTCTCCATGTTGCTGCCTGATAATTGCTTTACGCAGAATATTCCAATTCTTTATCCTGTCCCTCCACACCAGCACCCTTTCATCCCCCCCCCCCCATCATTTCTAGATCTCCTCCTCCATCCCAGATGGGGTCCGTCCTGCATTGTCTGTCGGTAGCTTCTGAAAGGATAACTCACAGAGTTTAGTAGTGTGTGATGGGTGCTGACCGGACCTGTCAGAATGATACGCAGTGAAGTCAGCCAGGTAGAGGCATGCCTGTGTGTATTTAAAGAAAGTTTATCCAGTTCATTCTCCCATGTGCATTACTGATTTGAATTCTGGTTGCACTATACGTGGGAGACCCTCCACTCGGACTGCTACCCTCTGGTGTCCAGATTCTCAAGTTGTTCTTTTTATGGTTTAACAGGCTGGATGGCTGTACTATTGAGCAAGCACTGTAGCACTAATGCTGTCCCTTCTCTGAAACACTCGCCGTGTCCCCTTATCTGGGCTGAGAAAATCCCAAACAATATCCAAAGATTGTGTTATCTGCATTGCTAACAAAGGCATACAGCAAGAGAAAAATGGGTTTTAAATGTGTCTGCGGAGTCTCCAAAACCACCTTGATGGCCATGATTTGATATGCAAATGGTAGTTAATTTACATATCAGGCCCCAAGGTGATCTCATAAACCGCAGACACCACAAGTATATATAAAACACATTTTGTATTTAGTCTATGCATTTGCTTGCAATGTTGCCACCACAATATAGAGGTTATTTTTCTTTATCCTTTTCCAATATAAACAGTGTTTATGTTGAATGCATAGGAAACGATTGACGTGTGTGTTATAATGGAATCCATGCATATAGACACACAACCTTCATAGTGCAAAGTGCGTCTGATCCTCCATCTCTAGCTGAGCTGCTACGGCATAAACCAAACCAGTCACATTCCTTTATCCTTAAACCCCTGCGTGGAGAATGAAAATTAACACGCCAGACACATCATGCAAAAACACACTGTTTGTATGCACACATTGCAATTATAGCTATCATTTAGGATTCTTTTTTATTTTTTTTTTGATTGTTGTTTTTTTTTTTATTCTCCCAGATCCAACCAAATATTGGCGAGCGCAGTGATTGGGTCTGTAAAAAGTGCAAACCGGATATTTGTGCATAAATCAAACAGATTTAAAATACAGATCTTCAGATTGTGAAGAGTCTCTGCTGTCACCGAAATAATGACTTCCATGGGAAATGTAGAAAATAAGAAATGCTGAAAGACGATCTATACATTGTGCTGGCGATGTATACATTGTGCTGGCGATGTATACATTGTGCTGGCGATGTATACATTGTGCTGGCGATGTATACATTGTGCTGGCGATGTATACATTGTGCTGGCGATGTATACATTGTGCTGGCGATGTATACATTGTGCTGGCGATGTATACATTGTGCTGGCGATGTATACATTGTGCTGGCGATGTATACATTGTGCTGGCGATGTATACATTGTGCTGGCGATGTATACATTGTGCTGGCGATGTATACATTGTGCTGGCGATGTATACATTGTGCTGGCGATGTATACATTGTGCTGGCGATGTATACATTGTGCTGGCGATCTATACATTGTGCTGGCGATGTATACATTGTGCTGGCGATCTATACATTGTGCTGGCGATCCATACATTGTGCTGGCGATCCATACATTGTGCTGGCGATCCATACATTGTGCTGGCGATCTCCGGTTTATGACATCACGTGTGATATGCAAATGAACAACTTTCCATGGGAAATGTCATTTACATTTCAAGCCACATAGTGATGTCATAAGCCGGAGACACTAGCAGACATGTTTAGAACCATTTGTCTCGGTGCGCACATTGGCTTGCAATTCTGTAAAGACCTTTGAATTCTCTACATTCACAGTATAAGCACAGTTTAGGAGAGAGATTCCCTTTAACAAACACATGCATTTTTACAGTTATTGAACTATAATATGTCGTACTGTTTAAGCATGCATGGGATAAGCATGAGGCTCTCCTGGACAGAACATTAACCAAAATACCCAACACAAGTATGGAGAGGATTCGGGGACCATGAACTGAATGACCCACCTGTCGGTTTCTCTGGTTATCTTGGGGTCTAGGCTTTCCCCTGCACTTTAAGTATTGGCCATAAAACCTGCCTTGTCAGCGATGATAATGTAATTATATATATATATTTCCTCTTTCCGTGACTCCAGAGATGTCATGGCCGCCTCCTGGGGCATGAACGACATGCTTCATGGCTTCAAGTGGGGAAGTCTGCTCAGCATGCTTTATAAATGATTTAGAGAATTGCAAGGAATTGACAAGGGAATGTCAAACTGAAGACCAAAGTAGCCGAGTTGGAAAATGTGTCCAATTCGCCTACTTTTGGCTTTAAGTTTGAAATTCACTTGTCAATTTCTTTTGTGGATAAAGGCTTTAGTCTCTGTTGCTGCTGAATTAAACCAGTGACCTCAGGAGTGAGCCTGGAGGCAGATACTTCATCTATCTGGTCTGTGTGTTACCCAGTGATCTCAGGAGTGAGGCTGGAGGCAGATACTTCTTCTATCTGGTCTGTGTGTTACCCAGTGACCTCAGTAGTGAGGCTGGAGGCAGATACGTCTTCTATCTGGTCTGTGTGTTACCCAGTGACCTCAGGAGTGAGGCTGGAGGCAGATACTTCATCTATCTGGTCTGTGTGTTACCCAGTGACCTCAGGAGTGAGGCTGGAGGCAGATACTTCTTCTATCTGGTCTGTGTGTTACCCAGTGACCTCAGGAGTGAGGCTGGAGGCAGATACTTCTTCTATCTGGTCTGTGTGTTACCCAGAGACCTCAGGAGTGAGGCTGGAGGCAGATACTTCTTCTATCTGGTCTGTGTGTTACCCAGTGACCTCAGGAGTGAGGCTGGAGGCAGATACTTCTTCTATCTGGTCTGTGTGTTACCCAGAGACCTCAGGAGTGAGGCTGGAGGCAGATACTTCTTCTATCTGGTCTGTGTGTTACCCAGTGACCTCAGGAGTGAGGCTGGAGGCAGATACTTCTTCTATCTGGTCTGTGTGTTACCCAGTGACCTCAGGAGTGAGGCTGGAGGCAGATACTTCTTCTATCTGGTCTGTGTGTTACCCAGTGACCTCAGGAGTGAGGCTGGAGGCAGATACGTCTTCTATCTGGTCTGTGTGTTACCCAGTGACCTCAGGAGTGAGGCTGGAGGCAGATACGTCTTCTATCTGGTCTGTGTGTTACCCAGTGACCTCAGGAGTGAGGCTGGAGGCAGATACTTCATCTATCTGGTCTGTGTGTTACCCAGTGACCTCAGGAGTGAGGCTGGAGGCAGATACTTCTTCTATCTGGTCTGTGTGTTACCCAGTGACCTATCGGCTGGCCCAGACATGCTTACAGTGCTCGTGACAGACATGTGCAGATACACACCACATACATTGCTTCCCATGATGCTTGGATCAGGTCTAAGCCACTGTTTGGTTAAGAAACGTTTGATTATCTGTCGGCGGATTGTGATTTAAGTTCACACAATTGTATATTTTTAAAATTGGACGTTTTTTTATTTTTTTATTGATCATTTTATTTTATCACAAGTGACCCTAGTAGGAGGAAACTTTGTCATTTACTCTAATTACATGACTTTTTATCCTTTGCCTGGCAGCTGCCATGCTTCCCTGGAAAGCGCACTGGCTGGTCTGTTCAGCGACGGTCTCTCTGCTAGCGCAGTGAGGGACCCTCGTTTTTCATGGGATCACGAAGAGGGCACCTTAACTAGTAAAGAAACGAGGGTCTCTGCGCCAGCAGAGAGAGACCCCCGCTCCCAGCAGACCTCTATCAGACACTGTCTGCATGTGCCAGGCATCGCTGGCAAGCACCATGTACAGGCGCCAACTGCTTGGGAAGGGGGGGGGGGGGAGTCTGGGGGCCTTAGGTGATGGCATATAAAGCAAGGCTGTGTCCCTGCATTAGTATTGAGACCGTCTGCACTGTCAGACCCCAGACATATGTGGCAGTGTGACAGTGTGGGTACATGCCAGTGCCCAGGCTGGCTCTGTCCCCGCTGGCAGTGCTGACGGCCGCACCTTTTAGCATTTTATATTGTGCACAAAGTACAAATTCCACATGTAGATTGACTGACAATAGGGGGTTAGAAGGGATTGGCCTCACATTCTCTGTAACATTACTAGGAAATGGGTGTGTGCTCTCCAGGCTACACAGTCATAAAGCAGGCAGACCCGGCGCGTTTTACAGACTTACTATACTTACTATTGGGCTGCATGACGCACTTGTTTATGCTGCAGATATATATATATATATTCACTGTTTAGATTCCTTGTAAAGATATGTCTGTTACTTATGTCTTTTTGGTAGTTATGTCATCCAGGGTTTTTACGGAGAAGCGGATCATGTTGTTTTTCGGTGTACTCATCATAGTAATGTTGTGCTTAACCCCTTAAGGACCAGTGCGATGTCAGAGCCATAAGAATCACAGGACAGGCATGCAGGGGTTAACCATAAATTAATACAATAATATTTATTGATTACAAAAAACTTATTGAAAAAAAAAATATATATATTTTTTTAAAGCCCCCCAAAATGAGGGCCATAAAGAAGGAAGGAAAGGGTTACTATAAGTACGTGAAGCACGGGGAGAACGCATTGCCATCTAATTTGCATGTGAGGCGATCACATGTCTGAATACCCGCCGATCAGGTCCAGGACCCGTGTCAGACCGGCTGGCGCCAGCCTAACTGCATAACGAGTTAACTTGTCATAAGGTCGGGAAGGGGTTAAAGCAGCCACCCCCCTTCATTTCTGAGATACTTATATAAAGGTTCTGCTCTTTGGCATCCCTGACTCAACTGAGTAAGTAGATGAGGAACTGATTATCCCCTGGCCTTATTTAATGTGTCAAAGTGGTCGCTGATGGTGATCATTGCAGGAAAGAGATTAAGAATTGCAACCTGCTCTGTTCAATGTAAAAAGCCTACTGATGGTTCAACCTGACGATTGAACAGGGCTTCATCAGAATCTGAATACCTCAGGCTTTATATTATGGTAAAAATAAAGTTTCATGTGGACCCTGCTTGTAATAATTGGGTTTATTTATTTCTCTTTACGGACGAAACCGCAGATGTGGAGGCTAGAAGGGTCATTATTATTGAGCGTATTTGTGTCTGTGTATTACCAGCCTGGTGTCTGCAGAGGTGTTTAATAAAACCTCTGCTACCGTTTTAATAATTTTGGAATTTACATTTTAAATAAATCAATAAATCATCTAAATTTAACTAGCAGAACAAAACCTTGTTTTCAAATAGTCACCCATTCCCATACCCCTCCCCTCACTCATTCTTACTCACCGTGTGTAATTGTAACAGACTAACATTATATTATGACTGTGTCTATTTAGGCCAAGATGTATTCTCTCTTTATTTTGGTTTATCTGTAAACAAATCGAGCTGAAATCTTTCAAACAGGAAAAAGAGAGATTTTTTTTTTTTATAGTGGTTATAAAAGTGTGATCAGATTATCGGATTCCTTATTTCTTCCTTCCTCCCCCTCTCTTTTGCCGAGACTTCCCCTCTGTAGTGTGCGAGGCCGTAAAAATAATCCATTGTAATTTAGCATTTTGCCCCCCAATGCTCAGGCGTGTGGTGGGGCCTGCATGCATGGGCAGCTAAGAATATCATTAAGAAGTTCTATTCCCAGCAGATAGGGTTAGATTTCTATGTTGTTTGAAATATAACGTTGTTTTTTTCTTTTTTTTTTTAGTATTTTATGACCGGGGACATATACCTTGGAAATAGTATGCATGTTATGGGATTAAGTATCACTGGACTAATAGAGCTACTCCAAAGCACTCGACTATGTCATTTAATCCAGTATTAATTGGCCTTCTCACATTAGGGGACGTTCTATACATCCCTAGAACACAGGCCACCAATACCCTTCGGACAGTAAAGAACATCGTGTGTTCCAAAGTTAAATTGACTAGGGATCGACCGATATTGATTTTTTAGAGCCGATACCGATAACCTGTGAACTTTCAGGCCGATAGCCGATAACTTATACCGATATTTCGTGCATTTTAATTTTTTGGGAAAAAAAACAATTTCTACACAAATCTGCTGTTAAATGAACATGTTTATTGTTAACGTTTAGCTTTTTTTTGTAAATCTTTTTCATTGCTAAATAAAAATAAATAATGCAGCAAAACAATGGTGATATGGTCAAATACAACAAATTGGACCACTTTTTTTTTTTTTAAATAAATATCAGTCAAAAGGTAACAAGAACAACAATGTTCAATTGCACATAGTCCATACTTAGATTAAATCTTAGTAAAATGAGCAGCAATGACATAGGCAATTATATCAAAGGGACACTACAGTAAATATAAGCAAGGCATCAAAACAGCTTAATTAACCCCTTAGTGACAAGACATTTTCACCTTGACTTTCCCTTGGTGACAATGGCTGTTTTGACATTTCTAGGGTGTTTGTGTTTAGCTGTAATTTTTTGCTTTCTCACATACAGTACCCACACAAATTATATGTTGGTTTTATCGTCATAAGAAGGGCTTTCATTAGATACCATTATGTTCATCATATCTTATAATTTACTACAAAAAAAATCATAAAATATGATGAAAAATTTAAAAAAACACACTTTTTCTAACTTTGACCTAAAATATAATTTACACAAATAAAATCATTAAAAAAGACCCCGGCTAAATAGTTTCTAAATGTTGTCCCGAGTTCAAAAATATGCATGTTTCCATATTTTCCGGTATTTTTTTGCGAGTTATGGGGCAAAAACCAAAAATAGTGTTTTTTGTTTTTTTCCTATATTGATCTTTTGACCCCAACCCGAACCCAAAATTTAACCCTAACACTAAATTTAACCCCAACTCTAATCCTTATTATATCCCTTAATATTTTTTAACTTTAATTTAATTTTAACCCTATCCCTTATGCTAAAAAATATTTAATTTTAACCCTATAGGCTAATATAGCTAAATAACCTATTTTTATTTAATTAAATATGTATTTTAATTATTTTCCATTGCAATGCTACTAAACTACCACTAGGGGTAGTCAAGTACCATATTCAGAGCGACGGAAGTGAAGTTACTTTCATCGGTCGATCCCTAAAATTGACCAAAATCGCAGGTACTTTTTAAGGTCTAACAAGGTCCTCCCTGGTGGCATATTAGAACGGGAGTGCTAGCCCGAACAGACCATGATCAGACGCACGGGGCAAGCCCCCCCCCCCCCTTTTGTTTGGCACTAGGGTTACCAACTTTTCTACAAAAACATACCGGCCCTGCTACCGCCTCCATACACTTAACACTGGCCTCAAGGCAATTGTTTACCGGGCTGCTGGTAAAATACCGGCCAGGTGGCAGCCTTAATTGGCACCACCCGCCTCATCTGAGGAAATCCCCGGGGTGTCTGTAAAGACATGGGGTTTTTCTCTGGACTACGGACACTACGTTCTCAAAGCTTGCCTCTATTAATGCGTTTAGCGCCAATTTAAGTCTGAAATTCCCTTGATGTTTAGCCACTCTTTTATTAATAATAATAATAATAATAATACCTGTTTTCTTTATTCATATAACCCCAGCCAATACCCCCCTGTGTCACTGTATCTGGGCCATTGTGCACCCCAAGTGTGAGAACTGGATTCTTGCCCCCATTTTTCAGGAGGATGAATCCATGCCACCTCAGTACATTATAGAACATTTTGCTGATTATTCAGGAGGATGAATCCATACCACCTCAGTACATTACAGAACATTTTGCTGATTATTCAGGAGGATGAATCCATGCCACCTCAGTACATTATAGAACATTTTGCTGATTATTCAGGAGGATGAATCCATGCCACCTCAGTACATTATAGAACATTTTGCTGATTATTCAGGAGGATGAATCCATACCACCTCAGTACATTATAGAACATTTTGCTGATTATTCAGGAGGATGAATCCATGCCACCTCAGTACGTTATAGAACATTTTGCTGATTATTCAGGAGGATGAATCCATGCCACCTCAGTACATTATAGAACATTTTGCTGATTATTCAGGAGGATGAATCCATACCACCTCAGTACATTATAGAACATTTTGCTGATTATTCAGGAGGATGAATCCATGCCACCTCAGTACATTACAGAACATTTTGCTGATTATTCAGGAGGATGAATCCATGCCACCTCAGTACATTATAGAACATTTTGCTGATTATTCAGGAGGATGAATCCATACCACCTCAGTACGTTATAGAACATTTTGCTGATTATTCAGGAGGATGAATCCATGCCACCTCAGTACATTATAGAACATTTTGCTGATTATTCAGGAGGATGAATCCATGCCACCTCAGTACGTTATAGAACATTTTGCTGATTATTCAGGAGGATGAATCCATGCCACCTCAGTACGTTATAGAACATTTTGCTGATTATTCAGGAGGATGAATCCATACCACCTCAGTACATTATAGAACATGTTGCTTATTATTCAGGAGGATGAATCCATACCACCTCAGTACATTATAGAACATTTTGCTGATTATTCAGGAGGATGAATCCATACCACCTCAGTACATTATAGAACATTTTGCTGATTATTCAGGAGGATGAATCCATGCCACCTCAGTACATTATAGAACATTTTGCTGATTATTCAGGATGATGAATCCATGCCACCTCAGTACATTATAGAACATTTTGCTGATTATTCAGGAGGATGAATCCATGCCACCTCAGTACATTATAGAACATTTTGCTGATTATTCAGGAGGATGAATCCATACCACCTCAGTACATTATAGAACATTTTGCTGATTATTCAGGAGGATGAATCCATACCACCTCAGTACATTATAGAACATTTTGCTGATTATTCAGGAGCATGAATCCATACCACCTCAGTACATTATAGAACATTTTGCTGATTATTCAGGAGGATGAATCCATACCACCTCAGTACATTATAGAACATTTTGCTGATTATTCAGGAGGATGAATCCATGCCACCTCAGTACATTATAGAACATTTTGCTGATCATTCAGGAGGATGAATCCATACCACCTCAGTACATTATAGAACATTTTGCTGATTATTCAGGAGGATGAATCCATGCCACCTCAGTACGTTATAGAACATTTTGCTGATTATTCAGGAGGATGAATCCATGCCACCTCAGTACATTATAGAACATTTTGCTGATTATTCAGGAGGATGAATCCATACCACCTCAGTACATTATAGAACATTTTGCTGATTATTCAGGAGGATGAATCCATGCCACCTCAGTACATTATAGAACATTTTGCTGATTATTCAGGAGGATGAATCCATGCCACCTCAGTACATTATAGAACATTTTGCTGATTATTCAGGAGGATGAATCCATACCACCTCAGTACGTTATAGAACATTTTGCTGATTATTCAGGAGGATGAATCCATGCCACCTCAGTACGTTATAGAACATTTTGCTGATTATTCAGGAGGATGAATCCATGCCACCTCAGTACGTTATAGAACATTTTGCTGATTATTCAGGAGGATGAATCCATGCCACCTCAGTACGTTATAGAACATTTTGCTGATTATTCAGGAGGATGAATCCATACCACCTCAGTACGTTATAGAACATGTTGCTGATTATTCAGGAGGATGAATCCATACCACCTCAGTACATTATAGAACATTTTGCTGATTATTCAGGAGGTTGAATCCATACCACCTCAGTACATTATAGAACATTTTGCTGATTATTCAGGAGGATGAATCCATGCCACCTCAGTACATTATAGAACATTTTGCTGATTATTCAGGATGATGAATCCATGCCACCTCAGTACATTATAGAACATTTTGCTGATTATTCAGGAGGATGAATCCATGCCACCTCAGTACATTATAGAACATTTGGCTGATTATTCAGGAGGATGAATCCATGCCACCTCAGTACATTATAGAACATTTTGCTGATTATTCAGGATGATGAATCCATGCCACCTCAGTACATTATAGAACATTTTGCTGATTATTCAGGATGATGAATCCATGCCACCTCAGTACATTATAGAACATTTTGCTGATTATTCAGGATGATGAATCCATGCCACCTCAGTACATTATAGAACATTTTGCTGATTTTTCAGGAGGATGAATCCATGCCACCTCAGTACATTATAGAACATTTTGCTGATTATTCAGGATGATGAATCCATGCCACCTCAGTACATTATAGAACATTTTGCTGATTATTCAGGAGGATGAATCCATGCCACCTCAGTACATTATAGAACATTTTGCTGATTATTCAGGAGGATGAATCCATGCCACCTCAGTACATTATAGAACATTTTGCTGATTATTCAGGAGGATGAATCCATGCCACCTCAGTACATTATAGAACATTTTGCTGATTATTCAGGATGATGAATCCATGCCACCTCAGTACATTATAGAACATTTTGCTGATTATTCAGGAGGATGAATCCATACCACCTCAGTACATTATAGAACATTTGGCTGATTATTCAGGAGGATGAATCCATACCACCTCAGTACATTATAGAACATTTTGCTGTATTTCTCACCATGTTGTTATCAGTCAGGATTTGATATCAGGTTGCTGCACCATGTTACATATTTATTTTGTAGATAAGGCTATAGCTTTGTGTAAGGCTTACACAGGTACAAAAGCAGATTGACAGCACTTTGATAGATATGTTGTATAACAGATAGCGTAACGTGATGTATTTTACTGATATCTGATGGCACACATGGGGTTTAATGCTTCTATGTTGTGCTCTCTATATGCTCTCTAGGGGGCTGGTTCCTCCCTTACTGCCACCAAAATACATTTTGCAGGGTAAGTGTGGAGCGTGATATAGATTTGCTTTTTGTCTGTACCATGTCACGCTGATGACATCATCTTGCGACTTACATGTTTTACATCGCAGTAGTTCATGTGCCTATGATGCAGTGTGGTGATGTCATACAATCCAATTTACAACACATTTTTCTCAATCTGTGTATTTTCTTGCATTTCTCTTTTGGTATAAATCATTTTTTATACCCCTTTTTTTATCAGTCTAATTCGATTTCCGATTCTGGTAGGGATTAAACGTTCAAAAGCCTTGTATCTTTCTTATTGTATAATGTATAGATACGTGCTTATGGCTGCATAATACATTAATTTGCTGTAATTCTTTTAAACACAATGGATAGAACATTTTGTGTGCTATGTATTAACGTTATATTTGTTGGTGTTTCAGATTTTTTATTTTTAAACT